>LUGF01024179.1:511519-542718 GCA_001625245.1 Calycopis cecrops
AACACTTTTCAATGTTTTTTGCCTGTTTGTCCAGGCTAATCTCCGAATGAAACTTTTTGTAGTGTATAGATACTAAGCCTGATCAACATTTATAACACTTTTTACTACGGGAAAATAACTCATTCGTACGGGATATTTAGCAATTATACTTTTCCCGACGGATTTGAAAATTTGAAAGAAGCAAACAATAACAAATCACTTTGATTATAATAGAACTACGATACGCGAAGGAAGTCGCGAGCACCAGCTAGTATTGATATTAATGGAATCACATCCTACTGTCCTATGTTTCTTCTGGCTTAATTCTTTACAAGAAATAATGACTAATTAAATCTCTAACGAATTCAACCTAATATTTAATAATTAAGTAGATAGATAGGTAAGCATTATTTTCAGTTGTTTCCTGTCATGGTTTTATGAAAGGGTCATAAGTATTTGCCGCTGCTAATTTGAATATATTTAAGTATTTTTGCGACCTTTTCGAAGTTCATACTGTTACAATTAGTTCATTGACCGGGTATTAAACTCAAGTTTCCCTCCCTGACTTCTATATAGGTATCCTGAATACAAAGTCATATTGATTAGAAGTATCCCCCTACCTCGAGATCTTGTGGTTAGCAGATGTATATAGTGCAGTCCTTGGATCGAGTCCCAGGTCGGAATGATGTAATCGGGAGCGGTAGGCAAAACGGGTCGATGTAATTAGATTTTTGGTTTCAATTTCTCTCCAGTAGTGTCGGATTCTCGTCACATCGGCTTGTATATCGGCTTGTTTAGTAATAGGCAGTGCCACACTGCATGCTCGCATGCAGCCGAATCGGGCCTGCTCGACCGGGGAGGTACCTCTCGCTTACACAAGACCGGCGCAAAGTGACAGCTGCGCTGTCGCGTTTCGTGCGGTGTGTAAGTAGCCGGTGGCCCATGGAGGAGAGAGGCGAAAGGAGGACAACGCATCTGTATAACCTCTACTCAGATATCTATGGGCGTCGGTAGTCATAAAAATGGCTCCGAATGCTCGTTTGCCATAAAAAAAATATATTATTATAACCAGATTCGATTTCGCTAGCTAGCTTCTTACTCTTTCAATCTGATTCAAAGTTCAATGACAAGAGAATGTTCACGAGTATGCAAATCGTTCCTTTCTTTTACGACAATATTGTTCACGACGAGTGACCTCTACTGTCCCCCAGGGGGCGCGGAGGGACCGCTGACCCGCCACCACTTGAGAAACCAATTATAACAACTGCACTAAGTGACAGCGGCCTCATGAATAGTCGACTCTTATTAGTTATTTATTATAGTTGTCATTACTTATTATCGTTATTTTTATATTTTAACTAGCTGGTGCCGGCGACTTCGCTCGCGTATCGTAGTTCTATTATAATCAAAGTGATTTGTTATTGTTTGCTTCTTTCAAATCTAAGTAAGTAATTACTGAATTTCCCGTAGGAATGAGCGATATTTCCACAGTAAAAAGTGTTCTGGATGTTGACCAGGCTTAGTATCTATACCTTACAAAAAGTTCATTCAAATCCGTCCAATAGTTACGGAGATTAGCCAGGACAAACAGACAAACGGACAAAAAATTAAAAATATTGAAAAGGGTTCTAATACTATTTTAACATCGCCCGCAATCAGTATTTCGTAAATTTATTCAATTTACAGACACACGGATTTTATTGTTTTATTATATGTATATATTAAAAAAGAAGCTAGTTTTTTCTTTATTATGACTTATATTTTTTTTTGTTTTTTTAAATTTCCATCTTTATCTGAGACAAGTTTCAATGAAATATTTTCTCTAAAGTAACAAACAAGTAAAAGCTTTTGGATTTATATATGTAGTAGTATGTAGTCGGCTCAAACTTAGATATAATATAAAAGATGATTCAAGGATCTTCTTTAACTAAAAGAATTCATCTTCGCTCACAAACTCGGACAACATTTGAATGTTCTCTCGCAAGCTTGTTTCCTAACATAAATCTGGTGTTAAACAGATATAATCACAAAACACAGCTTTTTGAAATGTGAATGCAATCAATTATTATATTTTTGAAACCATTAATTCTTGCGTAGGTACAGTCAGCATTAAAAATCGTTAGTACTCATAATTTTCAATGCCACTTCTCCGTTGGTAAAAGCAATATGATTCAAATCATCGAATCTGACATTTTGTGTTGATTTTGGGGGTAAGAACGAGCAGAAAGGATAAGAACGAGAAAAAAACAAATAAAGAGAAAAAAACCCTACTGTGAATATAGATGTTTTGAAAATCTGTTCGGCTACTTCTGTTGTCGACTGTACTTTGTGTAAGTAGTAGAATCTAAAAATGTCTGTCGCAATGTTTATCGAGCGACTCGAGTCCAATTTTAGTATGAACACGTTAAGTGGTTACAGTAAGTAGCAAGTGACATGAAATTCTGAGATCAAGGCGCGCGTGTTCCACCACACAAGCGAAACTATGTCATGCTAATGTTACGCTATATATTGCATGGTTGGTTTGTAACTTGATAAATAATTAGACGCATTACAGGAAATTTCGTTTCATTTGTATATTGCACGTTACTGGCGTCTCAATAAATTTCTAACTAAAAATAATAGCAAAAAATAATAATATAAATAAAATTAAACTATTTTTTTTAAGATAATAAAGTGTTTTGCTCACTTGGATGTGGCCAGTAGATAAATAATAAAATAAATAAATATCTGTGGACTTTACACACCACGTTAGCCTAGCCCCGTGCTAAGTGCCGTAAGGACTTGTATTACGACTGACAACGGAATATATTTAATATGTTTTATAAATTTAAGAAATTTTATATATTTAAGATTTTTATTATAGAAATACATATAATACATATATAAACATCCATGACCTAGGCGGGATTCGAACCCGCGACCCCTGGCGCAACATGCTCCACTTTATCCGAGCCCTGTACCACTGCGCCAGCCTGGTCGTCAAAGATGTAGTAGTATTTTTACGTATTAATTTAAACTGACTTTAAAAGGAACTCTATCGAATTAGTTTTAAGACTTTAACAATATTAATACTTATGAGTTACATTATACTCAAAATGAGTGTATTAATAGTAAATATTATTTACTATTACATATATACATTTAATTATATACATTCAATTAATGTATTCGATAAACTTTATGTTCAGGTAAGATGCTATAAGTCCTCCCAACGACCTCAAAAAAAACCCAAAATGTGCCATTTTTACCAATATCGACAAAAAAAATACTTGACCATTTCCTCGGTAAAAAAAAATACACGATAAAAAATTTAAATTAAATAAAAAGTTAAAATCTGATGGATTTCAACGACAAATAGGCAGTATTTTGATGTGATATAAAAGTAAAAATTTTTATTAATAACAAACCTGTTAGCTCTTAAACACGACCGGTGTTTACTCCAAATTAAGGAACTAGGACCCCCAAAATAGAAAATCTAATATTGCCGGAAGCTGTCATGGTGCATTTTTCTATCCCACCCTCTTAGATACCAAGTCAACACAACAAATACATCGAAACTCATCGAACAATAATTTTTTTAGCAATATCCTTCTTACAATGAATAGCCATAGACTAAATAAATACTTTTTATTTAGTCTATGTGAATAGCATTAATAGCATTGATAATATATCGCGTACGCTCGCCTCGCTCGCGCTACAGCGCGCCACCAAATCTTGTTCCGTTAACTTAATTCATATATTTCTAGAAAGGCACACGGCTTGCGACACCGCACCGGACGATCGTTGCACCATATCGAACTGACGCTGGATTCCTTGAGGTCACCGCTTGCTTTCATCATCACCACGACGCTCCACTCTGAATCCAACTATTGTTTTATAGCCTACGGCATATGAGCAGTCGGAGTTTTTTGGCGCTTACGTCCATTAACACCTAAGTTAGGCAAATGCGTTACCCCTTTACTTCGTTCGCGTTCAGTCAGATATGGTTATACTTTTGGGGGTACGAAATATACATCGGCTATCACCGGACTGGGGCAAAACCTATGAGCTTGACTTTTCGTAACAGTGTATTTGCCGTAAACAAACCATTGTCATTAATAAAAAAGATAAAAATAGATAAGCCAAGAGTCCACAGAGGTCTGCTGTGGTCTGCGTGGTATATGAAGCAGGTCAAGATGTGGATTTCGTGACCTTGGTCAGCCATCTTACCACAGCGTTGGAAAACCGCTGAGTCATTCTTAATAATTATTGTCTGCAGCCCTCTGTGCGGCGAAGGTCTAGTAAGAGGTAGTGTAATCGCTGCGTTGTATATGGATGTGGCCGGCAGAACTGGGGAGCTGCTGGCTACAGCTCACATGACTAAACATGATAGTAGGACTGACTTACCGCGACCTCCTTAGTTTATTTAACCATTAAAGTCCAATAAAATGGTGTCATTAAGATTCTAGGCTAGAGAGGCAAGAGTAAAAAAATCTAATGTAACATGTCCAAAAATTTATGTCCCTGTTGTTCTAACCCACGCCGCCATCTTCTGATTCAGAGGGACGGGTGGAGGACTCTACAGCTGAGCTGATCTTAGTCTGGCTTCTCCCCCCAAGCCTGTCCGGCATGGGAAGCCCTGTCCAATGTCCATCCCTGTTCTAACCTGAACGTAAGAGGGGAAGGAGGAAGGATTACAACGCTTGAACATAGCTTCGATACGGGTGTCTTTGGGCGTTGGTAGTCATGAAAATGGCCCCGACAATTCGTCTATACTAATATTATTAAGAGGAAACCTTTGTATTTTTGTATTTTTGTATGTTTGTATTGAATAGGCTCAAAAACTACAGGACCGATTAAAAAATTTCTTTTACCATTACTTAGAGGGATTCTTCTGAATTCATATAGGCTATATTGGAAAATAGATAGGATTTTTCGTGGTAGCGAAAATTGTAAAGTAACTCGACTCGCGAACGCTGCCTAAATGGTTAGAGATGTATGGTTGACTTCTATAAAAAAGTTGTAGAGCTCAATAATGCCTACAAAAAAGTCCTCGATAGTATTAACCAAACATTTATATTTTAGCCATTATAACCACTTTTCCATAGAATAAAAGTAATTAAAATTTTTAGCTTATGTTTATTGATCATATTATCGTCAAATACTAATCCTTATCCAAATAAACTATTTATTGAACAAGATTGTTTCAATAGCTACAAATTACTTTTTATTTTATCCCAATCAGACTATCCATTCAAAAGATAGTACGAATTTCAAATTGTATGATGGCCGCCGGCCATTGCACGACGACGTATTTATTTTCATCTGACGATAGGTATAGGGTTTTTTTAACATAAATCCAAGATAAACAATATGCCTAAAAAGAAACGATCGCAGCTATCTGAAAGTACTTCCCTAGCGAGATTAGCAAAAATACGTCGCAATGGGGAATCTTCTTCAGAAAATTCTGAACGTCTCGCAAGTCAAAGAGAATACGTTTCACAGTCGCGGGCAAGAGAATCTAGCGGTGAACGTTCGCAGCTCCTTGCTGAAAAAAGAGATAGACTGTCACGAGCACGCACTAGAGAAACCAGCGATGAACGTTCACGTCGCTTTGCTGAGCAGAATGTAAGATCGTCGCAGGTACACCAACGACAATCTAGCGCCGAACGTTCACAGCGCCTTGCTGGAAATAGAGACAGACTGTCACGAGAACGCGCAAGGGAATCTAGCGATGAACGTTCACGTCGCCTTGCGGAGCAGAATGTAATCGTCGCAGGTACACCAACGACAATCTAGCGCCGAACGTTCACAGCGCCTTGCTGGAAATAGAGACAGACTGTCACGAGCGCGCGCAAGGGAATCTAGCGATAAACGTTCACTTCGCCTGGCGTAACAGCCTGCGAGAACATCACAGGTACACCAACGCCAATCGAGTGCCGAACGCGCACAGCGACTTGCTGAAAATAGAGTTAGAACCTCGCGAACGCGTGCTCGAGAATCTAGTACTGAGCGCTCGCAAAACATATTGGTTTTCAGGAGATCCTACTCGAGAAAGTGCAACATATAATTGGCCATGAGAAAAGCACTCTTTTCTGAGATCGATGCCTACCATTGAAAAAGTTTGACCCTGGGATTTATTTATTGTAAGGGCAAACGATACCTTGACGGGAAATTCTTCAAATATCATGGCCAATTATATGTTGCACTTTCTCGAGTAGGATCTCCTGAAAACCAATATGTTTTAATGCCATCTACAAATACTACTGCGAACATAGTGTATAGTTAAGCATTAAGGTAAGTAAAGTCGTTAAAATTAAAAATTAAAAACAAAAATAAAAGAGTTAAGCGAAACAAAGAAATGTAGCACGAATAAAAAACCTATGAAAACATACATACAAAACAAAAAATGTCTACCCATGCGAAGCCGGGGCGGGTTGCTAGTATTATATAAAAAAAGATATCGAGTGTGTGTACGCGCATCTCAAGTTTTCCCAACGCGCCCAAATGAAGATTTTCCTTACGATGGCGTACTCTCACACTGTATGTTGTGCTCATGACTCACGTGTTGCCAGAAGCCGAGGTGAATCAATGGGCAGGTAATGTGGCGCTGCAGCCGGTCGGAAATTCGTAATGTAGGATATTTTGTCACAAGCCTTAGGCCTACTTTAGGACTGCATTCCGATATAACGCCTCAGTCATGATCAGTCCTGCCGCGAGTGGATGTAGACGGTGTTGGTCTAGTTCCATCGAGAGGAAATAATGTAAGGTATAGGGTAATGTAAGATATTAAAGTGAGATAATAATAAGAATAATATATGTGGACTTCACACACTACGTTAGTTTAGCCCCGTGCTAAATACTGTAAGGACTTGTGTTACGGGTACTAGACAAAGAAAATGTTTTAATGTTTTATAAATTGTGTATATTTAAGATTTTTATTATAGAAACACATAATATAATACACAGATAAACATCGATGGCTTAGGCGGGATTCGAACCCGCGACCCCTAGCGCAACATGCTCCACTTACCCGAGCTCTGTACCACTGCGCCAGCCGGTCGTCACAAAGAAGATGTAGTGACATTATTCCCTGCAGCTGAATTGAACTTTAAAACTAAAGACAAAGACTCATTAATGTTTTATCATTAGAGCTTCTATGACCTATATGACCTCTAGAGTCTTCCCGAGCGGTAAATATGTACATGAATGCCCGGCGCACCCTGGACTCCGCTCCAAGACCCTCCACAAAAGGGGGGTATTGGAGTGAAGTGACCAATCCTTTCACCACAGTAGTTCAGCTACAGATTGGCTGAACAATTACTGACACGAGAAGAAGAAAGAAATAAGGTCAATAAACTATCAACCTCAACGGTTTTATCAATACTTTTATGGTAAATAGTATATTTTAACTCACACATAAATACGACATAAAAACATCGTATTAATAACAAATTGAATGTATTAGTTTCGTTACACTGTGTTCATACAAAATGCTGCCGCCGTCGATCCTTTTTTTTTTTTTGTTGACGCGGGGGAATGCCTTTACGCGCGCTACCCAGGAGCCCGGGTGGCTCAACCGGGTACAGTGTCGGGCTCGACAACTGGGTTGCCCCTATCGACTAAACCCCTGCGGGTGCCTTCAGCAGATCTGAAAGCAACAGGGCGCCTCCAGCGACAGGCTGGCCTCGGTGAAAAGGCCAGACTCCTCCTCCTTAGGGACTGTCCGGCTTCCTTTGAACAGTGCCTAACTCCACGTTGGAACCGTGCAATGGGGTCAGGTTCCCATCCTTACCCCTGGTCCCAATGCTCCAACGGAGCACACCACGCCGGTCGACCGAATCCACGCCGCCTTCTGCTGATTCAGAGGGACGGGTGGAGGACCTCCGGCATTGGCTGGTCCCATTCGCTGGGCGGCGGACCAGCCATTCAACGGCCGCAGAGGACAGGGAGGACAGCAACGACACACCGCATCTCCTCTTCCTCTGCGGCCCCACCGCCAACGCAACAGACGGTGCGCCCGTGTTCGGTCGCGGGAGATAGGGTGCACGGCAACGACACACCGAGACACCTCTCCTCCCGCGACCCCTCCTCCATGAAAAGCATCCAGAGCGGGCCCCAGCGAAGTCCACCCGACGCGTCCCCACCCGGGATCCCTCTTGGTTCACCGTGGTTGTCCAAGCCACGGCTACTAAGCCCCCTCACCACGACAAGGTGGAGATGCGTCGAGGGGACCGCCGTCGATCTTGTCGAGTGGTGGCCAAGCGGTTTTTTTGTCATTAAAACTCCCCGACTGCTCGTTTGCCCTCTCATAACATAAAAAGAAACAACCGTCATAAGGCACTAATGACACGTTGACGTAACCGCTGCACTTGAACCCGTCATTACCATCTATTGCACAATGTTGTGCGCCGGGTTTATGTTCGTCTCAGTTGTGTTCTATTGCAGTAGCCACGGCTAGCACCACCGGGGATTCAAAATGTCGGCGAGAAGTGACAGGGTTTTTGTTACTGTTGGTTTCGCGAGAAAATGTGTGTGTAATGTATGAAATTCGTTCTTTTGGTTTTATCGGGTGAAAACAAGGGCCGGAGTTAGTCATAACTACAAGAACTCGGTCTCATATTTCTAGTATGCATGAGTGAAATAGGGCAATAACTTCACGCCAATGTCTTTAACGCCAATTAGCCAAATCATAATTTACTTATTTGTCCGTCTATCTGTCAAGATCTATTTCTCGGAAACACGAAAAAGAATCGAACTGTGCGAAAATGATCGATGGTCTACCTCTTCACATACCTTGAAAAATTCAATACTTCCAAGTTAACTATTCATAAAATTAGTAAAAAGTTAGTCAAGTTAATAAAAAACTATTTTTGCACAAATTTTGTATGAAATGAGACAAATTTCTAAAACCCATAGGGTAGGTACATACTTCCCGTTGACCTAGAATTGTGTCATTTGGCAAGAAGTATGAACGTTTAGTAAACATATAGGAATAAATCCGAAAACTGCTAAATTATATCACAGAAAAAATCATTCTTAATTATATGCATTGTTTGTTTCATACAAAATGTTTGCTGGCATCCGCAAATGTTTGTAACTCACTAAAGTAAAAACTCAAATGAGTTCATTAGCTCTTGTAGATCACGAAGCTTAAGAAAAGACAAGTAAATCTTTGCTTGTCTGGCTCAACTCGTCTCTCCCGGAGATACTTGTACCTCTTGTTAGAACGGAACCCACTGTGTGTGACTTCGACTCTTGGTCGGTTTTTCATTTTCCTATGCATTAAAAAAAATATTAAATGACGTATGAATCTTATGATTACACCGGATACTTATTATAAACGTCAGCGCACGTTCTAGACATATGACTTCAGGCACGTAGGAAAGACAAAGACGTAGGAAGTAATTCGACAGGGTGTGGGGATTCCCTCCGTCTTGATAACCATCGCGCACACTATACTCAAACTAATTAGAGCTCTTGAAAATATATTATCACACTAGTATTATAAATGTGACAATTTCTTTGTTTGAATGTTTGGATGTTTGTCCGTTAATCCCGCCGAAAATACTGAACGAATTTTAATAAAATTTGATAAACAGATAGGGTATTAGCTGACTTAGATTATAGGATACTTTTATCTCCTGGGATAAAGCGAAAATCGTGAGGTTACCTATGCTACGTGAGCGATTGAATATTTTTTAAAAAGAATACTTGGGGCGTGATGTACAATCGATATCGAAGCCTAAAAATATAGTTTTTTAGAATTTTTGTCTGTTTGTCTGTATAAACTCAAAAAGTACTGCAAGGATTTATTTCAAATTCTGCATGAATATTACTAATAGGTGGCGGTGAGGTTAACATATAGGCTACATATTATCACACTATCACCTACGGGGGAGGAACTGGGCTCTGGAACCTTTCATTCGGAATAATTAAGAACCTCCATTTTTGAAGTCCGAAATCCACGCAGGCGAAGCTGCGGGCGGAAGTTAGTATACAATATTATCGTCAGTAGTACTATATACGCGTCTAACGATAGTTAGAAAATGCGATCATACTAGTATCAAAACATTCCATTTAATCTTTGACTCCAATTACAAGATCTTTATAGATGATTTTAAAGTATAGGAATCATTAGTAATTGACGGTGCAATACTAGAAATAGAGTTCCACAAATGGGTTTACTATCGGCGAAGACAGGCGATACGACATGGACATAAAGTACCTCCATATGAAACCAGCTGCCCCTCTCGGTATTTCCGGATGGATACGGTCTAGGGAACTTGAAGAAAAGAGCTTATTTATGCCTGAAACACCCTGCCTGCTATATCTCAGGCAGGGTGTTGCGGATTCTGTCATGTCTAATATCTCTAAGAATATAATATTATTCTGTATAAAACTTCATTATGGTTGAGTAGTTTAGGCGCAAAAGCGTAAGAAACAAAATAATATTAGTAGGAATGCTTAAAAATATATTTTAAGCAGTAGATGTTAATGTTTTGGTAACGTCATATCAGAGGCGTAGCAACCGCCGTATCTGCATTATTAATTTTCAGGGGCCCCCTGGCAACGGGGGCCCCCAACGTGCGTTAGCGAAAATTAATAAAAAACTTCCCAACTACCCTACCCTATTCAATTTTTATACGGGGCCCCGCCAGAGCACGCTACACCACTGCCTCATATTTATTCACGTCATGTTTCTATAGACTCTGGCCACTTGCACTGCTTGCTGTAGCGTCCCTAGAGGGACGATGACGATGATAATGATGAGCCTTTCTCGTAAACAAACGCTCAATGCCGTGGCATTTCCCGGTGGAATGCTGTCGAGGATCGCTTCCTCAACCTAAAGGTTCTGAACTTTACACAGGTTACGAGAATATCGCATCAATTATACAGCCTCTTTCGCCGAGTTCCGCGGTTTATCCGAGGAGACATCAGGGACGGGTTGAGGAAAAGTGGCGAAATAAGAGCAAAAGTGAAGCCAAATATGGAGCGTGTCGAAGGTTGATTTAAGTCGTTATAATTACATTGTTGTGATATTTTTTGATAACATTTTTATGGGCGATGATATTAAACGAGCAGTCGGAGCCATTTTCAAGACTACCATAGAGATCTCTATAGATAGCATAGAGTTTATACATATGTATTGCCAATCTTTCTCCTTCTACCTCCATGTATATGTGTATAGTCAAACGGCAAAGCTATCACTCCTAGGTTTGACTCGTGAACGCTATTGAACTACTCCCTATCACTATGAGGCTTAGGTTATTTGGTCAGGTTATGTTAGGATGGTGTGAAGTTCAGAGTGAGCACATCCAGTGAGCACATAGCAAGTTAGATTGCTCGAAAACTTACATGTCCGCAAACTAATATGTTCGCTCGCTTCGCTTCGCTGAGTTTATTCTTATTGTCTGGTTGGTTGAATTCCGATTTGATAATATGAAGTTTCAGTGTATGGCATTTTTAGGGCTTGGCCCACTCTCGGTACGACCGCTGCTACTCCTGTGTCGCTAGGATACACAGCGGCAACCACTGTGTCCTTTGATATGATCACAGGGAGCCCAAGCGAAAAGCTACAACCGTTGTGGGACCCGCAACGAATCTTTATAAGTTTGACTGTCGGAGAGGACGAACTAAACTGGAGAACTGACAGAGCTACGACGTAATACTATATGTAACACACACCATTTGCGTATCTTAAGTTGGACGACGACACTGTATAACATTAAAACACAAAATAATTCATGTCTTTTTCTTTTCTTCCTTTCTAATCTAAATTGTCAGGTCTTGGCCTGGTTTCACGTGTATCATCACGTGGTGTATCTATATAACGTACCTAATAACTAACCCGCGGTTTATTGCGGTAATTAGTCAGCACTTGCCGCCATTACGTACATTGTTGCTGGCCCGCGCTGTTGTAAACTTCATTTGCCGTATCCATAGATATCGTTGTTAGCACATCCTTCTGAGCTAATATGACTTAGCACCGCACATTAAGTTAATAATTACAAAAATACTAGCTGCGCTCCGCGGTATCGCCCGCGTAAGTTTCAATCCAGTGGGAATATCGAGATGAAAAATAGATGTTAAAATTAACATAAGTATTATGCAGATGTCTGTGTATAGATAGACAGTCATCTAAATTGTTTCGAATGCTCGTTTGTCCTCTTATACTATAAGAAGACGAATTTCGTCAATTATAATAACATATTTTTATTTTCTCTATATATAAAATTCTCGTGTTACACTGCTTGTTGAGGAGTAGGTATGGTAATACTCCTCCGAAACCGCTCGAGTCTCGACCGATTCTCAAGAAATTTTGTGCGCATCGGGTAGGTCTGAGATTCGACCAAAATCTATTTTTCATCGCGATATTTCACCAGGATCGAAACTTACACGAGTGAAACCGCGAAGCGCAGCTAGTAATTTATGAAATTGTATTAATTATTAATTATATTCCCTTTATTCGCAATATTATTTGCTCTTTATTATCGTCATTAACTACAATATATGTCTTTTTAATTAATATTTTTCATTAATTTATCAAATTTTGTTCACAGTTCCCGAGTCACATTTGGCAGTGCTGTAACTTCCAAATTAAAAGGTATTTGGTCAATGCTATTTATATTGCTAGGTAAGAGGTAGTGCCATGCTGCATGCATGCATGCAACCGATTTGGGCCGGCTCGACTCACTTTACGCCGCGGCCAGTCTCGTATTAGCGAGAGGTACCTCCCCGGTCGTGCCGGCCCAAATCGGCTGTATGCCTACATGTAGCGTGGCACTACCTCTTCCTAATACCTATATATTAAATAGATAGGGCAAATTTTATGAGCCACGTATCAAAGCAATTAAAAAAACAATTATTATCAATTGATTAAGTTGCAGGAATTAACTAATTATTACAAAAGCCAGAGCTATAAAGTTTTAACGATTCACCAATTATAAATAACCGTTGATCCTTCTTTGTGCCATAAAACAGACGCTGTTACGCAATCTGAGCATTGTCGTAAGTTGGAAGTTTTTGTTACAAACGTACATTCGATGACGTCTGCAAGTGGCAAAGTTGGCTATACGAACTTTATTCATTTTTAGCCGTACAGAGCTGGATTTATGCAGAGGCTTGTGTGGTGGGGGCCCAGGGCGGCACAACTTGGGGGCGGCAAAATATTCTAGAGCCGAAATACATTGTGTACCCAAAAATAAAAAAAAATGGTATTGATTTTTTGTGAGTTGTGGTTATGAGTGGTGGAATAAATGGTAAGAAAGTAGGTATAGAATTTTGTTGATCAAGGGCGGCGTATCGCACCGGACCTAGGGCGGCAGCAAGCCTACATCCACCACTGTAGCCCAAATGCTTTCACTAAAAATGATGAAATCATCTTGCTTTTTTTTGCTTTCATAATCATCATCATCCTTAGCGTATGTCTGATCATAGTAGTCAATGTTGCCATTGACTATATTGACTATATTGCTGAAAGGTGGCAAACGAGCAGTCTGCAAGTGAGGCGGCCACCGAAGCCTATGAACATCCACGTAGTATTGCAGACGAGCTTCCCATACGTCCACCAAACCAGCTACCGGAGTCTCAAAGATCGCACGAAACGGAGCCCTATCTTTGCAAACACGCGATAACTGTGCTGTAGCGCTTCGTGCGGTGTGTAAGTAGCAGGTGGCCCATGGATGTGGGAGGAGAGGGGACAGCGCATCTGTATAGCTCTATGCGGATGTCATGTCTTGTAAATGGCTCCGACTGCTCGTTTGCATCTTATACCATAAAAAAACCAATGACTTTACGGTTCACTTATCTGTACTTCTTATATTTCTATTCATATAGGATCTCAGGATCTCCGATGTTTAGAGGCATGTCATCAAGATGTTGAGCGTAGCTCATTATCATCAATTATTTTATCTGTATACAAGCTAATATTAATGATAATGTCATTATTAATCTGTGGACTTATCACCTCAAAGCAACCAGATCCTACGCTAAGACCCGTAAGGACTTGGGTTACAGGACAACCCATGGAGGTTCTCAAGTGATTGATATTGAACAAGATTATATAAAGTCAAATCAAACATAGTTTTTGAAGTAAATCCTACTAATATTTTCAATGCGATAATGTGTGCGAATGTTTGTTTGTTTGTTACTCCTTCACGCAAAAACTGCTTAACCGCTTTTCATGAAATTTGGCACACAGACAGAGAGTAATTTTGATTCACACATACGATAGTTTTTATTCAGAAAAAATGTTCTGTGGGATGATTTCCTATTTTCCACGGGATCGAAATTTACGCGAGTGAAACCGCGACTTGACTCGGGCGTAACGTTACTGGCTAAAGCGTTACAAAACTCACAAAATTCAAATTCTATTTAAATGATTTTTTTTTGTATTTTATAAATAAATAATATCATATGACATCTTATGTCATTGTAACTACGGTAATGAAAATCAATAACTAAGTTTTAATTCAGTTGTGTGGTCTAAAGCACATACGTTTTTTCCTCGTATCATTAATATATAATGTCCCAGGATATACAACCACATTAAACTGCATGTCGTCAAAGCTACAATTGAACTCGAGTGCATTTGCGCTGCGGATAAAAAGGCTGTCATTATGTGGGGAATTCCCCGCTCGTTTGTTATATTCGTTATTTTCGTATTTATGGGTTAAATTTTAACGCAGAAGTATCTGTGACTACCTATTGAGTCAATCAGCCAAAGCATAGAGTCACTACCTTCTTGAATTTGTCCGCAGGCTGTTCGAATAAAAGTACGGAGCAGTATTCCACAAGCAGAACTTTGTTGGCTATTCTAGGGGTCCAAACAAAGGGAAGAATACGCCCGGCATGTGTTTGTGGAACATAAGAGCTATTATTTAATAATTAACACTGACATGGCATTGTAACGCAGTGTAGGCGCTGCTAATTGTGAATATAATCACGCTTGGTTTTAGTAAAAACATGCGTGATGTCCTACATACACTAAAAACTTTTTACTATATGTCGTCAGGACATCATTGTTCTGAGTAAAATTTTGGTCGGTTTTCTGGAGATGCATGTTTAATGTACCGAGCCTAAAATATATATTTATAACATTTTTTTGTTTTATATGTATAGTACACATAATAAAGATAACTTTTTTATGGTATAGAGAGGCAAACGAGAGAGAGAGAGGAACAAGAGAGATTCTCATGACTACCGACGCCCATAGACACCCACATAGAAGCTATGCAGAAACGTTGCCCTCCTTTCTCCTCCCACCTCCATGGCCCACCGGCTACTTAAACACCGCACGAAACGCGACACCATAGCTGTCGCTTAGCGGTTTCGAGTGAGCAAGAGAGAGAGAGAGAATTCGGCTACATGCATGCATGCAGTGTGTCTACATCTTACTTACGCAACGATCATTTTCGTCTATACATATTAAAAAATTAAGAAATCTTATATACAATAATTTAATTATATAATCATACAGATTCATGACCTGGGCGGGACTCGAACCCACGATCTCTGGCGTAACGTACGCGGTGTACTCGTTTGAGTTACCACTCGATCATAATTTTAAAGCTTTACTCTAATTATTATGAAGTTGTTAGTTTTCTATTTAGCAGACTATCACTTCCGACGTCCATAGACCGTCGCATAATTTTTATTCAGATGTGTTCTCCGCCCCTCCTCCTCCCCCCACCCAATAGGCCACGAGAAATACACGAAACAGCCTCGGCCGTCCCAATGTGGCTGTAATGCATTTGGTCACTTCTACTTTTTTCTACTTTCATGGTAGGTAAAATATAATTATAGCTCAGAAAAATAACCTCTATGTTCGACATCTAGTCTTTAGGAACTTAGTCATATCGCGATAATCGTTCAAATCGTGGAGTACTAGATCTACGATCATATAAAAAGCTGTTACATTATTGTACTACATAAACAAGGTTAAATTTTGGTCACCGGCCAAATTTCAAAATATTTTTATATTATTATATTTATATATTTTTTAAGAATAAGGTAGTAAACAATCCAAGAGTGAATTTTAAATTTTTTCGTGCAATTGTAAGGTTTTGTTAAATCAATTAATTTTTTTAATCCTTTTTTTTATTTTTTAAATCGAATGTATTATCGATTCTGAACCAAATCTGAAAATTTGGCCGCTGATCAAAAACTAACCCTGTATATTTTATTACATTGTATGTTAATCCTGCCCGCCACTTACACAACAGCCACAAAAGGAGTGTAATGTTTTTGAATTTTATAAACTTGCTGATTCCCCGCTTCAATCTGAACGGCTCGAGAGATTTTCACGCATTACGTATAAGGTGTCCTAACATCCGAATTCACACTGCACGAGGTAGACCAGGTGCTGGGGAGGTACCTCCTTCAACTTCGCAGTATCGTTTAATCGCTGTTTATGAGTTTCCTGTGGTGACCATTCCTGTGGTCCTTTATAGGAGGAAGCGGACTGGTCATTTATACACATCACAAGTGCTCCAACTGCTCGTTCGTCCCCTTACGCTTAACAAATTCAAAACGTACACCGTAGATCTAAGTACATGTTACAACATGCGCCTCGTCTTATAACAGCGCACACTGCCTGTAGTGGCGTTGTGCTCGCGGAGCTGTCCTGACGCACCCACAGACGTGAAGTGACCTCGCCAGGTAATTGCTACATTGCATCTTCATAGGGCCGGCTGTGTGCTAAAGACAGAAACACCGGTGTACATTTGCTAGCGGAAATGTTTAAACGTACCTTACCATTAGGTACACCGACTGCTCATTTGTCTCGCTTGTTATTAGAGTGGCCACCCGTACTTTATAATAAAGTATTTGTAATTTATACTTTATGTGAATGAAAATCAATTATATAATGAAAATCAATATTATAAAAAATTATCGTGAATAATAAAGTACGCGGAAATACTTTATATTTCACAATCAAAAATTTATGAAAAAGTGTAGGTCGTAAGAATGCCATCGAAAACCTTTGTTTTACTCTAAATAAATAAAAAATAAAGGTATACTACCTACTACTACGTATATGTATTTTGTAAGGATAAAACAAAATGTATGTACTTTATTTGAAAATCATGTACTTTATTTTCCTACCATTTGTAGCCTATGTACTTTATTTGCAAGGGAAAAAGGTGGCAACCCTGTTGTTATAAAAACCAATAATCTTTTATATATTTTTTTACCCTAACTAGTGCCGGTTGTAATGAATGAGATTTTTAATATATGGGAGCAAACATGCAGTCGGGTCATTTTCATGTCTACCGACGCCCATAGGCATACATAGAGGCTCTATAGTAATGCTGCTCTCCCTCCTCCCACCTCCATGGGCCGTGATGATGATGATGCAGATGATCATCATCAGCCAGAGGACATCCACTGCTGGACACCGGCCTCCCCCACGGTCACGAGACACGTGCATCCAGCGACTCCCCGCCGCCGTAACCAAGTCGTCGGTCCACCGGGTTGGAGTCCAACACTGATCTAGCTACTGATGTCCTTGTTCCAGATAAACCTGTCCACCATGGTCGGCTCCGCTCTCCTCTACTGCCTGTACTACGCGACGTACACCATCCTCCTCGCGCTGGCCGGCCTCTGGTGCTTCGAGGAGTGCGCGCTCACCGAGGAGGAGGAGTACGAGTTCGTGCACTACCACCGCGCGCTCCCCTACTGAGCAACGGGACTACTGTGAGTACTTTACTAATAAACATTTGCAGCCAAATGACGATCGGGGAGGTACCTCTTGCACGATACCGGTTTATGGTCATCGCACACATATCAACTCGGAAAGGAAACGTAAACGTATCGCCTTCGCTTTTCGATGCGAGGCAATTACTTAATGGAGTTTCATACAAAGGATACTGAAAATCTTGAGGCGATACGTAAATTAAAAAATGAGAAATAAAGGTCAAACACCTATTAATAAATAATAGTCCGGGATCAGGAAGTTGGCGGTGTTACACCCCCGTGCCTCGGAGAGCACGTTAAGCCGTCGGTCCTGCGCCTGATTTCTCACCGGTAGTGTCGGACTGCCGTCCCATGGAAATATAAGAATGAAGGAATAGAGAGTGCACTTGTGTCCGCGCAAACACTTGTGCAAAAAGTTGCCGCCGTAGCCGAAATTGGCTAGGATAACATTGTGCTTCAATCACAACACAGGATAATGAAAAAACTTACTACCACGACAAAAGACGACTCAGAAAACCGCTTGTAGTTCAGATTACACCAGCCATTGACAGGAAAATCAAATCCTGAATGTACATACGCGATGTCTCCCACAATGTCAGAACCTTGGCGCCAGTGATATATAGCCACCATTACAAAGCCACCATATAAATATTATCCCATAAACATGCGAACAATACTCACGCGTGGGGGTCAAATGCTAAACTGACGTGAAAACTGAATGTGGAGAATTATTTAATATCACCGAATTATATAACGTTTGATAGCGCCGTGTTTTGTAGTATACACAATACTGCAGGTTATGTATGTCTGTTACTCTGAAAATATTTATTTGAAGAGCTAAGCGGCCGTAGACTCTTGGTGTGTCCATAAATATCCGCCGCTATAAATGTTTAGATTGTTCTCCATTCCAATAACCTCTAATGCAACTTGGTATTACATCTTGCTATTATTAAAATAACATCAAACATAACATAAATATACATTATTATATCATACAACATATTTTTAAAAAACAAAGCGCAAATAAAACTTTAACAAATGTGGTTTCCAGATTCGAATTTGCCATTCTTTGTTTTTAACTTCTAAAATCAATACTGACACACACTCTCTCTCACTCAGCTAAAGTGCTGCCTCTATGTTTTTTGGCGGCCCGTTACCCTCAGGTCCCTGTAGGTACGTCCCGGTCGGTACAAAGTCTAAGGTATATTTTACTTGTGGCATCGCACTTCAGGTGATTAGAAACACTAGCAAATAATTAATTAGCAGCGGCAATTATACACGGAAGCGAGCTTCCGGTGGCCACGCGTGCTCAACTAGGCCGCAGGTGAGGGTAATGAAATGTACTGGAAAAACATCGTTATGTGCTCATCATCATTATGTAACAGACGTGTGCGGGGCCCAGGGACAAGCGAGAGTCGTTCTAGCATGAGGAGACAGACGAGTAGTCAGAGCCATTTAGTGCAAACCGACGTCCATTAACATCCACACGGCTCTCGATAATGCACAAGCGTCTCCATCATATCGCTCCTTAAATACAAAAGTCACACATTTCAAAAAATGTTTTTTTTTGCATAAAATGCATCTTAAAGGGTGAAACACACATATACACTAATCTATACTAATATTACGAAAGAGTGTTTGTATGTTTGTCCTTCTTTAACATCAAATCGGATCGACGAATCGATGTGATATTTAGTATGGATATAGTTGAAGTACTGAAGAGGGCGACCGCGTTCTTCAGTCCTATTTATTTTTATCGCGAAGAACCACGCGAGCGACGCCGCAGGTAAGAGCTAGTATTATACAGGAGGAAGGACATGTTTGTATGCCCATTTAATACAACTACTTGACTGATTTGATCCATTCTTTCACTAAAAGAAGGCTCCATTTGTATTTTATTGTGATGCCCAACGAAATGGACACGGATCTGCAAGTAGGTACTTTATAAATGACATTGTTTGAAATGACCTCTATATGAGGGTAAAACGTCACGGGAAAACCTGCGCCTAGGTCATTAGTGTATATGGCGTCTACCATTCGCAAGCCTGTCGTTGTCCAGGCCAAATATGGCATCGCTTATTTTAAAAAACCCGGAATGTGCAGGGGGAAAGCTGTAATAGACTATATTTTAATTTTCTTCCTGTTCAATTACATTGAATCTCGTATTGTCAATGTATGAAAACAATACGCCTGCAGAAAAAAAATTCTGTCCTGTGTGTACAGAATAAATACACACAGAGACTACGTATGCATAATATCATTTTAGGATATATATATATGACGAGGCACTTTATGTATTATCGACTTTCAAATAAGTCAGAGTACTAGAAAAAAGACTAAACTAACACTAGAAAAAAAGGATTTGAAAGTATCTTTTAAGCCAATTCTCCGTCATCGTTTCCCTAGTAGGTATCTATAGCTTTGTTTCCCTGATATGACATGGTAGGTTACCCAGGTCCTACGCTCAGGCAATGTTCATCTGTAAATATATTTCCCCGGAATACAATTTTTTTGTATAGCAATATTATTTGGCCAAAATGAAAAGAAGCTACACAAAAAATTTGCTGGAATGATTTTGAAATATATATGATGCAATTCGTACCAATTAATTCACATTGCTATTTTTTTATCATTATTTTCAGTAGCATTTGTGTATTTACACAATATAAAATACGTCAATATGAAATACATCAATTTGGTTATGTTTTAATATACTAACGATACACATATTGCTTGCTAGCTATACCTTTCCTTAATCCCCATCGAAAGACAAATTTAGGAAAAGTTAGACACAACGACCAACTTTTGTTTAAAGAGAAAATGTCCAAACTGAAACTCCACTACAACTGCCTAAGGAGTGTAATGTTTTTCGAGCATAATATGTATATAGAGTCGACTCGAGTAGATATGTATGTAGAGTCCTATATTCTTTTTTTATTTTTTACCATCTGTTTTACTACGTAAATCAGACGATAATAATATTTGCTGGTTTACGCGCAGTTTCTCTACATTACCTCTACATTTCCTATTCTGATGTTTAAAACGTGATCTAATTTCGTTGCAAGTTAATGTAACAGAGACAAATGACTATGTAGAAAAAGAAAGCTGGATGTTAATCTGTGAAAAGCCAAATCGAGTCGTGCTGTCCCGATGCGACAGCGAACCAGCAAGGACAATCTACTAGGAAATTAATTATTAACACCAAAGCAAAATCACTACAATATCATTAAATTTTCATCATTGATGAAAATAAAAAACTGAAATCAATGTTCCACCAGAACTATCATTAGCAACAATTGTAGTCGTAATTATCCATTGTTTTATAAGGTTTTCTTACAAAATGCACCAGTAGCTCGTGCATACTGTTTGTCTTGGGACGTATTTATTTTGAACTCTCTGTCGTTAGATTTCTCTGTTATTTTGTAGTGTGAAAGTTGGTTTAGGCGACATCTTCAGTGTGTGCGGTGATTGGATAATTGTTTATTAGTTCATGCATTTGTATGTGTGTGTGATATGACAGATAAGGGGTAAGTTAATATGATAGATCAACCTCCTTTTATTTTCATCCCCTTTTAACCCTCATAACGAAATTACGTTGAACTATTTTCTTTTCTTTTTTCATATTTTCTTTTCTTTCCTTTTTGTTTATTTAGCAGGGGTTACATTGTAATTTGCATTAATAATACATATTATTAATATAATAAATAAATTTCATTAATAGAGAAAAATCTAATATATAAAATTCTCGTGTCACAGTTTTCGTTGCCATACTCCTCCGAAACGGCTTGACCGATTCTCATGAAATTTTGTGAGCATATTGAGTAGGTCTGAGAATCGGCCAACATCTATTTTTCATCCCGATATTCCCACTGGATCGAAAGTTACGCGGGTGAAACCGCGGGGTGCAACTAGTATTTTATAAAATTTATCAACCCCACTGAATTTGTTGAGTTCATTTGTTCGCTATGAAAGTATTTTTGTAGCGAAGACTTAAAACACCAAATTCTCATGTTAAATACTTTTTATCTAAAAACCACAAAAAAAAACTTTTTAAGAGCTACTTTTATGAAATTGTTTGTTTTTACTAGGTAGGTCGTACCTATCTTTACTAAAAATATTATGTACGTTGAAAGGAGACAATTTGTCTTTCTGATTTCTATGGTATTATCTTAATATCTCAAAAACTATTACAAAAAAGAGCAATGAAGTAAACTCCATCAATCAACTCTAAGGTTTGTTATAATGAGATTTAACAAATTAACCGATAAACTGAGAGTGGTGGTAAAACTTTGGTTCAAATAACATGTGGGTCGGAGAAAAGGTTGTAAAGTATATATCAACTTTATATCCCGACATTTCTATGGAATCCAAGCATGCTGTTCGCGCCGGTAAAACTGAGAGAACTAGCTATTTTATATAATTGCTGTTTTAGTGTATTAAACATGTGTATATGTACAACACAGTACCAGCCAATCCCTTACGAGATGTATAAAAAATACTAAAATATTAAATGATTTTAAAACTTAACACAATAGGTATATTCACATTAATCAAACTAGCCGACACAAAAAAGTATAAT
Organism: Calycopis cecrops; assembly: GCA_001625245.1. NCBI lineage: Eukaryota > Metazoa > Arthropoda > Insecta > Lepidoptera > Lycaenidae > Calycopis > Calycopis cecrops. The sequence goes on from LUGF01024179.1 coordinate 533,757, forward strand.
TTTTACATTAAAAATCATAACACTAAGACCTTGCATAAAAATGCTAAAACCCTTAAAAATGTTTATTTTCTTTGTCCTACAATTTCCAAATTTCAAGACCCTTATTCCCAGCGTCCCGGTTTAGGCCTTGTTTAGGCTATACATGTAAATAATGTCAGATTTTATAATAATATATCAGAACAACGATTCATGTCATCATTTATTCATCTTTTTCTACAAATTAAAAAAGTATATCTGTACCGGAAACATCCGTATGACGCAGGCAGTTAAGATGTATGTACTCACGAGCAGATAAGATAAGATCCCAAGAAACCTTCGAGAACACTAAAGATGGAGTACGACTCGAAAAAACTGTTTGCGTCGGTTTTTACGGCAAATACGTGGGTCATATCCTGCAGTTGTGATTGGGGATTTTTTAATAAAATAAGGGACAAAGCAATCTTTGAACGAGATCTGACGACCTATGCAGTAGCCCTTCCTGCCTCTTTTCGAGGCCAACGGAAACTCCTAATTCTTACGAAACAGAACATCTCTACGTTAACACATTTCAGCGCATGCGACCGAAAGGCACCTTCCGACCGTGCCGACCTCAATCCCCCACAATGCCACATTAACCTCTTATAATGACAAGCCATTATTTACTTTGGTTTCGTATGTAGTACGTACTCACGTGCCAGGGCCTTCGGAATCTGTTAAATGTCAGGATTATCCAATAACTTAATGCTAAGATTGATCGTGTAGAGGCGCGCCAGGTGTTTCCCAACGTCAGTGCACGTGTTGGGCTTACAAAAGGATACTTAATGTACATTAATGAAGTTATATATCTAGATGTGCCCCGCGGTTTCACCCGCGCTATACCTGTGCTTAATAATCTTCATCCCCCTACTTCACTCCCTTAGGAATTGAATTTCAGAAATACTATAATAACTTACATAATGAAAGGAAACCCTGTAAATTACAAGTTTCTAAATACAGTAGTTTCGGCTGAGCGTTGATATATGAGTCGGTCAGGTTTGTTGTTTGTTTGTTCGTTTTTTAATAAATAATGCAAGTACGCTAACACCTATGCAGAGATTCCGAGAGTTACATTTTATTTCTGTTGTTAATAAAAACAGATGCACAGAAATGAGAAACGGGTTTAAAACACTCTATGCAGATACCTACCGATAAAGTCGGCATTATTTCAGCATAGTTGCTATGTTGATGTCTATGGGTAGGTAGGTAGATGGCAAACCTTTATACATATACGTGCCAATTTTGTAAAAAAAATCTTTAATAAAATCATAGTCGTGCCATCAAATAGTCTTGACCTTGTGATAATTGGAAATACTTATAAAAATAAAAAATATTATCTACAATAAAAACGTGGCAAAAATGTTGTGTCGCGTGCCAGGGATGGCACCTGTGTCATTAGTTCGCTATCTCTGAAAAACTCCTGCTCTTGCTCCTTTTCCATCATAATATAATAAATGTAATACCTAATTCTTTCCTCACGATAAATCTGATTTCCAAATGATCCACGACATTCGACACGAAGCGAACACCGGCGTACCCTTCGCGCGCAACCATTTACCACCTCCTTTGCCTTATAATTAAAAAATAAAAATGTGTTTGTTAATTGTAAAGTTCCTGGTATTCTTTAATAGCTCCTTCCTCGCCTGTTCTCCGAACTAGGCAGTGTTGTGTAACGGAGGAAGTTGCGCCTGAAGTGAAAACCGTTCCTTCTAGATCGTTGATGCTAATGCTAATTCTATGCTAATTGGTATTCGTTTAGTGTTGTGCTCAAATAGTACTGCGCTGGGTTTGAGAACTGACAGTCCTGGGTGCGATCGTGAGGTTTTTTTTTAAGAATAAGGTGGCAAACGGGTAGGGGCCATTTTCATGACAACTGAGTTTATTTAGACACGTTGCGATCCTTCCTCTTCCCACCTCTATGGGCCACCAGCTACTTACACACCGCACCCCCGCGCCTCTGTCGGAAGCTCAACATCTAGGCAGTAGCTTTTGGGCCTTCATCAGCGTCGTCATCACCAACCTAGGGCTCGTTGGCCTCGTATACTTCGAAAAAAAGGTTCGGTCGACGCTGGGTCGATCTAAGCTGTACTTGACACAACCCATGACACATATTCGGTACACTTCTAAGTGCTATTTAAAACCTTAACCTTCGTTCATCTATTCTTTGACACTAAATGCTCTCAGACCAATTTATTCTTGTAAGGTCGCCTGCTATTGTGCATTACTTTTGTTGATGAACACAATCAATTGTTCGCTGAGTATTAATTTGATTGCTACATTAAGTACAATGACAAACAAACAAAATAAATCGAGAGTCATCACCATTATAGACATAGCTCTGTTTTAAGGTTAAGATCTTAATAAATGACGACCAGGCTGGCGCAGTGGTACCGGGCTCTCACAAACGGAGCAAGTTGCGCCGGGGGTCGCGATTTCGAATCCCGCATCATAGATGTTTATCTATGCATTTTATTTATTTCTATTATAAAAATATTAAATTTATAAAATTTCCTAAATTTATAAAAAATATTAAATTTATTCTCCGTTGTCTAGTACCCGTAACACAAGTCCTTACGGTACTTAGCATGGGGCTAGGCTAACTATTATTGCTTTTATTATAACAGTTTTATGGTATGAAGGAGCAAACGAGCCGTCAATGCCTGTCGATATACATAAATATCCACATAGACGTTGTGTAGACGTATTGCCTCTTGACCTTCCTTTCCATGGGACCCAAATTAACAAATTTTTCAATTGCTTATTTTTTATAATTATTAGTTAGTTATAATAATAATTGGCGCTCCCGTATTTAGACAACATAATACTTAGAATGTATCAATATCAAACAAAAACACCGTACTAGTAAATATAGCCCAGTATCGTAGGCAGAGAGAACAAAATGCCACAAATGCGATCCATACACCACGATTCATACATATTTGTCTTGTTTCTCCCACACTCGCACTTTCATACAAACACCTCGAAGACTCTTTTCACTTTCGGACAGCATCCGATCAATCCGATCAAGGTCTAGACCAGACTAGAATCTAGATCTTCCTTCGTACCTACGTCCTTCCACATTCGCAATAATAAAAGAAACATGATATTGACATTAGTACAGTAAATCCTACTAATTTTCTTTTACGTTACTCCACGCAAAAACGAATGAACCGATTTTCATGAAATTTGGCACACACATAGAGAGTGTTGAGTTCCTATGGGATGATTTTCTAATTTCAATGTGATCGAAACTTACGCGGAAGGAACCGCGGGGCGCAGCTAGTGCATCATAAAGATTACATACAATTAAATTTGATCTGTAACCTCTGTTATACGACTGCGCATATGTGCAAGAAACAAAACATATTAACCTCACTTTTTGCATTTAACTCTTAAACGCACTTTAAAACCATGGAAAAACTACGGAAATTATGATGTAGATACATAAATGACAATATGACGTTCATGCCATAGCCTATGTGTGCATTAAGCAGTCAGCATATTACAGTTTTTGTGACGTATATTTTTTGCTTGTGCTAAGGAACAGAGACTTTGGACGACTAACGACTCCCATAGAATTGCTAATAGTTTATTCAGATGCGTTCCCCTCCTACCCTTCTCCCTTGTAATGGGCCATAGGAAACTGACTAATGGCACTAACGCGACTGCATAGCTGTCATATTAAGGTACAATATTGCAATAATGTAAGCAGTAGGTACGAGCCAGGTGGTGCCGGTCCAATTCGTCTTTTATGCAGCATGGCACTACCTCGTGTCGGTGACTACCGACGCCTCATAGTTCTATTCGCTAGATGCCATCCTTCCCCCCTTCCTCCTAATCGACACCCCGGCAATTCAACTGTCTGATAATATGAGGAGTGACTCCCCGGTCGTGTCGGCCCAATTCCACAGCTATTACATTATTACTATAAGCATTACCATGGGAAAACAACATCCTATTCGTATTACTATAAGTATTACTTGTTTGAGACTTTCGTGTTTATTACACATATTGTAATTACTTTACGGGTTTTAACACGGTAAAAATTAAAGGCTAAAATATATACCTTTGCCCGACGTTTCGACTGGGTTACACCAGCGGTGGTCCCGAGCCGACTGATGTGAAGTGAAGTACTATAAGTATTACCATGGGAAAACAACATCCTGTTCGTAGTTTTTTTATCGTTGTGTGTCTGCATCAGATCAATATTTGCATGCATTAAATGACAGTTGAATGATAAATTTAAAAAAAGTTAGTCAGTAGGTATACAGGTGACCTTTGATTATATACACGTCTAGATACCGCATCAGCCACCTGAAAGCGCCGTAAAATGTATCTACTGTAAATAGTAGACACGCTCTTCGCTTAAGTCAGTGTCATCTAGAACGTAACGCGATTGTAAGCTCTCAATAAAATTATTTAAATAGCTTTATTATAATGTGCAACATTCGCGTAAACTTAAGATGCCATTATAAGTATTGTTAGTATATTTTATATTATGTAACACTGACTGTAAATAAATAACACAGCTTCATAAAGTAAATTTGGAGTCTTATTATCAAGTAAAAAAAATCTAATACTTATATAGCGATCTATAAAACTAAAACTACCTTCGGAAATCCTCTCATTGATACAAATAATAAACTCTCTCTCTCATAGATAAAAAAAAATAAAAAAAAATCATAATTTATTTTTAATAATAATTAGCATACATTCTTTAAAAAAGTCTATATAGTTTATATGTATATTCATTTAAGTATATATAGTCATATATAGTCTATATATTCCTATTTTTTTGTTTGCTGTTAGTTCCGCCTGATAATAATAGTAACATGGGCATGGGCGTCCCTAGACATTGAGGGTGGTATTAATGGGGCCAGGTGGCCGGCCATACTCAGGGGTCTCCACAGAGCGGGAGTCAGCTCCAGGCTCATCTTCTATCTCCGTGACAGGAAGATAAAGGTCAGATTCCTGGGGGAGACAGCCGAGCGGAAAACCGCTAATGAATGCGTCCAAGGTTCCACGTGCGGGCCCCTGTTCTGGAACATCTTGCTGGACCCCCTCTTCTCCCTGTATTTCGGTCCCCGGGTCCATGTACAGGCTTTCGCAGACGATATCCTGGTCATGGCCTGGGGAGCGGAGGGGAAAGAGGTAAAGTCTGCCATGAACGGGGCCCTGAAAGTTATTAGGAGTTGGGGCGCAACCTACGAGCTGCGGTTCGCCACCCACAAACCGCAGGCGATGCTCTCCACGAGAAAATTAAAACATGTCCTGCCCAGAGTCGTCATGGGGGGAGCCGATCTCGAGCTGAGGGAGTCGATAAAGATTCTAGGCCTGATCATTGATAGGAGACTCTCCTCAATGATCACCTAGAAGCCACCGTAAAAAGGCCATAAACCTTTATAAAGTGGTGTCGTCTGCGACCAGGGCAAATGGAGCCGCTTCTGTTTAAAGTTAGCTTACCTTGTCCGATTTCTCTGATCGTCGGTCTCGCTGGTAGTTAGACAGCAACAAAACAATGAGATTCTATTAATTTTATTAATTTTATTTAAATTTATTCAAGTTTATTTAAACTATAATTTTTAATTAATCTTATTTAATGAATTAAATGGTGAGATTGCATGTAGTATTAGTTATAAGCCTTTTAAAAGAATTATTGTAATTAATTTAATTGTAACAAAATTCTATTTTATTGTAAATAATTTTATCATGCTATTAATTATATTAGGTATAAATAATAAGCATAAAGAATGTATAAAATTATTAATTTTTAAGATAATGAACTAAAGGAGAAATTGTACGTAGTAATTAATTACGAGTATTAAGCATTTTAAATAAATTATTGTAATAAATCTAATTTAAAAAAAATATATTGTACAGTAAATAATTTAATAACGCTATTATACGAGGTATAAATAATACGCATGAAGAATGAACAATGTATTTGTAATGATTGATGAAGTGAACCGAATTTCGCAGTGTAAAATAACCAATACTTACGGAAATATAATGTAAAGATGAATCAAATATATCCAGTTAGGAGTGTAAAATGTAATGTAGCTTCCCACACTCAACTAGTAAAATGTAACGAATGTAACGAGACACTTAAAGTGGAATAGTAATATGAACAAAACCAGAGATAATGTACAATAGAACTGTAATAAGAATTGTAGTAGAAGCATAATGTAAACTAGAAGCAATAAAACCAACAACGTAAAATAATAATATGGAACTACATAAGACGCAATTTCATAAATGTAAAAAGTGGGAATGCTCGGGGCCATGCACGAGAGCAACCATAAAAAAAAGTTGACGAAATGGAAAAATAAATTAAAATAAGTTCGAAGGTTGCTGCAACAACGGTAGCAGCAGTCGTCATGGTATCCCTATTAAAAAAAAATAGTAACAAAATTTAGGGTAATTGTTGTATGCTATTGGTATTCCTTTACATGCACACATTGACGGTTTTAAAACAATCTGTACATAACCGTCACGCACACATTGTACGAAAAATTTCACGTTTTCTTTGCGATGTTTATTTGAAATGCTCCATCTAGACGTGTATAGGTATAGTCAAGTCATAGGGACAGCGCAGTGAGCGCGGAATTCGCACACAGCCGGTAGGAGTACTTTAATGGTTTTTGTACGTAATGCATGATCTGACTCCCAACTTCCGAAGTACCTATTGTAGAGTGTAGACACTTCAGTTGAAATTCTCCTAAACGACCGTCCCATCCAGATATAGTCGTCAACGCGCATTACACATATGAATTAAGAAATTAAAAATAACTAAAATAATAAATTTATGATGCAAAAATAAATCACTAGCGAATAAAATTGGACATTTACGTTGTAAACGATCTGTGCTGCTAACAATAAATGATTTATCTACTTACAATGTAGGTACATGATTAATATTATCTATATTGATGACGAATGAATGAAGTTGATATATCCAATTGCAATAGGATCAATAATTTATTTTGTCTATTTAATTTATTTTAGACAGACTAGATTACTATAAATTAATTGATAATGATTAATTGAATAAACGTAATGTCAAAAAAACATTATATATATAGTCTATCAGGGCAAAAAAAAATCAAACATATTCTATGGTTTGTGGTGGTGGTGGTGGTGGTGAAAGAATAACAAACCTTAACATATGTAATAATAATAGGATTTGAGAAGTATTAAACTCGTAAGAAAGTCATTAAAAATACTTCTCATAAAACTAGTAAAATTTCAAATTAAGAAAACAGCTTCGCTTCACCGAAGCTTCTTAATTTTACCTAGCATGGATCTAGACAGTCACCACTTCGGCGAAATCGAATCACCGATTCCCTTTTTTCCTCACGCCGAAGATAGCTGTCACAATATAGACGCGTTATTCTCTTTCACCCCCAAATTCACCGCCAGCAGCTCACGCGGCTCGCGAAAGAACTAAAAGCGTGCCAAAAATTTAATACAAAAGCAAGGTCCTTTTGTCGTGCAAAAACGTCATAATTGCACATAAGTGTGTGCAATAATCTCTATAAATAGCTAATTGTAATATAAAACCCGCTGCACGTCCGTGCCGCAGAACATACTGTCGTTTCTCAATAACTCACTCGAGTTATTCGCACAGGAACAAAGAACTCGACATTTACACAATAACATTAATTCCATAGTCATATTCACTGGAAGTACTCGCACGCGTTCATACTGCGGTTGTAATTGTTTGTTTATTTCTAACAGATTTTCGGGTTATTTTTTGAACTAGAAAGAAAGAAAGTATTTATTTGTCAAGTCCCACACAAATTATAAGTAACAGATTACAATTTAAAACATCGAATATAGAATTGTAGAATCGGTCCTTGCAAATCGGTCTTTGGCTTGGCATCTGCTGGCAAGTGTTAGACTTCAACAATTTTTTACTAGACTGTATTATTTACTAGATGTAGTTACTGTCATTGCAGCATTTCAGCCTGCATTGGACCGACCAGGGTTGTGGCTTTTCGCTCATGCGGTGTTTGTTCATTTTCATTAGGAAGGGTATCGACGAAGCTGCAAGTTTTCTGGCTTATTAAAGTCCCTACGACCATTTAGTTTCCAATATCTTATCTCTTTCCGTAATTCAATTGGGCAAATAGATTTTTTATATAAAACTTCTATACGCGCGCTTAACAAGCAGGCGAGAGCGTTACAAAAATCACAACACATCACATCGGGCGAGGCCAATGGAAGTTGTCATTCAAATTGAAAAATTCAAATTCGATTCAAGAAAAACTTTAGGTATAAAAAAATAAATATTATATGACATGTTTGATGTTATGTCATTGTTACGACGGTAATAAATTTTTGTATTCAATCAATAATTAAGTTTTACTTCAGTTGTGTGGTCTAAAGCACACCCTTTTTTTCTTACAACTAACTATAATGTATATTATATAGGTACAATAGTATATATAGGTACAAATAATACACACATGCCTATACAAGTAAGTAAAACGTCGAAACTACAAAGTATCGAAACCAACACATTATCCTTCACGTTAAACAGTGTTACTGTAGTGTATAATTAAATTAATATGATTGCATGTAATCGGTCAAGTGTCTATTAATTAATCGTAACACTTAAACAACTTAGAAACGAATTATTTAAACAAAGATTCTGGGTTAGGAGTTGTATATTTACGCAGTTTCTCCAACTTAGATGATTTAATGTAGCCTAGGTTGAAATTCTGTACATCAGGGGTTCTGTCCCCATTACAGTTGCAAAATACCTTCACAGGCGGGTTAAAAAAATAAGATCACCATTTTTTTCACCATTCAAGACCACCATTTTTTTTGGTAACGCAGGTGAATACCTTTACGCACGCTACCCAGGAGCCCGGGTGGCTCAACCGGGTACAGTGTTGGGCTCGACAACTGGGTTGCCCCTACCGACTAAACCCCTGCGGTTGCC
>LUGF01024179.1:559639-571406 GCA_001625245.1 Calycopis cecrops
ACTACGCAGAATTATATGAGAATTTTATATATTAGATATGTAATTATATTATAAAAAACTTAAATTTCATATATTTATAAAACATATTAAATATATTGTTCGTTATCTAGTATATACCCGTAACACAAGTACTTAGGTACCACGGGGCTAGAATAACGTGGTGTGATAAGTCAACAAATAATATTATATTATTACTATTATATTAGCTACTCGAGCTATTGTAACTTCAATTGGGGTCAATATCACAAAGAACTCGCCTATGATATAATATGAATATTATATAAACAAATATAACATCAATAAATAAACAATATGCATAAATATTAGATAAATCATATAAAATCGCAAATTTGACCTCAACGCGATCACGGCCTCAGGTCAAAATCATTTCTAGAACTGGAGGTCAATTATGTTATGAGACTAGGCCGGATTTCATTAGACATTTGTTACTTCATCTGACGGCCCGCGGTATTGAAAAATGAGAAGGAGGATTTAGTAAGAGGTAGTGCCACGCCGCATTGCTGTCGAATCGGGCTGGCACGGTGAGCACTACCTCTCGCTAACACGACACCGGCGTCACAGTTATGCTTTTTTTTATGGTATAGGGAGGCAAAGGAGCAGTCGGAGCCATTTTCATGACTAACGACGCCCATAGACATCCGTATAGAAACTACACAGATGCGCTGCCCTCCTTTCTCCGCCCACCTCCATAGGCCACCGGCTACTTACACACCGCACGAAACGCGACAACACAGCTGTCATGCTGTCGCGTTTTGTGGGGTGTGTAAATATCCGATGGCAGATAGAGCGGAAAAGAGACATCGCATCTGTATAACCTCTATGCGGATGTCCATCGGTGTACGTAGTCATGAAAATGGCTCCGACTGCTCATTTGCTTTTCTATATATAAAATAGAGTAAAATAGTGTGAAGCAATCAATGTAATGCTTTACGCATCGAGTTTACGTAGATTACGTCCCTGGCGTACTTTTATCTTGAGACTCATGGTCGATCTACTCCAGCCGTTTGTCGAAACTGACGTACAATTTTTTTTTTCAAACAATTAAAAATTATATTGCTTACATAATATTAATTGATTCCTATACACATATTTTAGTAATGTTTCTTATTGTTAGAAGCAATAAAGTAACGGGTAGGGTAAAATAACAGGTACGATAATACGGTAAAGTAACAGGTACGATAATACGGTAAAGTAACAGGTACGATAATACGGTTAAATAACAGGTACCTACGCTGTAGTTTCGTTTTCGTCAGGACTCTTGCGTAACATTTGTGATGTCTGCGACACAGGAGTAGCGGTGGACGCGACCTTGTAGAACAAACACTTCTTTTTATAAAGCAAATAACCACCGGGGTTACTTTCTAAAATACTCCGATCAGTTTTGAAGTTTGTAAATTTAGTTAAGCAGTTTAGATAAATTGCAATTCATCTCAGCAGTTACATCCAGCTGCGGAGTAACATAGAAATTATATTTTACCCCTTAAAATGTTCGGTTTCCTTGGAAAAGACATGTGTATTATATGTGTATTATAGTGTATTGGTTTGGGGCCCTTTAGGAAGTTTTCAAAAATATTTGCTTACGCACTTTGGATGTCATCGTTTCCCGGGGGCCCCGTATAATTGATCTGGCAGATGCGGCGATAGCACCCCTGGTACTGTAGTACCTACTGCATATAGGTACCAGTTTGCACGGTAACGTAGGAATGCTACATAGATCGTAGATGCAGATGAGTGTAATGCTACTTACGTCTGATAAATTAAAATATTTAGGCGCCTACCCTCAGTAAGAAAATCACCATAACAAATTTACACATACTTATCTCTTTAAATTTATATATAAAATTCTCTCCGAAAAGGCTCGACCGATTCTTATGAAATTTTGTGTACATATATCTATATTTTATCTCGTTATTTCCACGGCATCGATACTTACGCGTGTGAAACCGCGGAGCGCAGCTAGTATAATATAAATACGTTTATGGACCAACAAAAGCATCTCTTACAAAGTTATAAACTTCTTATAAAATTATCCATACCAAAAAATTTCGATATTTATATCAGGTTCCACCTGCGCAAAATTTAGCATTTTCACCGTTGTGTTAGAAAATAAATTTTATTTTTTTCCAGGTGATAAATCTTTGCCAAATATCACCCAAATATAGTGTAGTGATTCGTTGTTGCGTAATACAATAACAAATATACATAGAAACCTTTGCATTATAAAACGTACCTACTAGTTGCGACCCTAGATTTAAGAGACGTGTTATCCATCCCGTATCATTTTTTGTGTTTCCGGTTTGTTATAATTATGTTTTCTTCTAAATTCGTTCAGTAGCTTTTGCGTGAAAGAATAAAAATCATACAAATATCCGTGTTTATAATATTAGTACTATACCTACAAGTATGCTATTTTCGTGCTGCAGAAGCGAGCTATTTGGGCAATATATAAACTAGCCTCTACTACGTCGCTTAGAGATAAATTTAAGGAAATTGGGATACTGACTGTTCACTCTCAATACATTTTAGAAAATGTTTTGCATGTACGAAAGAATATTACTGAATTCAATGTGAAAAGTGCTAATCATGATAGAAGTACTAGGAACAGGCACAAACTAGATGTACCATTTCATAGACTGAGCAGAGTAAAGAATTCCTTTAGGGGTCAATGTATACGCCTCTACAATAAAATCCCAGAAAGCGTTCAAAAACTCTCAATCAACAAATTTAAAAAAGTAGTTAAGGAACGCTTGTGTGGTAAGGGATATTACAAAGTACCTAATAGATTTTATGACACCTTGGGAATAGTACCCTCCTCCCAGGCTACTTCTATACAAAAATAAATGTAAATTATATTTTTTTAATGTATAATGAAGAAATGAATGAGGCCTGCTGAGTTTGTTTCGCCGGTTCTTCTCAGGACAGATTTTGAATAAAAATATTTTGGTTTTGATTTTGATTTTGATTATAGTTGTAAAAAAGTATTGTATAATGGTATGACGAGTGTAGAAAGATAATAATTAGAAAAGTAACCATTAACTTTCTAATGTATATTATTTAAAAGTATATTAATTTAAATACATTACGCAGAAATTACTTAAAAAAAGCTAATAAAAATATTTCACATAATATCTACTTCATGATCATCAGCCGGAGGACGTCCCCTGCTGCATACAGGCCTCCCCCATAGAACGCCATAAGTCACTTCCATGCAGCGGCTCCATTAGCTAAGTAGGTCTGGTAGGTGCTGATTAAAAACTCCAACTACCAGTGTGGGTCCGCCCTCAAGAACATATCTTCCTCGGCGGTTGTAGGTTCTGTGAACACTGTGATCTGCGTATTCCTTAGACTACAACAACAACAACACACCTCCACCCCAGTTCTCTGACGGGGTAATCAGACAGTACAGAACGCCACCTCCGATCCCTACACACTTGCCCTGCTCTACATTCAACATTCCTTACGTTCGTCATTAATTTGCACATTTCACAAACTTGCCTTCATTAAAACTTATCGCATTAATCCAAGTACGAATCTATTTTAAAAAATAAACATTTCTTAACATTATTTAGCTATCAGCACTGCAAATCGTTTTTATTCAACATTCATCAATAATTACATGTAAACAATCAAGAACGTAACTAACCTAACGCAACGTGCACTTGAACACTCGGCCATTAGTTTTTTATTGCAGTTTTGATTTCAACATACTATTATATTATTAAAAGTACTTTCTAATTATAGCTAATTAAAAACAATATCGTATAGTTATCCTTGGCGGACTAAATTTTGCAAGTGTAGTTAAGTTTAACATCAAACTTGGTTATGGTAAATGATTAAGATACTAAAATAATTTAAAAGAAAGGGACTTCAAATACTTGTTCACTAATCAAAATCAAAATCAAAATCAAAATATTTTTATTCAAAATAGAATTTGAAAAATTGCTTTTTGAACGTCAACAATTTTCATCTACCACCGGTTCAACCCTAGCCCTGTCCTGAGAAGAACCTGCGAAACAAACTCAGCGGGCCTCATTCATTTTTTCATTATACATTCTTCATTTATATATATACATTAAAAAAATATAATTTACATTTATTTTTGTATAGAAGTAGCCTGGGAGGAGGGTATTATTCCCAAGGTGTGGTATCTGTCATAAAATCTATTACTTTGTAATATCCCTTACCGCACAAGCGTTCCTTAACTACTTTTTTAAATTTGTTGATTGAGAGTTTTTGAACGCTTTCTGGGATTTTATTGTAGAGGCGTATACATTGACCCCTAAAGGAATTCTTTACTCTGCTCAGTCTATGAAATGGTACATCTAGTTTGTGCCTGTTCCTAGTATTTCTGTCATGATTAGCACTCTTCTCAATGAAATCAGTAATATTCTTTCGTACATACAATACATTTCCTAAAATGTATTGAGAGTGAACAGTCAGTATCCCAATTTCCTTAAATTTATCTCTAAGCGACGTAGTAGAGGCTAGTTTATATATTGCCCAAATAGCTCGCTTCTGCAGCACGAAAATAGCATTTATGTCGACTGCATTTCCCCACAACAGTATGCCATAAGACAATAATAAGGGGAAAAAAAAGAAATAAATACAATTGATCGTTATTTAAAGCCGGTTTAATTTATATTCATCTATTTCAATAATAATATTGTATTCTACAGTCACAGTACATTGAACATCTACAAATACCACGGTATCATAGCGTTTGATACTCAGGGAGTTTCTGTATAGTGTTAAACTGTTCTGTTTGAATGATCATTCTCATGTTAAAGTCCTCGTCATTTTCTTGTTTCTTGAACTAGTAAGAAAAGAGTCTAATCTAAGATCAAGAGTCGGGAAACTGGACACTACTCACATATTTCTGAGATTTAACTACCAATGTTAGCTCTACATTTGCTGCCACAATGCCTGAAAAACGACAATAATGTCGCTTGGCTGTTGCTATGAAAAAAATAGAAGCAGACACTATTACACATCTACTACTATCTACTATTGTTGAAATTGGTGCAGAGATTGTTTCTCCTCCAATTTTGTTGTAAAATGCAACGGTTTAATATTTCTTTTATATTCCGTAATTGTTTCTATAGTTTACGCCAATATCATTGAGTACATTACAGCTTCTTAATACCTAGATTATCTCTCTCAATCTCTATAGCTATAAAAATATCGTGTCATGTCACAATGTTAGTTACCATACTCCTCCGAAACCGCTAGATCGCTTCTCATGACATTGTGTGCATGTCGTGTTGGTCTGAGAATCGGCCAACATTTATTTTTCATCTCCCTATTTCCACGGAACTTACGCGGGGGAAACCGCGCAGCGCAGCTTGTTATAATATATAATCTAATGAACTTGTGTTGCGTGCGATTTAGATTTAAGTTACACCAACAATAAACTTTGAATGCTTGTACAGACTTGCATGAGCCAAGGTCATTATGGGTTATGAAATATAATTTGGCCCTTCAAAAAGCTTAGTCTAATTTGTGAATGCTCTAAATAATGAGAAAACATTGCAGTTATAAACTAAAAGATTTAGGTATCATATAAAATATTAGTATAATTTCCAACTTCCATATAATATAATTATTAATAATTCGTGATATATGTGACTCTGTACTGTCTGTTTCCCCCTTTAGGAAAGTTTATGAGTTAAAAGTTTAAGATGTGTTGTTATTGTTGATATCAAAATATCTAAATCTCTTGCCGAGTGTATATCTGAGGAGTAATCGCTGTATTTACATAAAGATAGATATAGTAATAACACTAAACAATTCTTGAAGAAAGCTGTAGTTACTTTAAAATTGGTGTAGTGGATAGATTGAAGCTGATGTTTCAGCCAAAATAATAGTTATATAGTTATTATAACTCTCGTATCGGGATGCGTTTCTCCCATCTGCTGAAACTCACAATCAAAACCTGCTCTTGTCACCCCATGGGCGCTCCTAGCCGTCGATGAAGCTGCATCGCGTTTATCTTCGCTAAGCTGGCTAGCTGTAAAAAGCTGATAAGATACATAAATATATTATTAGGTAATTAGAATAACGAGTTATGCATGTGGATTACACTCTCGTTTCTCTCTCTGTTCTCCATGCCTACAAAGTGAGTGAGCTGCCTTTTTTCTCTCCTTATAGTATAAGAGGACAAACGAGCAGTCGGAGCTATTTTCACGACTACCGTCGCCTATAGACATCAGCGTAGAGTTTACACAGATGCGTTGCCCTCCTTCCTCCGCCTGTCTCCATCCATTTCGCCTCCATACACATCTCATCAAACGCGACAGCGCAGCTGTCACTTTCCGTCGGTATCCTGTACGCGAGAGGTACCTCCCCGGTGCCGGTCCAATTCGGCTAAATGTATGCATGCAACTTGGCACTACCTCTTAATGGCGTGAAGATGTATTGTTGTTATAGATAGTTTAATCGAGTTGAACTCTGTTTCTGTTACTAGCGTGAAGATGTATTGTTGTTGTAGATAGTTTAATCGAGTTGAACTCTGTTTCTGTTACTGGCGTGAAGATGTATTGTTGTTGTAGATAGTTTGATCGAGTTGAACTCTGTTTCTGCTACTGGCGTGAAGATTTATTGTTGTTGTAGATAGTTTAATCGAGTTGAACTCTGTTTCTTTTACTGGCGTGAAGATGTATTGTTGTTGTAGATAGTTTAATCGAGTTGAACTCTGTTTCTGTTACTGGCGTGAAGATGTATTGTTGTTGTAGATAGTTTAATCGAAATGAACTCTGTTTCTGTTACTGGCGTGAAGATGTATTGTTGTTGTAGATAGTTTAATCGAGTTGAACTCTGTTTCTGTTACTGGCGTGAAGATGTATTGTTGTCGTAGATAGTTTAATCGAGTTGAACTCTGTTTCTGTTACTGGCGTGAAGATGTGTCGTTGTGGTAGAGAGATTAACCGAAACTCTGTTTCAGATCCTCGAGTGCAAGGATGGTTCATGTTCGACACGCCGCTGGTGACGTTTGGGATGGTGGTCGCGTACCTCGCCTTCGTGATGGTGGCCGGCCCCATGTGGATGGCCAACAGGAAGCCCTTCAAGCTCACCAGCATACTGGTCTCGTACAACGCCTTCCAAGTGCTGCTCTCCTCGTATATGTTCTATGAGGTAAGTGCATACGCGCATATATAGAAATAACAAAAGTATTACATTAGTAGTATATTCGTGATGATGAGTTAACCGGTCGTATTTATGTTAACATAAGTAGAAAATATAGTATGTAAAAGTACTAACTGCGCCCCGCGGTTTCACCCACGTAAATTTCGATATTGTGGAAAATCATCCCATGGCATTCCATAGGAACATTTTTTCGGGATAAAAACTATGTGTTAATCCAAGTTACTCTCTATGTGTGTACCAAATTTCATGAATATCGGTTTAGCAGTTTTTACGTGAAGGAGTAACAAATAAACACAAACTTTCCCATTTTTTATATTAATAAGAAATAAGATATGTTATTTAATCAAAATATAAAATGAATTACCAAAAGAAATGACAATACATTCCATCAACTATGTAGTTATGTAATTATATCCCAAGGTAATCATATTTTTAGTGAATAAGAAGTAATATCTAAGTTATTCCAGAGTTTAATCTATATTTGCGTCGAAGTTGATCCAACTCCGATCAGTCGTCTTCGCACATACACTTTTTAATTTCATATATATGTAGCATAATCCAATCTACAAATCCCAAAAAAAAACTGAATGATTACTTAGTTACTTTTAAACTTTTTTAACTTTTAAATTAAAAAAAAATTTTAAAAAAATGATATGCTTTTAGCATATAATTTTTTTTTAATATAGTCGTTGTCCCGCGGTTCAATATATCGAATAGGTAAAGGTATTCTTAAAAACTATCAGCTTCATTAATACGTAAAAAAATCATTGATAAAGAAAGCCTACTATTCTGTCAATGATTGTTTGGCTGATAAGGATGTGTGGCTGTAGTATGCTGGGTTTCTCACAGGGCATTCAGCTATGCTTAATTTGTGTAGATAATTGTATTGACGATTTGAAGGAGCTTGTAATGGGCCTATTCGAATAAAGATAATTTTGATTTTGATTTCGTGATTTTTCAAAATCTTTTCCTAGCGGATGATGAGTTAGCTATTAAAAAGATTGTTATTTAAGTTTTCCAGTGCGTTAAAGTTAAGCTGAAAAATACCAACAAAACCGTAGTCAACGGCTAGTTTTATAATCAAATGCAAATTGCAAAATCACAAATGCCGCTTAATTATGGAACGCATGACAAAAACTGCACACTCAATACCGTTCCAGACGATATTCAACCCAATGTATATACAATAGCGTTCAAAACCACCTTAGAGGTTTTCCACGGGTGCATAGCTGGAAAAATCGCTTCGCCTTGACCTGCCAATAGAGGTTTATTGATAACATTGGAACTTTATTACAGCTGATAGCCCTTTCGAGACAGGCCGCACGAAACGCGAATGCATAGCTCAATGCATGTGCAACGGATCTGCATTAACTATGCAGATGTTACTGGACTTCGGTAGTTACACAACTCGTTTGTCCCTATACATATACCCCCTTATTAATAAACATAGAATAACTCTATCCAAGAAATAACCTTGTAATAAACTGACATCTGTCAAATCCATCCATAATAAAAAACACAAAAAAAGTATGGAATTTGACAGATGTCAGTTTATTACCAGGTTATTACTTGGATATAGTTATTCCATGTTTATTAATAAGGGGGATAAAGACATCACAGTGTTAGACTAACGCAGTATGATGTGATATGAAAAAGTCACTTATGTTTCGGGCTAGAATTTAAGATGTGGAAACTAAGAAAAGCAATCGGATTTGTTATGAGTGCTCATCGGACGGCGAATATTACAAATATAATGTTACTAGCTGTTACGCGCGGCTTGGCTCGCGTGGTTTTATCGCGATAAAAGGTGACGATGGCCCTCTTCAGTCCTTAAACAATCCTTACTAATAAATTATATCACGGTATGTTGATCTGATTTGATGTGAAAGATGAACAAACAAACATACACATTTTCGGATTTATAATATTAGTATGGATTATGCTACATAAGAGGACACGGGTCTGGTATTGAACGCTGTTCCCAGGAGCCCCGAGGCCGCGTCCTCGGCCAGCCATGTACCCACGCCGCGCGCCGGTGCGACCGCGACCCGACAACAATGCGGCAGACGAGCCATTGTCACGAGCTTGTTTGTTTTAGGAGAGATGCGATAGTGCGCAAAACAGAAAGTATTTTTCATGGTATAGGGAGGTAAACTACCGACACCCATAGACATCCGCATAAAGGCTATACAGATGCGCTGCCCTCCTTTCTCCTTTCACCTCAAGGGACCACCAGCTACTTACACACCGCACGGAAAGCGATAGCACAATTGTCACTTTACGCCGGTCTCGTGTAAAGGAGAGGTATCTCCCCGGTCGTGCCGGCCCAATTCCGCTGCATGCAAGCACGCAGTGTGACACTACCTTTTGCATAAGTATGGTTCTTTCTCAAATGGAATAGGGAATGCGGATGTACAGTTTTGTGGATGTCTATGTGCGGTAGCACTCATCCACCCCCTTGTCTTCCCCTTCCCATTATAATTATAGCGATAAGCAGTAGGTATATAGCTATACCAACATAGCAGTAATATGTTCTATCCTTTATTCACTCCTTAACCTTGTCACGTTACATTTAATAAATGTCATACTACAATAAAACAGGAAAGAATGTTTCCTCCTTTTAAAGGAAAGGATGTTTCCTCCTTCTAATCTTCTCATTTACTTCTTTGCGGGTCCCAAGACAGTATTGCCTTTTCCCTCGGGCCCCCTGAGATCATATCAAAACGTCGTTGTGGTTGCCGCTGTTGATGCTGGCGACACAGGAGTAGCAGCGGCGGGAAAGAGTGGTGGGCCAAAGCCCGCTAAAACAGCTAGGAGAGGAGAATACTTCTAGATAACAATTACATGTACGAATGTCTATGAGCCGTGGCAGTCATCAAAAGGCCCCAACTGATGCACTACAGTGCTTTTAACTTTCTTTCAATTAGTTTTAAGTCTTTAGTTGAATCCGATGTCCAGTGAACTGAAAAGCCGATTTTGATGATCACTCCATTTCAACCAGCTTGTGCATTTTCCTAACTGACCTCTAACTGAAACAACTGTGCGGTCGACGACCTTGCGGTGATATCTTTAATATTATCCGATTTGTACATTATCTTTCTCAACAATTCATCTAACCTCGCCAGTACCACAGTACGTACTATTACGGTCAAGGCGGATGGTACATCCCAGTACAATCAGTGCAACTTGGTAGCAGGTACTTATCTAAAACAACTACTCAATTATTAAATATTTTGATTATAAATAAATAAATAAACGTTTATTTTGCAAATTTACATATAGTAGAACAAAAACAATCATTTACATTAGGTATTGCAAAATTGGTCCCAATGCTGTTGGACATCTTATTAATATTATAAATGCGAAAGTTTGTATGTTTGTTTGTTTGTTTGTTACTCCTTCACGTCAAAACTGCTGATCCGATTTTCGTGAAATTATACACACACGTAGAGGGTAACTGGGATTAGCATATAGGATAGTTTTTACCCCGAAAAAATGTTCCTATGGGATGCCAAGGGATGATTTTCAACGATATCGAAATTTACGCGGGTGAAACCGCGGAGCGCAGCTAGTAGAGTTATAAAGAAAGAATTATTTATCTATTTCTGATATCTACGCTTTTGTATTAACTACCTCCACAAAGGAGGAAGGAAGAAGTCTGTGTCCAGTGGACGTCCCCGGCTGATGATGATGATGAACTTTTAATCCTTAGCAGTAAGACGGATACGAACGTAGCCAGACCCAGTTATAATTTGTAATATTAACTTTGAGACACATTCTCTTAGACCAAGTAAATAGAAACCTGCTCACAATTGGATTTGACTTAGAGACTCCGTATTCACTCACAACCACTTTACTTTTTTCGGATCGGAGCCATTATCATGATTACCGACGCCCATAGACATCCACAGAGGTTATACTTACGTTGCCCTCTGGCACAGGAAGTTCCCGGTCCATGGTAAATGTGTGTGTCCTTGTTGCAGCACCTCATGTCTGGCTGGTGGGGCGAGTACAGTCTCTCGTGCCAGGCGGTCGACTACAGCGACAGTGAGCCGGCGAGACGGGTGAGTTAACTTACGTGCTATATATTATACCTCATCCCCCTTATTAATAAACATAGAATAACTTTATCCAAGGAATAACCTAGTAATAACCTGACATCTGTCAAATTCCGTATTAAAAAAAGTCCTAAAAAAATTTGACAGATGTCAGTTTATTACTAGGTTATTACTTGGATAAAATTATTCTATGTTTATTAATAAGAGGATCTATGTTTTATAGTATAGAAAGGACAGCGCAGTCGAAGCCATTTTCATGACTACCGGAGACAGCCACATAATGGTTATGTAGTTGCTCTGCCCACCTTCCTCCTCCTTCCTCCATGGTTAGGGTTACCAGGTGTCAGGATTTGGCTGGACAAGTGTGGTTTTTTACAGTTGTGTCAAGCCAAAATACACGCAAGTCCGGCCTGTGCGGCTTTTGTTAGGCTTTTGACAAAAAGTTAGAGTACGTCTCAGAAGAATAAGTGCATAACACAAAACTACCACTATTTTTCTTTAAAAACCCAATGTGTGTCGGGCTTTCAGGGTCAATTTCCGGCTAA
>LUGF01024179.1:616472-655992 GCA_001625245.1 Calycopis cecrops
GGCTTCATTACATTGTTAACAGCGCTCCGTCTATACTTTTTATTTAGTCTAAGGATACTACAAACAATAATAAAACCTGTATACTATTAATAAGAATTAAATTCACTTAAGTGTAATAAAGTAACTTAACATAAATTTCACTTCAAAACTAATTACATACATATTCCAAAGAGTGCAAATAGATCTATGGATTGTTTTACCGATGCACCGCTGCGTGTTGCTGTTAATAAAATTAAAAGATACTGTCTTCTGAATCCAAACCATCGCTGATATTCTGCGACAGCCGTAAAAAAATAAGTTTTTGAATGAAATGTACCTAGAGGAGACAACCTAATAATTTTAAACATTTTTCATACTTGCAGTCGAAAGCAATATCAGACTTACGGCGATTTTTGTGCACAGAATAAAATAAGCTATTTCGTATTTTATAATCGTAGCGAATTGACTCTTTACGAATTTTATGCAAAAAATTATAAAGACTACAGCAATCCGATGATGCCATCCTTCCAACAAATTAGTCGTTAGATGTTTATTATTTGAGCAACTAAGTATTGTAGTAGGAATCCTCAAAAGCCACTGCTTTTCGTAATAGCTTCGAAACATTTTAAACTTCTCACAATCAGGCGACATATTTAATATCTCCGACCAGCAGTCTTTTATATAAATTGCCGATAACAGTGGCAAGTTCCTTATTAGTCGTATAATTTTTCGACAGTCTTTGATATCGTGAAAACCTAGCACCTTAGCTTTTTTTGTCACTGCCTTTTGATAATGAAAAATACACCCATTAACACACAGGTTGATTAGTATGTATTTGTACATTGGGTACATTGGGACAATTATCTGGTTGGACCATTTTATTTTTTGACATTTTTCTAGTTGGTCTTTCTTATAGTGCCACAAACTTTTCTGGCCCGGTGACCAAGACTGGAACTAAAGCCGTCATTTTGAAATGACAATCTGTTGTCAGTTTTAATAGTGGAGCGACGCACAAAACTCGTTTACCCTAAAGGGATGGGAGAAACATATTTTTTAAAGTCTTTTCTTTTATGCAAGAAGAGAAACGTCTCCAAGCTCCATTAATAAACTAATAAAGTAAAAATGTTGATTGTTTGTAAATTTGATTTTTTACACGACCATAATTACAACATTAAAATATAATACTACATTCTTTTATTTCTAAATAACTAATAAAATAATAGTTATCATGATTGTGATGCCAAAATTTCAATTACTTCCTGCATCGGACATTATTTTTACCCTAAAAATCGGAACATATCATTTGATGGCAATACTTAATTAGACAAGACTTGTCACTCTTGTCAGAAGAGCGCCGCCACGACCGGGTCAGAAATGTTTGTGGCACTATATATTTTGTTATTTGTCTAGTTTGACGTATTTCAAAACGGACGGATTTAGAGTTGGTTATTTTTATGCAATTGTACATTTTTCGACATTGGACATAAATCGTGCAAATCATTTATAACGCACATGCAAAAACATACAAATATGTCAACGCATACTTATGATAACTTCTTTGTTGCTCAAAATCTACGGGTGGGTCGATTTTTTTTCAATCTTAATTATCTTGTTGCATCGGTTTTTCTCAGGTCAGGGACAAGGGTGCGGTAGATTTAAAGTAGTATTTGGAAATTGACGTTCAAAAAATAACATTATGTATGATATTTGGCAAGTTACCTTTTTAAATTTTACCTCTTATAGTTATAAAATTAGCTTCGCCCTGCGATTTCGCAGTTTGAAAATATCGGAATAAGAAGTTGAAATATATACAGCCTGTTCTCAAACCTAAAAAACACAAAGAAAACATTATAGTTTTAATTTCTGAGGAGTATGAGCATAAATATTCCGACACTAGATTTTTTTGTAGTATTAATATATATACCTATTTTTAATGTTTATAGAGGATTTTTTTTATTTGTATCGGATAGGCTCCAAAACTACTAGACCGATTATTATTTATTAATTTTATTTATTTACTTTTATACTATTTATTCCTTAACTATTACAAATCTACATTATCAGGAAGTGACAAGCCTATATTTTATGACTAACAATTGTTACTTCTTTACGCCCAGCGAAGCGGGCACCAGTCGACTACCCAATAAGAAAATACTCACCAGCTACTCGTCAGGGCTGTACTTTCGTAAACTCCACAACTATAAGCGCCACTTGAAGCTGGAGTGTTCTGGAACTCGCATCTCCTGTGTTAAAAGCTTTCCCGTCTGCCAGAGCATATAGATAACCCGCGACATGTCTCGCGCTCACGTCCGTACAGAGCTGTGGGAGCTAGCTTTATATCTAGATACGTGACACAGATGTCTATGGGCGTCGGTTGTCATGGAAACGGCTTCGACTGCTCGTTGGCCCCCCTACACCCTAAAAAAGGAGATACTAAAATTATAAGTTATATTGTTTTTGGTAGTAGTTATAAAAAGGGCAACAGCCCTTTGATAACTACTGACCTATCCTTATTCCTTCCTCTTCAGTGCTCTACCATACACTCACAACGCACGAGTAAATTTAAAAGTCGAAATCCATTGTATCAATGTAATTTACTACAGTTTTATTAACTATACAGTTAATTTGCTAAGTTATTAAAGAGCCCAGCTCATGCTTCAACACGCCACATCACTAAGTCGTATTAAGGCGAGTTATCCAGGAATTAGCCTTACAAACTTATGTAATAGCCTCAGCCAATCGTTAAAAAGATCCGTTCGTCTTCGCCCTTAGATCCCTTAATCAAGTTGATAAAACGCTAGAAGATTACCCCGAGATAAATAACTAAGTTTGAGAACATCGGGAGTTATTCGCGAACGACTCTCGTAATTCGGATACAGCGATACTCAATTGCTAGATGCACCACAAAAGGCTGTTCTATATTGGACTTGTAATGACGTGCAGGGTTACATACAGAGCTACACAATTACACATATCTTTCCAAACCTAAAAATCACCCGGGAGTTGAAGCTGGTATATACCGCAGATAGAGCCTAAGACCCCGTCCAGATTGAGCGTATTACGCGCGTATTAGGCCTGACTACAAACAATTTAACGAGGTGGTCGGGTTTCAAGTCCCTCAAAATTTCACACACGTAGTTAGTAAATAGTAATAAATATAGTTCAGTACTTTTTTATTATATTTAATGTGCAACATAATAATGTAAAAAAGAAAGACATAAAAAAGAAACACGACTCGTAAGGGCATTGAACCCCGACCACCTCGCTAAATCGTTTGTAGTCAGGCCTAATACGCGCGTAATACGCTCAATCTGGACGGGGTCTTAAGGTACCATTCCAGTTGTGCCTACCCACTTCGAGTGAAAGCAGCAGTGCAATTTTTAAGACTAAAAAGTGCAAATGACCAGTCGACCTTTTAATAACTACCGACTCCCGGCTGCCCTCGAATGCGCCACCGGATACTCACCAACGCATTAAAGCCACCGCCCTGTGGCACCCCGGGAGCGAGAGGCATCGGTCGTGCCGGCCCACTTTATCCGCAATGCTGCAGAGACAGCGGGTGATGATGATGACATCTCCATTAACAAAGCACACTATAAATCGCCATTGCAATTTCCCGATAAGGTCCTAATTGAAATGCGGCAAATGCGCCGTTTGATAAGCAATACAAATCATTAGAAAATGAACCCCCACTGCTGGGGCTGGGGGTGTAAATCATAAGTTATCCGAGCGATCCCCCCTCCGTAATTTATCGCCGTTTCTGTTACATTGAGCACTTATTGCGTTTGAGTTTTGTGAGGTCTTGAGGTTTTTAAATTGGCCCGCTGTAAAAGTAACGTATTGAAATAAATTTTGCGTGGTCCATTGATGGAGGCATGGCTTTTTAGGGTCCCGTAAGTAGTGGGTAAAACGGGGCCTATATTAGTAAGACGCTGCCCGTCTGTCACGAGGCTCTATCTCATATATCTATCTTACAGTTGAAATCTTCACAATAAACATTTAAACATACAACAAAATTTTGTTGCTCATTTTTGCTTGATTTTATTTGATATAATGGCAACAGGTAGACGCTTAATTTAATTACAGAATATTTAGTTAAATATTCACTTTAAAAATAATTCATTAAATTATCAAAAAAAATAATAATAAATATAAAATTCCATACCACAGACAATTTTTTGCCGTTTTTATAGAAATAAATATTACGGAATCCTTCGTGCGCAAGTCCGTTTCGAATCCGGCAGGTTTTTATTTACATAATAACGGCGTAGTATATTTTCGCGTTTCTACGGTTTCGAGTGCCGAGGTAAAATAAATGCACTAAAGTGATTTGCTATGTATACTACGGTGCGGATGTATATGGGTGTATGGTTGCAGGGCGCATCGCGCTATCCGGTCGTCATTCCATGTGTCAATCGAAGTCGTAGACATTGCAAAGTATATTGAGTTTATTTTTTAAACAAGCTGTTATTTAACCGAACACAACGCAACATTGTATGTATTTGAATATCGAGAAACATTTAGAGGTATAACTTCATTGCAGCCGAAACGAGCCGGCACGATTGTACAGCTCCTTTGATTGTAGGTACCTCTGACACTCATGACACCTCCGTAAATATGTCCATGCCATCGCGGTTATTGGGCTTTGAGTAGCAAATCGCCCATTGCGTGGGATAGGGTAAAAGAGGGCGACGTGTCATATTATGGGTTCGTAACGAAGTGAGTCACCGACACTTTCTTCCGTACCTGACCTCTCTGGTCAGGTACGGAAGAAAGTCTCGGTGTAGAGATGAGAAAGGACATGTTCCGTTGGTTCGGACATATAGAACGAATAGCATATAATTTAGAGTAACAAAACAGATGTAAAACGCTAAATACATCAGATCGGACACTGTCCGCAGGAGTCAAGAGCCTTCAGTACCGGCGTGTGTGAACGTGGAGGGAGCCAAGCAAGTGGAGAGAGCGTGATATGTGGCTCTGTACTCTCTGCCTGCCCCGTTATAGAACTGGCTTGAAGATATTATGTTGTATTTTCATGGGCGTCACTAGTCACTGAATGTATGTCCACTATGCGACAACAAATTATGTAATTGTCTTTCTAATCGATACGATGACAATTTGCATTGAGCGATATGAAGCGGGGTGCGGTATTTGTTTAAGGAGGAAGTGCATTTTTCAGAGGTGGAAATTACTGCAGTGCAGACGTGTAGGACCGGCACGGCATGGTGCCTCTAGCTCCCATAATACTTGAGATTACTTGTTTGCTCCCATAGGTAAAACATTAAGATTAAAAACAGATAAACAGGCTTGTTGAAATATATTTTAACTCCATATATGAGTTAGATGATTAACTATTACCGTTTATTCGTCATGATAATGACGAATAGAACGGTTGCCTTTAAATTTGTCCAACCAGTTTGTCCATTTGTTCAGGCTGTAGAAAACATAGAAATCTACATACATACATACATACAATCAAAGAATTACCCACATTCTAAAGCAATTAGGTCAAAAATGATAAACTATAGATGCACTAGCTTTAATGATACAAGAATATGTGGCACATGTCATAAGGTTCACATTACTAGCATTAGTGGAATGTTCTACATACTTCATTGGCTTCAATTACGCAATACTTTGCTTTGATGAACTTCTTAGAGGCACGAACTTGACAATTATTTTTTTATTAGTGTACAGGGACAAACAAGCTATAGAAATTCTCTCCTTAAAGAAAGCAAGGCAAGCATTTCCGCCATAAATAGTCCTCGTAAAGCCTTCGATGATATGAACCGCTGCGTATTGAGTAGCTCGGCCTTGAGCAGTCGCGCTTTAAACAGCTTAGCCCAGAAGTTATTAAAAGCCGAGGAGATGAAGTAGCACTGCCGCCACCCTCACGACCTTCGACCCAAATCTGCCGTAAATGGTTGCCGAAGAGTCCACCATCTAGGTAGAGTCTTAGGTACCTAATCGTCGAACTCAACCTCAAAAAAACCATGTCATTGTCATTCTTTGCCTGTTTAATGTCATTATTGAACACTAGCGTGCGAAACCACTCCATATGTAGGTGTAACGGAATTTACACCACATCCAACTCTGAATCTACACTACACACAACTCTGAATCCACACTATATGCAACTCTGAATCTACACTATACACAACTCTGAATCCACACTACATGTAACTCTGAATCTACACTACACACAACTCTGAATCCACACTACATGCAACTCTGAATCTACACTACATGCAAGCTAAATCTACACTACATGCAACTCTGAATCTACACTACATGCAACTCTGAATCTACACTACATGCAACTCTGAATCTACACTACATGCAACTTTGAATCCACACTAGACGCAACTCTGAATCCACACTACATGCAACTCTGACTCCACACTACATGCAACTCTGAATCTATACTACATGCAACTCTGAATCTATACTACATGCAACGCTAAATCTACACTACACCAACTCTGAATTTCCACTACATGCAACTCTGAATCTACACTGCATGCAACTCTGAATCTACAGTACATGCAACTCTGAATCTACACTACATGCGACTTTGAATCCACACTAGATGCAACTCTGAATCCACACTACATGCAATTCTGACTCCACACTACATGCAACTCTGAATCTACACTACATGCAACTTTGAATCCACACTAGATGCAACTCTGAATCTACACTACATATAACTCTTAATCTCCACTACATGCGACTTTGAATCCACACTAGATGCAACTTTGAATCCACACTAGATGCAACTCAGAATCTACACTACATGTAACTCTGAATCTCCACTACATGCGACTTTGAATCCACACTAGATGCAACTCTGAATTCACACTACATGCAACTCTGACTCCACACTACATGCAACTCTGAATCTACACTACATGCAACTCTGAATCTACACTACATGCAACTCTGAATCTACACTACATGCAACTTTGAATCCACACTAGATGCAACTCTGAATCTACACTACATGTAACTCTGAATCTCCACTACATGCGACTTTGAATCCACATTAGATGCAACTCTGAATCCACACTACATGCAACTCTGACTCCACACTACATGCAACTCTGAATTTCCACTACATGCAACTCTGAATCTACACTGCGTGCAACTCTGAATCTATACTACATGCAACTCTGAATCTGTACTACATGTAGATGCAACTCTATTTGTCGCTCTGATGCTGATGTTGTGTAGACGCTGCTATGTGCCGGCTCCCGTAACTAACGACATTTGCACACAAGATTGCTGCGTCACATTAATGTGATTGCTACAAATTTCGCGCTCGTCCAATATCGCACGCAAATCGCGATCAATCCGAATTCACACTCAGTGTTATTACGAGTTTGTAGGGTTGCGTACTTAAAGTTTAAAAACTGGACATTATTACTAACTAAATTGTCTGTCGGTCTGTTACCTGTATCTGAGACGTGATAGTTAAGCTACAAAGTTGTATGTTTGTATTTGTATGCTTTAATTGGTAATTTCTAATTCTATTGCTGAAAAAAACTTCACAAACATATTTGTGTAGTCGGCTTCATACAGAAGCTTGCAAATATGAGTAAGTTAATGAGTTGTAACGAGCGTATCGATGGGAGGTATCACCTTCGGTATCGAGTCCGACTCGCACTTGGCCGGTTTTTTATAATTCCTGACGATTTGTCTAAATATATTAGATGTCTAAATAATTATCCATGCTACATTGTACCAAGACCTAGCATATAAACCTAACTTACATAAAGCTAGCTTCTCACTGCGCGTGTTAGCCCGCGCCGCGCCGCGCCCGCACGCGCCCCGCGCAGTGTGAGAAGAGCTAGGCGCGGCGCGGCGCGGGCAGGTGCGGCGCGGCGCGACTTATCCGCTAAAAGTCGGTAACTTCAAAGGCGCGGCGCTGGCTCGCGAGTGTAGGCGATTGAAACATATATACATATATACACACATTCATCCACCAACCAACGGTACGCGCCGCGCCGCGTCAGTTTCCGTTGGGTGGCGCGGTGTGTCGCGTAGCGCGTTTGTGCGCGTGGAGCGGCGCGGCGCGTAGTAGCACGCGCAGTGAGAAGCCAGCTTAACTCTGAAACATGTTAGGAGACTAAATAAAAATAGCTCATATTTAAGTGACGGCGTATCATCCTGATCTTCTCATGATGGATCTGTATGAGTTTCCTTGCGATTTAATCCTGTCTCCCACAAGGATGTCGTCAGTTGCAGTCCCAGGAAGGGCAAAATGACGGAGAATGAGAATTCTATGAGCTACTCTTGTATTACGAGCTTTTGCTCTAGAGAGGGGCAGCTGCCCCTCCTTGCTCCTCATTGGTGACGCCCTTGTCTGCCCACCAGTTATAATAATAACTCAATACCGGAGGCAAAATTAAAACATAGATGTCCAGTCTGTTAAGGACAGGACGGATGTCAATTTTCAAATTACATATAAAATTGCACGGTCCGGTACCCTCAGACGGACTCACCCACACAATTCGCCCCCCGCCTTAGCGCCCACGCAAAAGAGACGTCGCATTCCTACACGCCATACAAAAGCCTTATTTATTCTATTTAACTGTCTTCAAATAGGAGATTCCGTTAGTAAAATACTATTGGCTCTACTGTTATAGCACAGGGGACAAACGAGCAGTCACGTGGTGGTCAGTGGTCACCATCGCCCACAGACATCCGCCACACCAGCTGTCTCGCATATGCGTTGACGATGTATATAGAATAGCTATATATACATCGTAGTTATTTAGCTATACGCGGCTGTACGGGGGTTGAAATTCGATGGTATTTAAACACATGCCTCACAGGCATGCATGCCTTAAATGGTAACCATAGGTTCGCCATGTTACAGTATTTACACTCAAATATTCCTACCGCGCGGGAAGTTAAAATTTAGGATTTAAAATAAAACTATTGACTTCTATTTTATATTACAGTATTTAAAATATTACTGTTAACTTTCAGTAAGTGGTAGTGCCACGCGGCATACATACATGTAGCCGAATAGGGCCGGCACGGCCGGGGAGGTACCTCTCGCTTGCACTAAGAATGCGCAAAGTGACAGCTGCTCTATCGCGTTTCGTGCGGTGTGTAAGTAGCCTGGACCATGGATGGAGGAGGAAAGAGGGCAACGCATCTGTATAACTTCTATGCTATCTATGGGCGTTGGTAGTGATGAAATTGGCTCTGAGTTCTGACTTCTCGTTTGCCCGCTTTTATAATAAAAAAATACATCCTTACGATTCATCAGATCAAGTTAATACATTATAACTAGGTCCATCAAACACACTCGAGTGTGTTTTACGTCTTATTTAACTAATTGAATGTTCCCTCTTATGCATTTTGCATCAAAATGTTGGCTTCGTGAATGAGTGAAACTTTCAAATGCTTTCACTGAGATAAATTTTCTTGTTCCCATGTCGGAACTTCCCTGAAAAGGCACACGAAGTTGTTGGTACACACATTATTGTAATAATTAATATGGGACGCCCATGTAGGGGGGTGGAGGGAGGGCAACGCATCTGTATGGCCTCAGTGTCTGTGGGCGATGGTGGTAATGAAAATGGCGCCAACTGCTCGTTTGTCCCGTTGTCTAGCCCAAGTTCTTAATATTCTAACACTGCATATACGATACCAGCTCCCGTTAATTTCTTTAATTACTCGGGAGTCGGGTCCTACCTGGAGTTAGGCATAGTTAATCCTTCGGTTACTCGCGGCCATCCGAGTAAGGTATAGTTAGTCTTATTAATCTCTACTAATGTTAGTTTGTTTGCTACACTTCCACGTAAAATCTACTCAACCGATCGTCTTGATACTTTGTATACCTATTCTTAGAGGTTAGAGGTTAGAGAGAAAGGACTTAGCTTAGCATTAGCTTTGATTTAAAAAAATACGGACGCCAGTGAAGTCGCGGGTAAAAGCTAGTATTATATATGCGAAAGTTTGCATATGTATTTGTTCGTTCACACAAAAGGCCTATCACAACGATGCACAGTTTGATGGATATCTGACATATTAAAAGAACGACCCAAATAATAAAATCCCACAGCCCCTTGAGCCAACAATGAAGATGTAAACATATAAAAAAACGCCGACAAGTTTCGTCGGGCGACCGGAATGCGCCCAGAACAGGCCACAAAAGACTTACAAAAAGAAATAAAGCCACCATGTGAATTGAACAGAAATAAGAACGAGAACTCTCCTAAGTTCTGGAGCGAAAGAACTTATCAGTTCGACCGGTTTTGTTGCTCCACTTGTTCCACGTTCGAGTTACTGTAGAGCTGTGATTAAATATTATTTTATCGCGTCTTTTCGTCGGCTCATTGTTCGCATACAGTAATTAAATATTGAATAGGTAATTATTATAATTATATAATAAATAAATATTGAATATCGTCAGATTTTATTACTATTAGAACAAATGACCTATTTCTTATTGATATAGTTTACATATTAATTAATATAATATAAATATGTGAACTTTATAGACTACGATAGACAGCATTAAAATTTAATACTGTACTCATTTTATGTACAAATCAACTACACAGTTTGTAATGATTTTTACTGGTCCCCTTTATACCGTGTAGGTAACCCTGAACTGCTAATTGTAAATGCTTTTAAAGACACGTACTGCAAAAGGTGGCCCCATCAAATGACGAGACGTCTATTCACTTGATGACAATTACAAGACATAAATAGACTCGCTACATGCTCTTGCTACACCCGTACTCCTGGTTTTACTTGTTATTCCACTTGACGTTTATAGAATACATCTTGTTCTTATTTGTTCTTTGTTAGGCATGTAGGGTTGTCTACGCTAGTTATTTTTAAACCTCAGTTTTATGAGATATGGCAAAGAACTTAACTTCTTTGTCTGTAATGTCACTATTGACGAACGCACAGTAGGTAATACAGATGCCCTATGTAATGCTCTTAATGAGTTTCATTTAATACACTTATATTAAGCGAAATTTTGTAATATAATTGTTCAAGTTATTATGCTCCAAGAGAGGAGGAACATACAAATAATCTGATTCATACATTTTAAGTTCTTCCAGAGTTAACAATTATTAATGTTAGTAAATAGAGAAAACTCGAAATTGATCGTAAAATTCCAACAGATTTCGAAATGAGGTTTTCTTTAACAATTGACATTATTTACACGATATATCACCTATTATTATATATAGACAAACAAGCAGGCGGAGCCATGACTACCGACGCCTATGGACCGCACAGAGGCAGTATAGATGCCCTCCATCCTCGGGACAAGGGCCTCCGGCTATTTAGACACCGCACGAAGCGCGATAGCACAGCTGTCACTTCACGCCTGTCGGTGTAAGCGAGAGGTGCCCCCCCGGTCGTGTCGGCCCAATTCGGCGGCAAGCATTCAGTTTGGAACTACATATCTTTTACTAATTGTGATTAGAGAAATATCTCTTTTTCACATAACATAATCGTGAAGTGATTGTAATATTTAATTGTACAGATGTGTGATCTCGCCATCATTTGATGTGATAAAATATAAGAGCAAACAAAAATATTTCAATAAATGTAAGTGGTACCTTGACCCTTCGTTCTCGATGTACCTGATAACAAAATAATTTGGTACAACGTACCATGTACAAGGACTTACAGATAATAGTAGTAAAGTTAGTTTTAATGGATAGGTACACTACAAGTCTAGATACAAAGTAATTATCCCTTTTGTGTGTAAAAATTGATAGGGTATTATTTAGTGCTAGAATAGTCTATCGCGCTTTAATAGTTTTTCTTTGACAGAATAGTTTCGTATCAGATTAATTGTTACTTTGATTACTTGCCTGAATGGTTATGGAAGTTATCCTGGAAACCCTACGAGATGACAATGTCGTACTTTCTGGTAATATTGTTGTCAGAAATAACGAAGACATGCATTTATGACTACTATAACAATGTAAACGTCTATATGTGTATATTATATATATAGAAGATTTTTTTTCGTCCCAAGAAGTGTAATTTACTAGCTACCCCAACGGGTTCACCCGTTTTACTTCCTATCACATGGAAATATCAGGATGAAATACTTTCAGATCAAGGTCCCTAAAATTACCAATTACATACAGGAGATTTCAAAATATTCGGTGGAACCGTTTAGGAGGAATCCGACCACAAACACCGCCACGAGAGATCTTTAATATTATGTGAAATGTTCACGGTACATTGATATAGCAGCGACTGCTCAATCGGAAAATCAGCTAGGTTTGCGCGGTGACAATTTCACGGCGAAACGGTTACTTGTTCTGGGTAATGAAAACTACCGCAATGCAACCTTCTTGCCCGACAACATAAAATGTTATAAAGCAAGTGAAGTTTGACAACCTGCTCTGAGACATAATGAATGATAGTTTACGACCTCCGAAGGTGAAATGTTCTAAAACACTTTTTTATTAATTTGACCTGAATTTATGACGCATGGAAGTGAAGATGAACCCAAGACGGCTTCATCGGACTGCTATGAGTGGCCCATGCGAGATACATTATAGCTAATAGCTAACTTAACTATTATTATCATAACCAGAGAGACAGAGTAGTTCCTCTTCCCGCGACTCTGACATCATATGACATGACATAATATCTCAACTCCAGACTGACAGATTTTTTAGGATTTATTTAGACGTAACATATCAAATGCAAGGTTAGGTACCTATCCTTACTTTCTCACAATCTCAGTCAAATGAAGTGGTGCAGCTAACACGCGCGTGGCAGTGGGCACGTGCGCAGCGGTGGGCCTTCAGTCCCACGCATATACATAGATTGGTACTCTATGCGCTACATTTTTGTAATCTGCTTTTATTACTATTTATCACTTCGTTCCCGTATTAAGGGCTTGTTCATGTTATTGCTAAATCGGCTGCTTGCTATCGATTCACTAAACACACACAAAACTTAAAATCTGGTAAGTTGTCAACCTAGGGTTTTTCCTAGGTTGACAACTTACTAGGGTTTACCAAACGGAAGAACACAACGACATCATTTTAAATTGAATTTTCCCGTAGCTTTGGCCCATTGTTTGACATTCCCCTAAATCAAAAGTTTCGCCGCGATCTATTAGATAAACTAAACATTGAAAAACAAACGTGCGTCACATTCTCCATTCCGAACTACCCTCGAAACCTAAACGGGCGATCGAGCGAAAAAGTGGGACTACGCCGCGTCTGGTGTGAGTGACGGCTGACACATGTCACACGTGTGACGTCACGGAGGGGAAAATGGGCCGTATTGTGATAGCGACAGGAGTCGTATCGAGGGTAGATACAAGTTTGTAGGTGGCAGTACCTCGCAGCGGCTGCGGCGAACGATTAATTTATCACAATGTACCCGCGCGGCACGTGATACCCTGTGACAGAGGGCGCTTGTGCAAAAATTATTTATCATAGACAATGAGAACGAAATTATTTACTCGATTGTGAATGTACGAATATCGGTTGATTTATTGCGAGCGCGAGGCACGGTGGAGCGAGGGTAAAGTTCGGGATGGATTCCAGTTTCGATTAATGTGAAAAACTCGATCTGAAAATTAATCTTTACTTAACGTATTGCAGTTTTTATTGCGATAAAGCCAAATTAATCTTACGTTTGATTTAACGATTACTCGTATAAACGATGAAATATCTTAAGATTATACGACTCTATGCCTATTTCTAATCATTATTTAGTCATCAGTCACTCGGTATTCAGTCATACTTGAAGATGTATCCGCCCCTTTTTTATGACCCTTTTCAATAATCGTTACAAAAACGATAGCATATTCATATACATTCCACGCCGGGATCGAAAAGTACATTTTTTTTATACCTTTACATTAGGGATGTTACGGGGGTAGTTTTATCGGAAACGAAACCAAGTTTTTAACCCTAGATAGCTAACGTTCATAAACTACCATGATAAGCTTACCATTCGACTTTTTAATGTCTATTTTTTATTTTTTTTATTATTTTAGATATAAATTAAACTGATTTGTTCTTATCTTTAAGTAAATTAATCATAATTATGAAAAAAAATAATATTTATTAAATTTCTAATATAACAAATAACACATTTTTAATGGCACATATATTTTTGAGATCAATCACTTCAATTTACATAGCCTATATAAGGAACTTTTAAATAGATATATTTCTATCTTTGGGGTTCCGTATCTCAAAGAGAAAAAACGGAACCCTTATAGGATCGCTTTGTTGTCCGTCTGTCTGTACGTCTGTCAAGACCTTTTTCTCTAAAACGCGTGAAGGGATTAAGCTAAAATTTTTGTCAAATACGAAGGTCAGTTACGTCTTGATGCCTTGAAAAAATCACACTTCTAAGTTAACGAAATAAAACTCAATTGTATGTTCTCTACAAATGGGTACTTTGCAACTCTTGTATTGATTTTTTGTCAAAAAGTTTAAAAAATCTCGTCGTTTTTAAATGACTAATAATGGAGTTGTCATAAGTACATTTTCCTAGGATGTCTTATTTTGTAATTAGCTGTATTCGCATAAATTTACTAGCTTAATTGTCAAATAATCGTCCCAAATCCCAATCACACGGTAAAATCACATACTATTTAGAAAACAGAACTGTCCCTACTTGGCGTCAATACAATAACAGATGAGTGTACATAATCGTCACATAACACGTACAAAAAACAAGTACCAACATAGTATTTGTCTAGGCACGCGCCACATACTGTCGGCCTCGAGCTTTGAGCATCGATGTCCAAAACCGAAGCCAGAGGTGTAAAGTGAACCAAAAGTTTCGGTAACATCCCTACTGTACCTACATCCATTGTGTCTTGCTACTTAATGCGTAATATAATTTAAAATTAATACATTAAATCCTCTAACGCGGGGTGCGGTTAAATCATTTGGATGTGCGGTGTGAAGATGTGTAAATCGTATGGAAACAAGTCGGTCAAACGTGGTGAGACGATGTTAACAGTTCAATGAACCCAACCCGTACGGGTGTTATAAATGTATTGTTCCAAGTCCTCTCCAGTCTCTGGTACAGCTAATCCCTATAAATATTCATCGCTCTAGTGTTGGACGTGGCCTGATTTTATGTAACAATAGTTTTGTTGCATTTCATCGTATTAGTATGTCTTTATTTATAGCATAGTAGGACAAACGAAAAGTCGGAACCTATTGATGACTAGCAACGCCCATAAACATCGGAAAAATGGTTATACAGAGGCGTTACCTTCGATTCTCCTCCAGTCTGTATGGGCCAATGGAAACTCACACAGCGTACAAAACGCGGAAGTTAAGCTGTCACTTATATCGTGCAATTGAGACGTACCTCCCCGGTCGCACTGGCTTCATTCGGATGTAATGCAAGCAGAGTGCACAAACTATTTCCCCTATCGAAGAACCCATAGCTATCTCTCATCATCTGAGTTTGTTTCGCCAGTTCTTTTTGGGTCCGAGTTAAGGCTAACAGGTGGTAGAATATTACTTTGACGTTTAATGAGTGAATAAGAATCTTACATATATTCCATTTTACCAAATAATAGCTATTATAGAGGTGTAGTTTATCTTTAATTCCATAAATGTTGAACTTGGCCCTGTCAATAAACTTAAGAAAACTCAACTGTTATTTTTCCATCTACGCAATAAAATGCACTAGACAAGCATTCTTGATTCTAATATCGTATAACAGTGATATTAATATCAAAAGCGGATTGATACACTGGTCAAGTGCGAGTCGGATACTACATTGAGGGTTCCTTACTGGAGAATGATAATAATTCTGGCATCAACAGAGTTTTATCATGTCCCATTTACATCAATATCTCAAATTATTACGGTGGATGTTTTTGGATGTATCTTTGTCGGGTATAGGATAATATTAAAATACCTTTAAATAAAAATGACAATAATAAAAGAAAGTAAGATAACGGGTTGTTGCGTTTCGAGCGGCATGTAAGTAGCCGGTGGCCCATGAAAGCCAACGCAAATGTATAACATCTGTAGATGCCCATGGGCGTCGCTAGTCATGAAAATGGTGATTGCCCTTTTATACTATAAAAACGACAGTTTAACTTATGTCGGGTCAACGAGTAGTAATAAAAAAATTAGGTTACCGGAAAGAACCTTCAGTAGATTCCAACCCTTTGGACTTTATTAAAAACATATATTAACTTTACTCCGAGTATAAAACTAGAATCTGTCAAATTCCTTAATAATAACTATGGAATTTGACAAATACTAGTTTAATACTTGGAGAAAACTTGTTATATATTTGATATTAAAGGGATTTTGGTTTCCTTAACGTAGAGTAAGACGAACAACAAACTGTTTCGATTTTACTTTTTAGATACGGACCCCTAAAATTAATCTCGGTATCAAATCTACAATCCGTTCCGCCCGCTCGAAAGCAATTTTATGGAGCGATGGTTAAGAGGCAGATGTTTGTGGTTTTTGTTTGATTTTTGTATTGAGCTGTACGGACCTGTTTTAAATTATACCGCTGTCCGTCTGTACGGCTACCTGTGTGTTTTGTTTTCAACGACTAGTATAGGATGAGTGCGAGTTTCGAAGAGTTATTACGTTTGTAACGTAACTGATATTATTTACCTGTTTTTTTTTCTTTCACGGAAAAATCTAACGAAACTTGATGAGATTTAGCACAGATTATATAGTGGTATAAAATTTCACTTTTTGTATCAAAGAAATGAATGGGAATTGGGATGGATTTGACGCGGTTGAAGCAGCAGGGCATTGCTAGTTAAATTATGGATGGGTCTTAGATATATAGCAAACAAAAAATTAAAAACAAGCGTGGTATAGGCTGCATCTATTCCTGACGCTGAGTTTTTTTTAATTACAGATAATTAATAACTAACATTAAACAAAAGTGAAATAAAAAAATCCAAATTCCTTACAATATACATATAGGCTACATTGTATCACTCGAGTCGAGACGAATCTAACTACACCTATACATTACAATCCATCAAACCGAAAATAAAAGTAAAACATACATACATCATTATGTCAGTATATAAAACACATGGGATTTTATTAGACTGGTAGTGTGTTTCACAAATTGTAAATCTTGTAATTCTATTGTACTGGATGTGTCTGAATAGTCAAAGGGCTTTGTAAACGGATTGGAAGCTTTCAACTGATTCCTTTGATTACGTTGTAAGGGCGCGGTCACACTGCACCGCTGCTCATGCGTCACATCACTGGACATGCGTTGTCGCTGCGACACCGCAGTGCTTTTTCCGCACTGTGGAAGTACAGACAGGCACTATACTGCTTCATCTGATTCCTGTGAGTGGTCGTCTAGTCCAGGTTTCTGGTCGAAATGGGGACCGATCCCTCAATCTTCCACAGATAGTAGAGAAGTGTTCCGATACGAGAGTTTAATAGGCTCTAATTTAACAATTAGCGTGGCCAGGGTTCGCATGCTATGTCGTATAAACTACTCCCATCTGCGGTAGAGACGAAGGTCTAGATGGGAGAGAAGCATGCCGATATGAGAGTTTAATAGCTAATTTAACAATTAGCGTGGCCAGGGTTCGCATGCCATGTCGTATAAACTACTCCCATCTGCGGTAGAGACGAAGGTCTAGATGGGAGAGAAGCATGCCGATATGAGAGTTTAATAGCTTATTTAACAATTATCGTAGCCAGGGTTCGCATGCTATGTCGTATAAACTACTCCTATCTGCGGTAGAGACGAAGGTCTAGATGGGAGAGAAGCATGCCGATATGAGAGTTTAATAGCTTATTTAATAATTATCGTAGCCAGAGTTCGCATGCTATGTCGTATAAACTACTCCTATCTGCGGTAGAGACGAAGGTCTAGATGGGAGAGAAGCATGCCGATATGAGAGTTTAATAGCTAATTTAAGTATTATTACCATGGCCAGAGAGTTCGCGGTGCATTGTGCCGTATGAACCGTTAGGACCGCTTCGCTACCTGGAGATTTTAAACATGTTTTTTTAACCTTTGGGGATCTAAGTGGCTTCAAAAGGTGCTCATTGAATTAAACGAATATAGATGTTAGATTAAAACCTTAAAGTTTACATTTTCCGTCCCTTCGTACGTTTTTATACGAAGGGCCTATTAACCAAATACTTTTTATTTTAACAACTCAATTGAATTGCGAAGGCTAACTTTAGAGTTCCGAAGGGTTCTTCAGTTTTTTTTTTAAATAGAAGCGGCGTCAAGGTTTTATTTATACTATTAACTAGCAGTGCCCCGCGGTTTTATACGCGTAAAATAAAAGCCATTCATTTGGTTCGGGATAAAACGTACTTCATGTCATTCTTGATTGCCATCTATATTTGTGCCTAATTTTTTTTTACGTGAAGGAATGACAAACATACAAGCTTTTTTAATCTAACTGGAACCGGACGAAACGCGACAGCATAGCTGTCACTGTACACCAGTATCGTGTAAGCGAGATGTACCTCCCCGGTCGTGCCGACCCAGTTCGGCTGCATGCTGTTTCATACGCTAGTCTATGGTTGACCATCGACTAAAAGAGGGATCAATGACAGGACGACCGTGGCACTTCCTAGCTTACCGCCGTGAGGCGAGGGCTACAGGTCTTAGGCATCATCTGTCAACTCTGATCAGGCACGAGTGTTCTATTTCCACTCTGTATATAATAACACATGCATGCAGGTGTGGCACTACCTCTTACTGGAGTTACTTTATACACTAATTAACTAATTTTCACGGATTTCGGTCCTCATTACTGGACTATAATAGTTCAAATATAACGGTTATCACGCAGGGTAGACAATTGAAGATGTTCTGGAAATTTCGGTGTACATTTTCAATTCGCCTCACACGGCACAATGGCTCTATTGTAGACCCTGCGCGGGGCCAATATTGACACGCTTAAAATTTAATGAGCTCCATATACAGAAACTAACAGTATCATTACGTGTAGGGTAGGCTAGGACCACTAGAACTTCATTTAGAAATGCTGCATTAAAGTTCGGAGAGAAAGAGAGGGAGAGAGAGTTTCGTTCTAAACGCGCACTTGACTTGGAGGGTAAGGTGATGGACGAGTGACGAAAGCGTTATCGGGCGAGGCGAAAGGAAAGTGAAAGGGTGGATAAGTTAGTGAAGCCAGAAAGAGAGAGTTATGTTTTTTTTCTCTTTTTTCTTTCTTTCCCGCTCATAGCCAGTTATGTTTCGTGTATGAAGTTTTACTTCAGTCGTGTGGTCGAAAGCACTCACATTCTTTCTCTACCAGCGCCTACCGACGCCCATAGCCATCCGCATAGAGAAAATACACGTGGCCCTCTTTTCTCCTCCACCCTCCAAGGGCCACACGAAACGCGACAGCACAGCTGTCACTTTACGCCAGTCTCGTGTAAGCGAGAGGCACCTCTCCTGTCGTGCCAGTCCAATTCGGCTACATACAGGCATGCAGTGTGGCACTACCTCTTACTAAATCCTTTTTTAATGCGTCGCACTATCTCGCAATGTTTATTAGTATCCGTCAGGCTTAGGCAGGATCATAAGGGTCAATTCACACCAAAAGCGCGGCGAAGGGCAGCGAAGCGGAGCGCAGTTTATGTGTCATATGAATTTCAACTTTATAATATTTACTATAATACTTATTATCGCATGATAAACTTGAACGAGACGCGCGGATTCCCGCGAATGCTCGAGCAGTCGCTGGAATCCGCGCGGAAGTCGCGAGAATAAGTACTATGGTAATGAAAATAAAGTTTAAATTCATATGACACTGAAAGTGCGCTCCGCTTCGCTGCCCTTCGCCGCGCTTTTGGTGTGAATTGACCCTAATAGTATGTAGAAAACAAGAGTTGCTAATCAGAGGACCTGCGAACGTTGACTTTTAGCAAGAGGTTGTGCTTGCTACATTGCTACTGACAAAGCTGCTGGATTGGACCAATATCATTACCACTTTGAAAGTGATAGCACACCTGTCAATCTACGCCGGTATCATGGAGCGAGAGGTTTTTTTTAACGTGAGGAAAGCATTTACGCCGCATCGGTACAGCCTGGATGTGCTACCGACCAGTGAGGGATTCTGATCTCCCTAGTGGGAGAACCCTACCCCACTAAAACCTCACGGAAGCTATCAGCCACCTTAGAAGGGTGAGATGACCCCGGATGTCTTCACAACAGGGTCACCTCGGCGACAGGCTGTGAGCGAGACGTGCCCCCGACCGTGTCGGTCCAATTTGGATCCAATGCAGCATGGCACTACCGCTTACTGAAGTTAACTTGTTAGCAAGGCAGACAACAATGTCCGGCCGCACACGTTTGGTTACTGCATAAAAATACTTGTATCTGAAGTATTTTGAAATCGTTGTCGGAAATTTAATATCGAGGCCGATACCGTTTGACTAAACTGAATTATATTGTACTGAAAATATATCAAAGGGAAATTTTATCGTCGACCTATTTAGTCAACTTTGTAAGTTGACAGTACGCGACGCGTGGACCACCTATTGACAACTTACAAAGTTTACTAATGGTCGCCGCACACTTATCAACTCGGAGAGGGATCGTAACCGTATCACCTCGACCCAGTCAGTATTTTTTGTATGAAACTCCATACTACAACGCACAATAATGGGAAACGTAACGTAATTGTATCGCCTTCGCTTTTCTAGGCCAGGCGTTTACGATCCTTTTCCGAGTTGATACGTGTGCGGCGACCATTATTCACAACATAAAGCTTCCATTTGAATGCCATACGTCGAGTTGAGTTGGAGTTGAGTCGGCGTCGAGGCGTAATGTGCGAACACCTTTAACTGTATTAGACGCAGTAGGTGAGACCAAACAGAAAATTCTGCTTTTTAAAATGGCGGTCGTGCGGTTATAGGCTCTAAGACCAGGCGCCATGTAAATATTAATGATTATTCTATTGCAGTCAATCGCGTGACTGACTATATTTACTTCGATAATATAATTTGAACCTTAACCTGATATATTCTAAGACGATTTTGAAGGGACAGTTTGGTGGGAGAGGTGAGGGGTTCGTGCGCGGTCTTTTGTTTACAATGACAATGATAGAAAGTTTTTCGACAGTACAATAGTATTGATGTCTATTACATTATTAGGTTCGTTCGACGCATGGAAATGTTCGACGAATATTATATTGCTCTCGCTGTCCATTGATGACGTGGCGAATATTCGCATATGCGAACAATGCTTACGTTTCATATATTGATAAAAAAACTGTATCAGAAACGGTACAGTTTACGTAACATCTGATATGAGTGTTACGCTGAAGTTACGCTTGCTTATGTTACGTTTCACACATTTTACTTCTCACGTTTTTCTTATACATAGGTCTCAATACCATAAATTATTTATTAAGAAATAAAGTCGAGTAAAGAAAAATACCAGTTAAATAAAGCTGTTTGTTGTGTGTAGTTGTGAGTAGTTAAATTATGGCGATGCCGCTGTAGTTAGAATGTATAGAAACATAATTTAAATACAAAAAAGTTTCACTTAAATCTAATTTGAATTTGACCGACAACTCCATTGGACTCGCCCGATGTGTGATTTTTTTGAAATGCTGTCGCCACCTTACTCTCCAGGTCTTTAAAAAATTCTTAAAACCAACTCCCCCTACCCACTAAACCCTAGCGTTGTTCCTTCTCATCCGCCTGATA
The DNA here is from genome assembly GCA_001625245.1 of Calycopis cecrops. NCBI lineage: Eukaryota > Metazoa > Arthropoda > Insecta > Lepidoptera > Lycaenidae > Calycopis > Calycopis cecrops. Next base: position 638,126 of record LUGF01024179.1, read on the forward strand.
GGAGAAGCCGCGTGAACGCGACAACATACAACCGCGACAAGATCCCTATGACTGCCAGTTTGTTGTTTTATATCGTGACTGTAGTAACATGCGCTCTCTCCCCGCAGGTACCGAGTGCGGCGCTGACATGTGTTGTATCTGTGAAGTGAAGTGATCACCAGTGGCAAGAGAGTCCAATGGTAGTGAGTGCGGCATGCAGCGGTGCCGGCCGGCGTGCCAGCCCGGGCTGCGCCGCGGTGCCAGCGGCGGTGTCATGCTGAGGTGGCTCTTCCTAGCCTGGCTGACCGGCTGCGGCCCGCTCGGCTACACGGTCAAACAAGATGGTGAGTTTATTAGAGTTAATTAATTATGTGGAAAGCTTTCAATAAAAATAAAAAATATTCTATTAATAACACTATACATATTGTGGAACTGGTAACAACTGCTGGTAACAACTAAGAAAAAAACGCCATTCGCATTATACCACAGACAACTTATATTTTTTTTTATTCACATCTAAATTCTAGTACATATAGATGTAAAATTCTAACTTAACAGATTTACATTTTTATATCAGAGTTTAATATTATCAGACTGTATCAGGGGTCCGCTGAAGGCCTTTCGTAGACGAGCCCGCGTTGGCATAGACATAGACCTTTTATTATAAAAAGTTCTTGTACGGGGATCAGTAGAATTATTTCAATTTTGATAATGGTCCGCAACTGCAAAAAGTTTAGGTAACCGTGTTTGATTAAAAAAAACCTTCAACTTTTTTTTCTATTAGTATATTTTTATTTCCTAGCCCAGCTATTAATATAACAATAATATCTATATTTATTTTATTCTATCGCGCGTTACCCTGATCACTGAATCGATTACAACGTAAAGCCGCAACACAACGTGCTTAGCAATCCGCTAAAAAGGGATCGTTAGGGTTCAAAACGGGGATTAAAACTTTTTATTAAACTCGGTTATTTTTAAACAAATCCGTGTAGTTAAAAAAATATTTCTGTGCTTTATTTAAACTATATCTATTCTAATATTATAAAGGTAAAGAATTTCTAAAGTTGAACGCGCAAATCTAAGGAACTGTTGGTCTGGCATAAAAATGACTAATCTAAGAAGGATTAGTGATTTGAAATAAAAAAAAGAACAATGACATCGAAGTTAACCGAATGTTTAATACTGGCTAATAGGAACAGCGGTTATTTGAGCCAGTAGTCAACTCTTTCGAGCCGGAATCTATCATACCACGGAACTCACTCCAGGCCTGGTGGAAACTTACATTTCCTTCGATATCAAAAAAAATGTTCAATGCTGGTCTGATGTTGATGATGGCGAGAGCGCTGATCATTAATTCACCCCCACAATGGTATCCACCACAGGTTTTTTTATTAAAGCGGGAGTGCGCCGCCCGTGACGGGGGCAGACAATGGCACCGAAAAAACTGGATTTCTTTGTTTCCCCCGGGACCCCTTGACAGCAATTAATGTTACAACAGCCTGTTCCTGCTGGATACAATATGATTTAAGATGCTCGCCGCTACGGCTGCACGCGACTTCGTTCGCTCAATTGTAGCTCTGTTTTATTATGTAGAGCTGTGTTCGGAACTTATTTTGTAACAGGTAGTGCCACACTACCTGTTACTACGTGGGTAAGCGGCAGACGTGGTCTCGTGAGTGAGTAAGGAGTATAATTGTTTGTAGAGATGTGCTGCGTACATATCTTATAGTACATGACGGGTGATGTTTGCAATTTTATATTTATATTGAGCCACATCTCGGTACCTACAGATAACTGCATCTCTGTATTCTGTATTCTGTAGTCACTAGTACTTAGAAGGGTGACCTTGGTAGGTCCTTACAAACTTCTCTTTCTTTTGCACAATTTAATATGGCTCCGACTATGGGCCTATTATAAGGGTACGTTTTTTGAGGTTTCGAACCTCAATACGCGATCAACATTGAATATAGCCGCGTTTACCAGTATGTACAACATATTAATCTCCCGATATTGCTCAAGTTATATTTACTCTGCACCGTATAATGAGGTCCATTGTTCGGGTTCTTCATAAGTGGGACGAGCACACAGATTTACTGGACCGCTTTATTGCGTAGGGGCAGACAGCTGAACCATAGACATCCGCACAAACTGATGGTTGACAAATATGTTTATTTCCCGTTTAGTGTGAATGCCTGAAAAATTCTTGCGTTAGTTGTTAAGGATTCAATTCTATTGATATTTTTTTTAGGATTTGAAGAGACGTTTTCATTTAATAAGTACAATACGAGTAATGCCTTAGAACATGGTATGTAACTTATTATATAAAGAGTTCAATATTATATTATCTCAAGTTAAAGTATAATTGAATGCAATGTTATACCATCTACAAGAATTTACTCACTATTAGTGTTTACTTACTATTTACACAATCCCTACTCAATGTGAATGTTAATTTGTTCGTGACGCTTTCAAACTATCAAAAACTATTGGAAGGTCAGGTCCCAGCTAAATAACTTAGTATTTCTACTAGAAGTTAACGTCTATATTCAGTCGTACCCCATTCCCGACGTTAATTCATCCTTTCTACTATTAATATAAATGAAATGATGTATGTATGTTTGTTTTTTCTCACATATAGACAGATTTCGATAAAATTTGGCACAGATATAAATAACGATCAGAAATAAGATATAAATACTTATATCCCTAAAAAACAATTCCCTTGAGATAAATTGTACTCGGGTGAAATCGGAGGGCACAACTTGTATAACTTTTAATATTATTACTACAACTTCCTTCTCCCCCAATATCTCAGTATCGTTATGCTCACATTGTTGTGGGGTCTTCATTATACCCATCTAAGACAGCTGTATTTTTTTTTATTGGAGCGTAATAGAAATGTAAGCATTTGCCACCTGCCCCCTGCGACTAACGCGTAACTGCATTATTAATGATGCAAGTTGTTAAACAATACCACGAGATCTTGATTAGATCCAGTCATTGATTAGCCAATCAGAAAAAATGTAAAATTTATCTCTATACTGTATTTGTAAGAGGTAGTGCCACGCTGCATGCTTGCATGCAGCCGAATTGGGCCGGCACGACCGGGGAGGTACCTCCCGCTTACACGAGACCGGCGTGAAGTGACAGCTGTGCTGTCGCGTTTCGTGCGGTGTGTAAGTAGCCGGTGGTCCACGGAGGTGGGAGGAGAAAGGGGGGCAGCGCATCTGTAGTCTATGCAGATGTCTATGGGCGTCGGTAGTCATGAAAATGGCTACAACTGCTCGTTTGCCCTCCTATACCATAAAAAAAAAATACAATAAAAAATAATGTTTGTCTGTATGACCTTTGTAGAAAAAAACTATGCCTTTGATCATGTGATGGTCTTTAGCAAAGTTTTGTCTGTACTGAGGGTACTGTGGCTGAGCACACGAAGGTTGCTGAGTTAGGATTTTTTTTATTTCAAGCCCTGGGGGTGAAGTTTATTAATAATAATTATGTGACGAGAAACCGCGGTATACGGCTAGTTTTGTATAAATGTGCTTAGACTTTAGAGTTTTAAAAATGTAAAAGTGAGACATCGGATAAAGAATACACGTCTTTTTATCTATTTAAATAGGTGAGTGGTAATAAAAAAGATACAAGCATTAGTCCGCGGGTCAGTTAGCGTAATTTTACATCTAATAGATAGAAATACAATTTGATTAGTGCTGTGGATTGTGGTTAGCTATAGATTGCAGGGAGGGATCAATGGCAGGACCATGTGACTTGTGACTGCTGCTGGCATATCGAGAGGCGTAGACAAGATACAGACGACAGGAGTGCAGATATCCTATAGGGATCGTGCACGATACATAGCGGCTGTACTTTCGCAACTATATAGTTTGTGAATTTGCTAGCACAAGGTTCACATTTCAGCCACTAGTTAGCGCGGCAGTCTAGATTCTTGTTCCCTATATACCTCTGTATATCTTAGACATTATCTGTCAATTCCTGAGTGTCTCCTTTTAATAAGCAACATCATCCCAAAATATTATCGATATTGGCTCTTTCTTTGGAATTGTGATATTATAATGTTTTTCAAAAATTCTTAAATTTCCAAAAATATATAGGTACAGTAATACCCCAAAGTTACGCGGTACGTGGGATCGAGCCTTAGCCGTGTAAGTCCAATTTTATTTATTAACTTTTTAATTGGGATCCAATGTTTTTATGTCAAACTTCGATTAAAAGAAGGCATTAAAAGCCATTTAGACGAAGAGCTTTAAAATATTTGACTAATATGTATGTATTTTTACGAGTTGAAGCATAAGTCGAGGTATTACCGTATTAAGTACTAGCTGCGCCCCGCGGTTTCACCTGCATAAATTTCGATTCCGTGGAATTATCGAGATAATAATATGTAGGCTATATGTTATATGTATATAGTAATATTCATGCAAAATTTTAAGTAAATCCATGCAGTTTTGAGTTTAGCCCGGACATACCTACAGACAAACAGATAAACAGACAAAAATTGTAAAAACTATATTTTTGGCCTAGATATCGATTGTAGATCACACAACACACAACAAGTATTCTTTTAAAAACTTTGACTTTGACTTTGACTTTCTTACGATTTTATTATATGTAGATATTGTTCGTTGCTTAATAACAAAATGTAACAAGTCCTTACGGTACTTAGCTCGAGACTTGGTGTGATAACTCCACGGATATTATGTACAGCCTCGCACATCCTAGCTTTTAACAGGTCTCGGTTATTGCTTTAAGGATCTAAAATCCTAGTTAATAAAGAAGAAAAATAGTAATATACTTAGGACACCGGTTGTCCTCGGCCAAGATAATAATAGCATAACCTATTAATCGCAATAAGTCCGGTTTGCCTTCTCCCATTAGTCTGGGAAAGAAGGGGGGGTCTGTCCCCCTATCGACCATAAGTACAGAGGTTCGACGCTCCAGGTGAGTTCACCTTTAATATCGATGAAGCTGCACTGACCTTCAGTCACTTAGCGTATATTCTATCTAAAAAAAAAAAAAAAAAGTAATATACTTCTAACGCACGAACTAAGAACCCGTTTGGAGAATAGTAAAACTTGTGACCTTATTATTGCATTATGGCTTTGTTATTATATATTTTATTAGAACCCTGACTTTTTATCCCGTTTTGATGAAATAAAAACTTTTTCCATTTAAATTCGGGAAATTAAATTTTATTCAATTGAATAGTAATTGAATAATGATTAGTAATCAATAATCAAACGATAGGGCATCGGTAATCAAAGAAGTGCTACTTGCCGTAGACAATTAGATATATTTTTGTAGTAATATTTCAATTATATATTTTTATAGCATAGTGAGAATACAATACAATTGGGCCAAATGACCCCTAGTAACAGTCTAAAAAATTTATAGGAGTCAAAATGCCCAATTGGGCATTTTTAAATTGGGCATAGCGTCCACTAACCCGTGTTTTATAGCATATAAATATGCATTTAGATGATAATTATTTGATAGAGAGAGTCGGATGAGAGACTTTTTTTTATTCCGCATAGAAGTTTATACTCTTTCCTCAGGACCCACGGAAGTCGAAACACGACAACTGTCACTTTACGCACCGTGTGAGAGGTACTTCCCCGGTCGTGCCGGCAATAAGCTACTATGCAGAATGACACTACCTCCTAATACAATGTATCTAAGTTAATACATACTTAAACTTCAAACTTAACTAGTAAGTGCGTACATCCCGCATACAATGTCTCATATAAGAAGTCGACATAATCTCGTTTAATGCTACTTTTGCGCATTTCGAAACAACACAGCTGATTACAAACTCTGGTTAAAAACTTTACAGACGTCTGGGCATCTAAGCCACAGACTTTTAAATGCTACGAAATGCAGCTTGCATTCCTAAAAACACAAGATATTTGATTTCATTTGTAAGTAACCTTAGGACGAATTGGTATTGTTACATTTGTTATATACCTAATATTTAACTATTCATCTTAAAAAAGCATCTTATTACTAAAACCGGGTGATAGGAAGGGTAATAATAAGGTAAAGAGTAGGAAGGGTAAGTAAGTAAAATCCGTTAAAGCTCTTTTATTGTAATGAGTAAGTAATATCGTCATTAGGGTATTATATTATTTAAATATATTTCGCTAGTTCTTATACTACTATCATGTAACTATGTTTTACCACTTTTCTCCAGCATTTAATATTATACATACTAAGTATGGTACGGCATAATTGCCACTATATACGTCTTGGAATCCTGAGTATTATGTAGTTTCTTTACGGGTTTTAACATCATATTATATTTATTAAAAGATACTGGCGAAAATATACACCGTTTCCGACCGATCAACGTTTCGGCGTTTTCTGTGGTGCCTTTTAACAAAAAAATTATCGTGTAACCCATAAATTTGTAGTTCACAAAATGTGTAACAAACTCAAAAGTCGCAAACAAGTATCCCAAAAATCTAGATAATAAAACAGGCCAAGTGCTAGTCGAACTCGCACACGAAGGGTTCCACTTCCGTACCATCATTACCATATTATTTAGCAAAAAATATGAAAAAGCACGCTTATTGTATAGGGACCACTTAATATTTTTTTAATTTTATTTTACTATTTGTTGTCATAGTGGCAACGGTAATACATAATTTGTAAAAATTTCAACTTTCTAGCTATCACGGTTTATGAGATATAATATATGGCCTGCTGAATAGAATAGGATTCCGTTTAGGAACAGAGCCCTAAAAACATTGGACTATGTAGGTAATGGTATTTTTTGAAAACTCAAAAATGGTTGATTAATCTATACCTACTAATATTATAAAGAGCAAAAATTTGATGTGTGTGTGTTTGTATGTAACGAATAGGCTCCGAAAGTGCTGGACCGATTTAAAAAAAATCTTTTCCCTTTTGAATACTACATTATCACAGATTAACGTAGGCTATTTTTTTACCACGGGAAAATGCTTCATCCCCGTGGGTAAACGGGTAAACTTCTAAACAGCTTCAATGGTTTCTTGGATGATTAAAAATACAATTGGATCCGGTAGGTGGCACTGCTGTAGGTTTACCAACTACTAAACGTCTTGACCGATTTATAAATACATATAAAAATAAATGTTTGTCTGTATGTCCTTTGCTATGTTAGCCCATGCTGACGCACCTGTTGGTAACGTAGCAACGTACGCAGAATTAAGCTAGTTTTTAATAATTGTAAAATCATTTGAGAAGTACATTAAATGTCATCGTTATTCTAAAACCGTACAAAACTCGACTTCATAGTACTGACCAACGTTTAGCGATACTTTGCCAGCCAAATCTGTAAAACAACCACGACCTGTCCAGCGTTGACCTTATAAATTAATATTAAAACACGTTCACGTCATATGTTAACACAAGGAACGCGAAACTTGACATATTTACCTGCGACCAAGAAACTCTTGACACAGTGAAGGCATTAGAAAAATGTAAAAACCATAAAAACTGGGTGCCGGCCATAGGGCTGCCAACTGTTAGGACGAGTCGAGAAGTGTGAATACGGAAGGAATAGTTACAATAATGCAGTAGTCAAGTGTTAAGCTTTTACAGGTTAGTTATAATATATCCTACTAATTATATACATACGAAAGTGTATGTATGTTTGTTATTTTTTACGAAAAACTGACGTGGTATAACATTTGGAAAAGATTTTACGCGGATGAAACAGTGCTCCACAGCCAGTCTCGATGTCGATAAAATATCTGAATGCAATAAACTTTACGACCTATTCTCAAACGAACTGAATACACAGAGGAATTGTCAAACCGTTTGATCACAAACACCTCACGATCACGACTTACGACATTTTCATACATGGATAGAAGATTTTGAGACATACCTCGACATACACTACCCCCATTTACGAGAACCCAGAGTTAAGCGGTTTTCAATTATCATTTGATCACTCCTTCAACTCGTGAAACTACATATTGGTCAAATATTTTCACGCTCCTTTCTTTCTTAATATCTATTAATGTCTTCTATAATCGAAGTTTACCATAAAAACATTTGATCCCAATAAAAAAATTAAAACTTTTACTTACCTACCTCCTCTACCTCTTGCTCAGTTGATACCGGCGTAAAGTGACAGCGTTGCTGTCGCGTTTCGTGCGGTTTGTGAGTAGCCGGTGGCCCATTGGGGGTGGGAGGATGATAAGAGGGCAACGCATCTGCGTAACAATCATGCGAATGTCCATGGGCGTCGATAGTCAATAAAAGGCTCCGATTGCTCGTTTGCCCCCTTATGCTATAAAAAATATATAGATATATTGTAAATACAGTTGTAACGGCTTGTTATACGACTTACACGCCTAAATCTTGGTCCCACCACTACCTTCGGGGTTATACTGTATGTGCTAGTGCGCACATCAAATCAAAAAAAAATCAAAATATTTTTATTCAAAATAGAATTTAAAAAATTGCTTTTTGAACATCAAAAATTTCCATCTACCATCAGTACAACCCTAGCCGACAAAGTTTGCCATTGCCGCTCATCCTGTCTGAACCGGAGATATAAACCCGGCACCCGACCATGCGCGGCTCATGTCGTCATGGTGAAACCCGCAGAACTGGCACTCGGCAGCCCTATGCTCACACGTCGCCCATTGAAAGGACAAGCCGGGAACCGGGCCAGCTATAATTAAAGAAAACTACGTTATGAAATCGGAATGCCCACTTTTATTTCATTTCAATATTTCAGCGTTGAAGCTCTTTGTCTGGATATTTTTTTATGTTTTCTTTAATTATGTTTTTGTATAATTGAATAACGGTACCTTTGTGTACTTTATTATTTATTTACTTCTTCAGATATGTCTTTTGTGTATTTTTTTTTATTTTTTATTGGAATTTATACATATGTAATAAAATCGTAAGAAAATCCAAACTGTACATTGAATATTTTTTAAAAGAATACTTGAGGCGTGATCTACAATAGATATCGAGGACAAAATATAGTTTTTAGAACTTTTGCCTGTTTGTCGGTAGGTATGTCCGGGCTGAACTTAAAACGTACTGCATGAATTTACTTCAAATTTTGTATGAATATGATAGTCGACATAATATGGGCTTTAGCCCACCACTCGTTCCCACCGCTGCTACTCCTGTGTCGCCAGGATCGACAGCGGCACACTTGACCCACACTTGACCCTTTGATATGATCGCAGGGAGAGGGAAAAGCTATATAGAATATCGCGATATTTCCATGGGATCGAAACTTATGCGGGTGAAACCGCGGGGCGCAGCTAGTATGGCAATGACTAAAGGTGTTCACACACTATAACGACTCGACACCCACTCAACTCCAACTCAACTCGACATAATAATATGGCGTAGAATGTCTCATACGGGGATCGGGAATATTGTTAGTGGTAGCTGTTTCCACCAAGTTTTTGCTCGTGGAAGGAAGTTCCGAACGATCCATTTTGGTCTTACGGACGTTAAGATGGTGGGGATATAAGTTATAACTATTTTACTACTATTTAATTTAATAATGTTTATACTTCCCGAGCCGTGCCCACTTCGTTGGGCTGAAACTGAAAAAATATATAGCTTACTACAGAATACAGCTAATAAAATCTTGTTATCTCAAATTGGTATCAGCATTTTCAAAGTTCACTTGCACACAAAGGAATTACTTTTGTATAATATTAGCCTAGACAGTATAATAATTATGGAGTATTGGATGTCCATCCATCCAGATGAACTTGTCGCTCGCATACAATTAAATAATCACATCCATAATCATAACATTTGATTGCAATCAATAATCATGTTCACTACAAACAATCATTATCTAAACGTTAATTACTTTCAGTGCTAATTATCAAATTTGAAATTTATGTTGCATGTGAAATTGATTCATTTGAACGAAAATGATTTGGGGTATTAGACATCGTTATTTGGAGAGTCGCGATTACCTATTTCTTTATAGTATAAGCTGGCAAACTTTCAGATCTTTTTTTATTTTTTTTTTGAAGTAATACTTCTATACCTACGCCCGCTTGACTTGGAGAGTAAGATGGCGAGAGCGATACAAAAATCACACAATGGAAGTTGTCATACCAATTAAACTCGATCTAAGTAAAACTTTTTTGTATTTAAAAAAATAAGTAAAACATGCCATGTCATTGTAACTGCAGTAAATGAATTTGTATAACAAATCAATAATTCATTTTTACTTCAGTTGTGTGGTCTAAAACATTTTTTTATCGCGAGGAAAGCTTACCTCCACACCGACACACCCTGGTTGGGATGCCGACCCAGCGTGAGGACTCTGATGTCCCTGAAAAAAAAAGAAAAAAGGAACCATCAGATGCAATCTGAGCCCTGTGGTGACTCTTGACGCCCAAAAACATCTGCACAAGATTATGCAGACGCTTTGCCTCCCTCCTTCAATACAATAATATCGTCCAAGCTTATTTTCGATTTTACTTATTTTTTATTTTTATTATTACGGGAGCCATCTCAGATAGAATAGCCATCTGCGCAGGACATATTACTGGACGAGATAAGTGCACTCTATTCCCTTCCATGTCCCGATGGGACGACAGTCCGACATGGTTGTGGAGAAATGGTGCAGGCTTAACGTGCTCTTCGAAGCACAGGGGTGTAACACTGCCAACTTTCTCAACACGATGAAAAATTGAAAAATCCTAACAACACTTTTTGGTCCGATCCGTGATTCGAACCCAGGACCTCACATCTGTGGTTGAGCAATGAACATGCTTACCACTAGACCAGGAGGCAGTCACAACATGCAGTGCATCCACGCTCCTGATCTACAAATCTACCCTAACATTATCCATACATCATATCTGACATAATCTAAACTAAACCACGTCTGTACCACCCACATATTAATATGTCATAAATAAGAAGCGTACGGCGTACGTACAAAATGAATGGTACAGCTATTATGTATCGACTAAATACTGTGTGAATAATGACGTCGGGGCTTCCCCCACGGACCCATACATTGATATAAAACGTCAAAACTCAGTGCCGCATACGGCACCTACCCGCAACCTAATACCAACCTTAGGTCACACCACTAAAGTCTAAATCACCTCGCCACAGACTACCCGCACATATTCTCCGGAGTGATCAAAGTTACTATAAACTTAACTAGGTTTTGCCCGCGGTTTTGCTCGGATTAGACAATTAATATTCTTGGAATGGCAAGTTGGAAGCCATTATTCTTTCGAGACAAAGTGTCGCTGTAGTTTGGATCTTGTTTCTTGTTTGAGACTAGTTAGTTACTAGTTACATATCTACTGTGTCTTAGTTGTCTAAGATCTTTGATTCCATCTGAGATTGTCTTTGATTTCAATGCTTTATTATCAGTAGCAGCGTTTTATTACAAGGTTTATGTAGCTAGAGTACGTCGCAGCTAATTGTCCGGCACGATCGGGGAGGTACCTAATTCACACGATAGACGCCGACGTGATTGTTATGCTTTTGAGTTTTCAGGGTGCTCGTAAGTATCCGATGATCAAATGAAAATTATATTATAAGAGGGGCAAACGGGCCGTTAGAGCCATTTTTATGACTACCGACGCTCATAGACATCCGCATAGAGGCTAAGCAGATGCGCTGCCCTCTTTTCTCCTCCCACCTCCATAGGCCATCGGCTACTTACCGCACGAAACGCGACAGCAAAGTTGTCACTTTACGGTGATCTCATGTATGGTACCTCCCCGGTCGTGCCGGCTGCATGCAAGCATGCAGTGTGGCACTACCTCTTACTAATTACCAATCCAATTCCTTGTATGCCCTGTACAATGAAAATTTAAAAAGTACCTCCCACCTGTATTTAATTTGTTTTTATATCAAATAGACGTCAAACAAGTAATCCAACTGTCTACATACGCCCATCCTCTCCTCCATTATCAGTTTCAGGTGCATAGTACTCCCTTATCGAATCCGCCTCTTGGCCCGTATGTCTACTTACAACCCTCAAAAAGGTGATGAATGCCATTGCTGTATTGGGCCGGAGAGGTACCTCTCGCTTTAACAATATCGCCTTAAAGATTCCGAATTTATTGTAAAGCGGAAGGTAAGATCCTACGTTTGCGGATGTCTATAGGCATCGGTTGCATCCCGAAGCAAAAACTGGTTTATTCCCAAAAAAACCCTTAAAATGTATGTAACTATCTCCTACCACCACTGTTACAACAACGAGAAACCACTTTCCCAAGCTTACAATCCCAAAACCACTAGGGAATTCCTCTTAGCAAACTTTTCTTTTTACCACCGCCCAACTCAAGCCAACAAGACCAACTATGATATTCTTACACAACTCCCACTTAACATTCTCAAAACTACACAATTTTATTTCATTGTAAGTTTAAATATTCCTCCAGCGAAACAGGGTACAAATAATTGACGAGGGGCCAAAGTGATTTAGCTCTTTGTGCCCGGAGATAAAGTTGCAAATGAGATGAATCACTTGAAGCACGGAGTCGGGATGAAATAAAAGATATGTTCTGCATGAAATAATTGTTTTGTATGCGAACTGCAACTTTGTTTCAGAATGTAATACTAGCTGTTTGATGCGGCTTCGCTCGGTGTTTCGCCAATCGAGAAGTAAAACGTGTATGGTCATCATCAGTACTTATTGTGGTCACCGCACACATATCAACTCGGCAAAGGAACGTAACTGTATCGCCTTCGCTTTTCGAGGCAAGGTTTTTTACGTTATATTTCTCATTGGTGTGCGTTGCAGTGTGGATTTTCATACAAAGAAAACTGAACGGCTCGTGGTGATACGGTTACGATCCCTTTCCGAGTTAATATATGCGCGGTGCCCTATAGTATGCTGTTATAATACCTCTTTGAATGAAACAACAACACATCCACGCTAGTTCCCTTATAGGTTACAGAGAACCGGGAACATCGGTCACGATCTTTACATTTTTTCTTTCAATGAACGTTAAGACAATCGATCGGCTGCTATTTCCATCTAATCCCGGCACCGTTCCGTTTACGCAGAGTTATTGATCCGCGACAGTGGAGAACTGTTTCAAATAGAAAAAAACACAAAACATACTTGCATATAACACTTTTTTTTACGTTGTGGCTGCACCACTCGTTTCCACCACCACCACTGTCTCCGAGATCGACACCAACAACCATTATGATATGATCGCGTCGTCGGATCCACAACTCATTTAATCAGAAGAAAATAAAATGGAGATACCTAGTTATAAATAATTAATACAATGATTATATTAACATTTGAATTTATATTTACATACAACGATATGCATGGCATAAGAACCATGAACTTCCACTTAATTACTGGAGGCAAGCTCGGTTGTCAAAAGTAACGCGGGTGAAACCGCGGCGCGCGGCTAGCAAGTAATATAGGCTGCGTGATAAATGATTGTGTATTTCATTAGTCGTTGTCAGGTGCAAGCAATAACGACGTCCCCCTCCCCCCGCGGAGGGTCCGACACGTTTTAAAGGGTCTGTCAATGAAGATGAATAGGCACCATTAAAATAGACCTCTTAAGAGCAGCGCCTGACCGCCAGGAGTTTATACAGGAGTGCAAATTACAATTTTATGAGGTACCTTTGCTGCACTGGACCCGAATCGTGTTGGCAGTTGGCACGACTGGGGAGTTACGTCTCGCTCAATGCCTCACTAATATTATAAATGCGAAAGTATGTGTGTTAATCGTTCACGTAAAGAGTACTGCACGGTTTTGGAATAAATTTGGCACAAATGTGGATTACAGACTGGTATGCAAAAAATACTTATCCTGAAAAAATGAAAGTTCCCTTGAAATAGTTCTTAGTAGTATAATATAGTATTGTATATAGTATATAATATGTATATAGTATATAGTAGGTATATAGTATATTAGTAGTATATAGCTAGTTCTAGTTTTATGCGGATAAAAACGCCTGACAGCTGGTAATACTGGCTGCTATGGCGATAAGTTTCGTGCCGTTTTAGAGAATCCTGTGGTGATAGAGGTCAGCAGCAGCATAGAATACGACTGTATATGTGTATATGCAGGACTTTCGAAGTCACTAAAACATCGACTGCACTTTTACTACTTATATTACTAATGATGTAGTGGAGTAGCATCGATGATCAGATGATAACATTAGACTTCATATTAATGAAATTAGTGCTGTATTGCAGCAAAATCACCAGGCACAGATATATGCCAGTATGTAATGGTTATGCTTTCATATTCCATGCGGGAGGCAAATCGTCAGATTACAGTTAGCCTCATCGATACAAATTTTGTGTCACAAATCTTGATATTCCATTTCGTGGTCCACCATTTCAAATAGATTTGTGCGCTCTAAATTCGGCCGTAATTCATCACAGACTATTAAAAAGTTTAAAATGGAATAAAATAAACAGTATAATTTATCCGATGCGCACTCTCGATGTTTGACTACTCGATACAGCTTGTTTGACATTGGCTAACGTAAATATTGTTATGTTTGTGCTATAGAGTTTATTTATGAAGCTTTCATCATTAAATTAATGGTGTTTCAAGTAGTCCACAGTGTCTGCAACACTTATAGGAATATATTGGGTATATCATTTTATATTTTCGTTTTGAAATTTAGCTCTAAAACGCAAGATAATGTCACACTAGGCAAAACAAAACGCGACATTTACTAGTGTATAGTGACGACTGACGTCAACTGCACTACCATCGGTATTGCTGACCACGTGACTATCGTCGTAAAAATCAAGTATTTATTATGAACAATATAAAATAATTGTAAGCGAATTAATTATTTGTATGATTTTGAGAGTTATCGGGAACTTTAAAAAAATATTTATTTTCATCCGTTTACAATGTACCTACACCACAATTGTAATTATTGTGATTGGTGGCCAATGCTCCGATAATGTCGCAAAAATGCTCCTTACTTATATACTCTGACTAATTATAATCTGGTCTAAACTTCGGCAACTTGAAACATTTCAACTCAATAATTAATCTAACATTTTTACAGTGTAAATTAAATTACAGTAAAGTGTAAACGGCGTTTCTGCTCGGACTGCGTTACGAACGTGAGCTCGCAACTGGGTTACACGCTCCGGCTCGGAGGTAATGCGATTTTTATAGTCCAGGAGCTAAAGTCACGAACTTCTCAAACTTACTGGAATTGGCCTCAATATATATGTTCGGTGGCTCAAATAAATGCGACTTTATTTGATGTTTGAACGTACCGATAGGTGAACTAAACGGTTCCTTCCGTACACAAAGGTACGTTTTTATCTCACTCGCTTTAAAATCTAAGGGATAAAATGTAGACTATACCCTATTGTATATCTGTATCATATTCTACATGACGTATCAGATATATGTGCTGAATTTCATCAAAATCCGTGGAATGGATTGTTTGCGGGAAAAGTAGCAGCCAGGCAATCCTTACTTTTACATTTTTCATTAATGAGATTTGTTTTAATGAAAGAACAAAAAGATCTAGGTGGCAGCCCTAAACACGATGGGAAAAGCATAGTACAAAGAGATATGAGAGACATCGTAGACAGCGAAGTAGTGGGGTAAAATGAGAAAGGCTGACCGCCTTCGTGAAATCCCAAACGGGGTATAACCAGAAAGTTAGGAAGAGATTTGGGATTGGTTTTAATGACTTAAAAAGAGCATATTACCATCCCTTTTTCAAAATAACTTTAATAAGGCAATTTACCTACATAAACATTTTTAGTTTTTACGTAAAATCATTTTCTACGCCTATTCTGGATAAAAAGTAATTTGTATGTTTTTCTGGACTTCTGAATTCGGATACTAAGTACTTACTTCAATAAATATTTCCCATCGAGTTTCCAACCTGGAACTTTGACAAGATCAAACGGCGGTACGTAGGTACATGTTTTAATCAGCTTACAGCCGTTACCCCGCCATCATGAATATATAAACTGCGTTTACGAGCTGTACCCCAAGTTCGCACTTTAAACTTTCCTTCTAAGCCCAAACATGGACATTATCTCTGTTCAAATTTGCTTAATTTTTCAGACGGGTCAATTTTGCGCGCTCCTTTGTCCTATTACATAATAAACTAGCTGTGCCCCCTGGCTACACCTGTGTAAGTTTCGATTTTTTTGTTCATACTAAATTTACTTTGTAAGAGGTAGTGCCACGCTGCATGCTTGCATGCAGCCGAATTGGGCCGGCACGACCGGGGAGGTACCTCTCGCTTACACGAGACCGGCGTGAAGTGACAGCTGTGCTGTCGCGTTTCGTGCGGTGTGTAAGTAGCCGGTGGCCCATGGAGGTGGGAGGAGAAAGGGGGGCAGCGCATCTGTAGTCTCTATGCAGTTGTCTATGGGCGTCGGTAGTCATGAAAATGGCTACAACTGCTCGTTTGCCCCCTTATACCATAAAAAAAAAAAAAAAAAAAAAATTAACTCCTCGGGGATTTTTTTTCTCAAGGTATTTCGTAGATCCCTTTTCAGCTTATTGGTCGTAATAAAATTTACCTGCATACCAAATTCAACTGGATCGGTTTTTGTCCTTGGATGTTTCAGACGGTCGTCAATCGGTCAGAACATGTCACTATATAGTATACTAGATGAGCCCCGCGGTTTCACCCGCGTAAATTTCGATCCTGTGGAAAGTAGAAAATCATCCCATGGCATCCCATAGGAAAATTTTTTCGGGATTAAAACTATCCTATGTTTTAATCCAAGTTAGCCGCTATGTGTGTGCCAAATTTCATGTAAATCGGCTTAGCAGGTTTTGCGTAAAGGAGTAACAAACAAACATACAAACTTTCGCATTTATAATATTAATAGGATAGTTTTAGTAAAAGCTAATGCAACCGAATTGGGCTGGCACTATCAGAAGGTACCTCTCGCTTACACGATACCCGCGTTAAATGAATTATCCGGATCACCGAGGGGGAGGAGGAGGAAGGGCAGCGCATCTGTATAACCAGGACGTCTATGGCAGTAGGTTCGTTTACCCCCTACCTAAACTATAATAGAAAGAGCCGGATATTTTTTAATAATATTTTATTTTCAATCATGTCTGAAATATGCCATTTCTGCATTTTCGCCGAACGGGGCGATGATAATGATATCTTTGGCGCCATATGCAGCTGAATTCTTAACGATATTGGATACTCACTTAACGATAAATATCAGTGGACTATACATTTATCAGTATTTAATTACAAGTCTAAGTTATACATAATATTTATAAATACCTAGCATTCATATTCCAAATGAATATGTCACTCCTGGTATATGTGGTTATATGTATAATCGTTATCTCAGTGTTGTTGAAACCAGCAAATTATAAGTAACGAGCGCGGTGACGTCTGCTCGCAAGTGCAAAAGTAACAAATAAATCTGTCACTCGCACGCCGCGAGACGTGTCAACTCACCCGGGACTAAACGTGTGCGAGACGGCACGGGGACAACGCCGTAGGGGTCCCGGTTCGATTCTTTTGTTAGGGTTCCGTACCCAAATAGTAAACCATGTTGAAATTCCGCTGGCCGTCTGAGTAGGCTGTACTCACCCGGGAGAACTGGACAGTTGAAAAGAAAGTAGTGCATATAATTATGCAATTTTTTCAACAATTTCAATTCACCTTACGGGAAACACAAAGAATTAAAAAAAAAAACTGATCCAAATACGTGCATACAAAACGAAATAATGAATAATTTCACGTGGCCGAAACGTAAAAAAACATAATTGAATGAATGAATCAGCCGTCCTCTGCTGAACAATAAATAAAAAAACATGCTCCAACAAATCAAAGATATACAAACTGGCATTAAAGTTAACAAATAATTCAAACAGAGACGTAGATAGTTGGTCGCGGGTTAAGTA
>LUGF01024179.1:656031-670687 GCA_001625245.1 Calycopis cecrops
CCCCCTTCTCCCTTCCCCCTCAAATGCTAACGACCCCCTAATTACCTCACGCAACTTTGTCCAACTTAATCGGTCAACGTCTGCTCACTGGAGATAGTATTGAATTGTGTTTTGTTCGAATAATAACTTATCATCATCAGCACTGGCAATGTGGCACTACCTCTTACTTTAAATCTAAATAATAAATTAACAACCTCATGTTGCAAGGGGGTCGCGTATGAATTCGCCGCTAGGATCGCTGGTGTAGCGTGAGGCCAGTTGAAATGTAAAATTTCATACATTGTGGGTGAGCTACGCGCGCTTTTTTCAAGTAATATAATATTGTCTAATATTATCGTGTAAATTTGTAAAAGCAGAATCAATAATACAAATATGAAGAAATGATAATAAAGCGGTTTTTAAAATTAGTATTTACTGTTTATAAACTCATTTTCTATCAAAAATATAATATTCAATTATCCAGAGATTACAGTTACGTATTTCTTGTTACAGACTTGAACTATGGTCTATGACTTAATTGGTATTATGTATGTTTTTTTTCCCGCCGATAGTAAATAAGTTTTGACATGCGACTGTGGCGCCAACTGGTGAGCAAAAAAAACGGTAGCTCCCATTGTCCTTGCAAGCCTCCGAAATTGATGGACCGTTATTTCTCTCAAAAATAACTCTGTCCTACTTAAAATTTTGCTTCATAAAATACATTCTTCTTCATTACTACTTCATTCTTTTTAATTTTTCCAATTGGGTTTAAAAAAATAAAACTTATAAAATATGTTCAATGTAGTAGTGTCTTGTCACAAATAAACAGTTAAATTAATATTTTTTTTAAATTACACAATCAGATACGATCACAGGGGGACACATCCTTTAGGGGATCAAAAATGACCATACGTAGGCAAACAGGGGGACATGCTAATACGTCTAAATTAATCAAAACAACCAGGCGAGCAGGAATATAAGAGAGTTGCCGCAAAGTGCTTAGCTATGTCATTCATTATCTAACAACTACATTAATATTAAGACGGATGGCGCTTCCGTCCCACTCGCACCTCCCTCTCTCTCTCTCTCTCTGGCGTTATCTATTTGACATCTAGGGGAGGTTTTTTAGATTGCAACATAGCTTAGGGGGCAGCTACCTGTTTCATAATTGATATTATTACTCGGATATGTTTGAAGAAATAGTTGGTAGGTCATGTAATGTTAGTAAAGCGGGCTGGCGCTACCGAGGTAGTGTTCTTGTGATGTGCACAAATGCGCGCTTTGAACCTGTATAAGAGTTCTATTAGAGTTTTAAAGTAGGTTATTTAAATAATTTAAAGTATAAATGGTGCCTTTGACACGATAGATGAAGAAGAATATAGAAGAAGTACAATACGGCTAATCGTTGACCCGCTGCAATACAAAACGACGCTGTTTGGAAACGGCTAATCGTAATATTTTAGATCCGACTGCGACATAATGCCAAATTGTACCCACATTAGTACAGTAGCTATTGCACGAAAGCATATGATTACCAAAAAATATTTCTCTAGCGTTTAATTCTGTAAAGTAAACCTGACAATTAGTGCAAACCATTGAAAGACACGCTCTTCTTTAAATGAGTTTGAAGACTTATTATGATCTACTAAATTACTATTATTATAAACATGAAATTTTGTCTCTCTCTTAAAATCTTAACTATTATTTAGCGCAAACATAGATTTGGTTGAAACATTGCTCGGATAGAGTTTACAATCTGGAGCAACATAAAAATATTTCTTATCTCGTTAAATATTAATTAGGATAATAGGTAGGGGTACGTAAATTTCGTTTTTACGAAATAGATGCGTTAAAAGCTAAATCTGCATTTTATTTGCGATAAAAGCGAAATTTGAAAATTAAATACTTTCGCACCTTTTTACGTTACGTGCTTTCAAATGCTGATCAGACGCGCTAACAATTATTACGTATATTGGTCGGTCAAGAATCTCATGTGGATGTAATGCGAGTTTTAGCTGCATCAAAATCTTGCTACCCTGGATTTGCAAAAGCAGCTGTTCAATGTCTCAATTGCCCTGTCAATAGTGTTGATGCCGAGAGGTAATTTAGTATCTACAACATTGTCGTAACTGATCGCAGGCAAACAATGAAAGATGAAAATGTAGAAATTAAAACAATGCTAGCCTTTAATTGAATTTTTAACACTGTATTTTTTTTGCGAAATAAATGCGAAATTTTCTATTTTGAGTTTTTTTAAATGCGAAATCACGATTTTTTATTTGCGAAATTTACGTACCCCTAATAATAGGCTATTTGACAGTATTAAAAATAAACGCTTATTGAATTTAATATTTTTAATATTTTTATCTACACTAATGTTGTAACATTCTACTTATGTTACCAATACTTGACTTATAATGACTACTCATATAGCTCAGACAACAAAAAACTCAATTTAAGCAATTTGACATGATGTTATAATATCCAAATCGATATCGTAAAATCTCATTATAACACTGTGTGAGAGTGAGAGGGAGAGAAAAATGGTGAGAGAGACGTATGTCAAAATCCTTAACAGCGCGCACTCGCTCCTGATTGGCCCAGGGCGCTGCAGCTGCGCTCTCATTGGTTAGATTTTGATGGCGACAAATTCACTGCACTGCACAATGTTTTATTAATTGATTAATTCTATTAGTCAGTATTAGCGAAAATCAAATAGTTTTAGAATTAATATTATAAAATAAATACATATTATTATATAAAAGTTGAACAGACGAGATACTGTAAAGTTAAATATTACAAAATATTGATATATTGTATTAGAGTAAACAACAAAGTTTTGTGTTTAATATTAAGTATAACAACTTGAATATGTTTTAGCAAGTTTTAGTGTTTATACCGGTGTGGACAAGTGTTATTAAGATAATCTTAATGTTTGTACCATAACTTAAACAAGTGTTTATGTCCTGTGGAAGAGCGGAGAATCCCACTACAGGTATTTATTTACTTAAAGGGTTTTCTCCAAACATTGTATTAGGCATTTAAGTTTTGCTCAAAGAAATAAATAACTTATTATTATTGTTATTATTAGTGAAGATAAAGTAGTGTATGCAACTGCATATAACACGGGTATTAAAACACTTGTTAACTATTTTGAAACTCGCTTTCGCTCGTTTCAAAAAATCCACTCGTGTTTTAATACCCTTCATTATATGACAGTTGCATAAACTACTATTTTAAGTCACTATGTAGTGAAATAATTTGTAAATAATCAATACTTTATTTTAAAATCAATTTTTAATCGACGTGAAATTGACGATGACGTAACACGTGCATGAGCCAACAAATCATAGAGGCTGTATTCAGAAATCTACTGATAGTTCTAGTTAATTACTTTAAAATGTAACTTTATTTCTGTACTCTGTAATATGCACAATAAAGTATATTTCATTCATTCATTCCTTTATAGTACTAGATACTTGTCATAGCTCAACTTATGTATTTGTCAACAGACAACAATAACAAAAAAGTTCTAAATAGTACTGGCAATGATTTTCGGAACGCAACAAAGCTAATACAAGATGCTATTTTGCTTAAAAAAGCGTTTTCACGGGTTTTATAAATTATGAATCTTTAATTTGAAAATTTGAGATAAATACTTATCAGAATTAAAAACAAAAAAATGTATAAGTTTCTTGATCGATCACAAATGTCTTATACTATAGTATAAGAGGGTGAACGAACAAGAAAGAGGTGATACAGATGCGTTGCCCTCCTTCCACCTTCTTCCTCCATGGGCAACCGGCTACTTACACACCACATGAAACCGTTTTCGTTTAAGCGAGAGGTATCTCTCCGGCCGCGCCCGTGTCGGCCCAATTCGACTACATGCATGTATGCAGTGTGGCACTACCTCTTACTAAGCACACTACCAGTTAGAAAACACTCGTGATATCTATGAAATACATTTATAAATAAACTTCAATACCAATATCTTTTAATCAAGAACAAAGGTTTATATTTTAAACATGCCGACCAAGATGGCCGCATTCAACGTTATCTCTAGAAAGTTACTGTCCGTCTTGTATCCCGGCTTGATATTCCCAATGCCGTGTTTTAATCTCGAAACTATTTTATATGCATGCGCTAGGTGTGTTTCGTTTTATTACAATCCATATTTTCTTTATTACTATACTGGTAAACCTACTGATGTTATAAAAAAGAAATGTTGGTTATTATTTCACTTAAAATCTACTGCGGGCTTTGATGAAATTTGGTATATATTATATTTGATGCACGGAAATGAGAATATCAGGGTTTTCATGAAATCTCTAGGGATATCACGAAATCCCGGCAGGTGTCGAATAGGTATTCTAAGTAAGTCTTTTTACTAAAAGTATCTAGTGATTTGACAAAATACATATATTATTTAAATAGGTAAAGTTAGAGATGTGTAGTTTCACTAATATTATATAAGTAAAGTGCTTTATGATTGGTATAAGCACTACGTAAGTGCTTTATGATTGGTATAAGCACTACGTAAGTGCTTTATGATTGGTATAAGCACTACGTAAGTGCTTTATAATTGGTATAAGAACTACCTAAGTGCTTTATAATTGGTATAAGAACTACCTAAGTACTTTATGATTGGCATAACGATTATGATTAGTATAAACACTACCTAAGTGATTTAAGATTGGTATAAACATTATATAAGTGCTTTATGATTGGTATAAGCACTACCTAAGTGCTAGGCTGGGCTAAAACGGCTAGTGATAAATGTATGGGGTGAGATGAGGGAATGCGACGACACGGTGTACATATGCTCGCATCCCGCGAGGGTGGGTCGACGGATTGCCACTTACCCATCCGAACACATTTGGTTCCATGTTCCCGCGTTTTTTATTTTTCGCGGGTTTTATTGGTTATACTTTTACGGCGGTTGGAAGAAATTGGGAAAGTTAAAAAAAAGAGACATGTATTAGATCATACCTAATTTGCGACAACCAGTTGGCCTAAATGACAATTACTCTCATTTATTGTTATACAACTATTTTTTGCCCAAAGAAGATCAGTCAATTTTTACTATTGTCATAATATACTTAAATAATCGAGTAAACTTAAGGAAATACTCATTTAAATGACAAATTTTCTGTACCTATGCTATGGTAAATATGTACAAAATTTTTTATGTATGTAGTAGTCAATACACACCCGAGAAATACTCCTATATCGTCAAAAGATATATTTATCCAATTGACAACCTATAAATCTCAATAAAGATAAGTTGATAACATATTTTTTGATATGTAAAAACTGCAATCTCCTTAAAATGTTAAGGATAATGGGATCGGGAAAATCTCCCAGAGGAAAAGTCAGTCACTCTACTGAAAATAGATTGTAGTCGTCAATATTCGAATTTCAGCTTCCTGTTATGATTTCTTGGGAAAAGAGACTGACAGACCGATACTAAACTGTTTCGTTGAGGGTTCCGTTTATTTTTGTACCCCCTAAACAACTTTAGCTCGGTAATACAACACTGAACAAGATAAACACCACATCTCCCCTTTATTCGCAGTTTATCAATATAACGACTAATATTTTATCACACGCACTTGTTGGCTATTAGTGAATTAACTCTTAATCGTCTTTACGTGACCAGCCCCTGGACTATGTCGATACGTAATCGTCATCACGAGACCACCGCTTGGACTATGTCGGTACGATAAAACGCGTGTCACACGATAAGTCGCAACGGGACAATTTGGTCATAAATTGTCGTGTATAAATAAACTTTATCGAACTCTAAAGATAGGATTTTAGAAAGTCTTTCTCTGATTGTGAGATGTGTGTATATTTCTGATCGTTAAGAGTAGAAAGAGATACGTTACTTTTATAGATGGGCTGGAGAAAAGAAAGAAAATAAGACCCTTCAGTGATCAAATGTTTTTGTTAGGATTTTGTATTCATTTAAAGCTATAATTTTACTATTGAGTGCAGTTTTATAGATTGTTTTTGTTAGTGTTATTTTTCGTCTATCAGTTATACAGGTGCGTTGCCCTCCTACCTCCTCCCCCCTCCCTCAAAAACCTACAGCCCAGCTGTCATATCTATCGTATCATATCTACCGCCTGTATCGTGTAAGTGCGAGGTACCTCTCCGGTAGTGCGCGCTCAATCTGCTACATACAAGACACTACCTCTTACCAATTGTTCCTCCATTTAGTTTTTTGATTTACATCCATAATAGGTTGTACAGTTGAGTGCAGTGCCTACCTAATAAAATGTTAAAGTAATGTATGCGGGCGAGGGCTCTGTTAGTGATAAAACGTCGGGTGAAGTGCAATAATGTCAAAGTCGAGCTCGTCGCATATCGCATTAGTATTCGGCGCGACTGCGCTGCTTATCACGTGTAGTGTTCCACTTGCGACCGTGTACCTGACTACACTACGAGTAAAGCGATAGATGTATTTGAAAGAAGTGCAGCAGAATCAAATTGGCCCTATGGGAGGATGAGGTGAAAGGCCGATACGGATGGACGGAATGTGCGGATGGTAATGAGCGTCGGTGATGACCCATGGAAGTGAGAGGAGATAGGAAGGCAGCGCATCTGTACAGCCTCGATGCGGATATCTATTGGCGTCAGTAGTCATAAAACTCCGACTCCTTGTTTGCCCCCTATACCATAAAAAATAATTCATCAAATGGCTTCGCGCTCGTTGAAAGAATCGGGCAGCTTGTTTTTTTTTTTTTATTTAAATTAGTTTATACAGTCTTGTAACTTAATATATTAGGTACATAGCCTCACAAAACTGCTTACGCAGTTTGTCTGTGAGATCTTCAGTCTCAATTCAATCAAATTATACATTTATATATAGGTACTTGTAAGTAGGTAATCCTAATAATATTATAAATGCGAAAGAATGTAAGGATGTTTGTTACTCTTCCACACAAAAACTACTTAACGGATTTACATGAAACTTTACAGTAATATAGCTTCCATATCAGACTAACATAATAAGTTAAAATTTTAAAACATTTTTGAAGTCCGAAATCCACGCGGGCGAAGCCGCGGGCGAAAGTTAGTATATTATATTAAACTATTTAATAAATATTTTTTAAGTGTGACAGTCTATGGCTCATCGGGTAAAGGAGCCAACTCTTTTACATAACACCGTATATATTGTATACTCACCAAAAGGCCTCCCGCTTCTAGTTTTGAAAAGTTTACGAAAATCTCACAAAATAATAGTTTCGTGTTAATTAGTTTGAAACAATATGTGGATGAAAAATGGTAAGTGAAATTTGTTAGAAACTTATTGAGTGTACCGAACTCGAAACTTCGTAATTGACTTTTGTTTCTAATGGACTAAGTCCATTAACAAATTTCACATGGATTAGTTTTATTTACTAAACTTATTTATTGGTAATTAATTTTTGTCGAAACGTGCTATGAGTCAAGGGCTGGTCACACACCAGAAGGTCAGAAGAACAGATTACAGAGGGGTCAGTAAGGTTCTAGAAATCTAGAGTGGAGGCCGCGTCTAGGAAGACGAAGTGCAGGTGGAGAATTTCCCTGGTGACAAAGCTATATCCTTGCAGAGGCCGATCCTCGATGGATGCGAGCAGCAGGTGATCAGTCGTCTTGGTTTTCATTGAAAGAGGCCAGGAGTGAGACCGATAAAGGCTGATTCTGTTGCTGATAGTGATAATAATGATGATGATGATTCTGTAGCTTACAAACTTTATATAAGTTTATTTACAAATTGCCAAATAAAAATGTCGGTCGCAAGTGGATCGAATCTAATTCTCTTCCCTCGTTAGTAAACTCTGTACTTTGTTGACGTCTGTAGGGTCTGCCAGTGCAACCCTTGCGCAACCACCCGGAACGGAAACCACTTCTATTGCAATCACATAAAACTCACACTCGCAAAAAAAACATGTTTCTGTTGCAGATTTTTTTATTCATGTTAATTTTGGGGTACGCCGTTGTACTGCAATTCAGACCCTAAGTCTATGTTCTAAGGTTTGAATTCGTCCGCATTATAATTTCTCTCTTAATGATTACTGGCAACTTGAAAAAGTTCTTTTAAAAAAAAGAATACACATTTTTATATTTTCTTATTGAACAAAACCTCTTGAATATATTTGGACGTCAAATTAGAACAAAACAAACTCGTCCCTTGTCGCTTGGAGGGCGTAAAAAAGTTTTTGTTGTTTAGATTCACAAATGGAAACGTATAATTATACCGGCAATAAATTGTTATAAAACGGACCCATTGCGAAGTTTGGACTTCAAATTTTTACAAGTGATGCCTGGGCTGAGGGAGTTTTGTGTGTAAAATGCAAAATGCCTTCGGTATTTAGAGGCAATGAACTTATTCATTTAGGCATTAGGTTTGAGACTGTTCTATGGAAGAGGTAAGGTATCTGGTAATTTTTGACATAATAAGTAAAAGCCGTCTTATAAATTGATGAACGCCGGCTTCACGTACGACAGCGTCACGTTCCGCGTGCAAACGAGAGATCGGCACGTGCGAAAGATCTGCGTAAGCGGTAGCTTGTGACGGATTTATCTCTCTTCCAATGACAATGCATCCGATGCAATGAAGTCACTGTTTTCTTATGACGTCATCGCTTAAAGTCTGTATACAGACTTTACAGACAATTTATTTTGTGACGTAACGGATCCTTAAGAAAGATCACCAGATACGCCTGTCCGTGCTTACCTCAAAAGGTATGCCGGAATCCTTATGAGATCACTTTGTTATCCGTCTGACAGTTAAGACCCTCTTCAGGAACACGTGGAAGGAAGGATCAAGCTGTACATGTCAAATCTTAAGGTCTCTGATCCTTTGAAGCGAAGAAAAAACCACACCTCTAAGTTAACACCTATAATATAATACCCTGTATATGTACATTACACATACAGTATACACATACATGTACACGTACATTTTTTCTACACGATCGAGTACTTCCCTTTAATTTAGAATTATGAAATTGTGCGAGAAAGTAAGACAGAATACAGATACATTTTAATTTATCACATAAAAAAACAAGAATTAGCACTCAACTCCTGCAAAGTTTTGGGAACTTGTGAGTTGCTCGTACCTGCCGTTGAAAACTCGGTGTGCGAGTCCGATTTAGAAGGCTTTCTTTAAAAGGAAACAACAGAACGACCGAGTAACTGAGACGAATTCTCTAAATGTAGAGGATCTATTGTTGACTACATATACCTACACAGTTCCTAGGTCTCCATATCTAAAACTTGAACTACGATAGGGGTAGCATCCAGTGGTGTATCGTTCAATTCTCTCTTTGTGTCTCTTCTCTCTCTCTCTCTCTCTCTCTCTCTCTCTCTCTCTCTCTGTGTCTCTTCTCTCTTTTCTCCTAGTCGAAATTAGAACCCACCACCCCCGACAGAGCCTTACGTATTGCATGAGCAGATTAAACAAAACGTGTCACGCTGCATTTAACATATTCCAGTAATGACCGGCAATTAAAAGTTAAACAGCGTTAATCCTTTAACTGTTCACGTTTACGGTTTGTTTAAATGTTGAAATTAACATAAAAATATGAACGACACAGCTTTTATACCAGTATAGCACGTTAATTGCTTATTAGCTGCACGTGGGTAATATCGCTGTAATGGTGCTGAGAGATTACTTATGGTGTTAGTGCCATGGTTGTTTTTTTTTTGTGACGGCGGAAAGTGCAATTACGCCCCTCGCTAGCTAGATGAGGGATTCTGGATATTGCCCATTACTTAAACCACCGCGAAAGCCCTGAACGCGCTGTGTCCCAGGCCTGTTAATCGTCAAGGTACCTTGTCGGTTAGACACCTCCACAGAATTTTGTCCAGCACAGAACAACCCCGCCAACTTGACAGTCCAGGTCCTCAAACCAGACCTTATGTGCAAAACTCACACATTTTTTTTTTTTATGGTATAGGAGGGCAAACGAGCAGTCGGAGCCATTTTCATGACTACCGACGCCCACAAACATCCGCATAGAGGCTATACAGATGCGCTGCCCTCCTTTCTCCTCCCACCTCCATGGGCCACCGGCTACTTACACACCGCACGAAACGCGACAGCACAGCTGTCACTTTACGCCGGTCTTGTGTAAGCGAGAGATACATTTGTCAACAGACAACAATAACAAAACAGTTCTAAATAGTACCTACTGGGCATAGGCAATGATTTTCGGAACGCAACAAAGCTAATACAAGATGCTGTTTTGATTAAAGAAGCGTTTTCGCAGGTTTTATAAATTATGAATCTTTAATTTGAAAATTTGAGATAAATACTTATCAGAATTAAAAACAAAAAAATGTATAAGTTTCTTGATCGATCACAAATGTCTTTTACTATAGTATAAGAGGGTAAACGAACAAGAAAGAGGTGATACAGATGCGTTGCCCTCCTTCCTCCTTCTCAGCGCGACGCGACAGCACAGCTGTCACTTTACGCCGGTCTCGTGTAAGCGAGAGGTACCTCCCCGGTCGTGCCAGCCCAATTCGACTGCATGCAAGCATGCAGTGTGGCACTACCTCTTACTACAGTTACCTACATCTACACATCTATCTTTACAGTTATCTATTAAAGAAAACAATTATATTTTAAACTATGTAGACCTTGTAAAATATTATCAGAATAGATGTGCATGCATGTTTCTTATGCGCCCGCATGTGGTATACCAATTAATGAGCCGGGAGCGTGCCCGTATATTTTAACTCTTTCTGTTCTTTCTGTCCTTATCAGATTTATTTCGTTTGTTGTTATCGTATGGAACAATCAGCTCATTTACACAGTAATTACATGGATATGTGTTGAACTAGTTGATGCAGGCGACTTTATACACTGCCTTTCCTGTACTGTACCTGTAAAAACCTTTGTGGAGAAATAAATAAAAACTTTTTTGTTTGTATTGAATAGGCTTCAACACTATTGGACGAATTTCACTAAAAGAACCGTATTTTTCTAAAGGTACACACTAAGTAGGTTTAAGGCGGCGCGGCGGCGGCTTTAATTACTTAATAAGGATATTAAGGTTTGTTACATAATTGTAATTTTTTCTCATATTTTAAGTAAGTATGTTTTAATCATTAATTTGAGGTAAGATTTCGCTTGAATACAAAAATATTCTTTCTTTTTTAATAACCTTTAGAATTAAAAAGGCCGTGAACACGTGTTCGGTACCGGAGGTTTTAAGCTACAATCCTAAATCGTTTTTGCCAAACACCAACAAGACCAGTCCAAATCCACATGCAGAAGCTCATAATGAAAGCGTAAGATAACAACGGCAGTAATAAAAGTGACAAAGCCGGGGCTCACTCAATATCCGCATCGGTCCAATTTGTCCGACAAAGGACATCTCTGCCTTACAGGCCGCTCTAATTGGAGCTACGTCTGTTTGTTACTCACCGTTACCGGCTGAGCGTGTTAAACCAATCAATTTGGAATGGACAGCGGTGTTCGGATTGTCTCGCTTGTGTATCGCTTGCGTGTCGCTTGTGTCGCTTGTGTGTCGCTACGGAATATTTGTGTTTTGTTGGCACGTGACTTGTTTGCTCTGGCCGTGTTAGATTTGTATTGTATACGTAACGAGCAGGGATTGTCACCTGATGAGCTGTCAGCTTTAAATTCAAAGGAACCTCCACGTAGTAAGCTATCCTGTATTGTACCTGGATAGGGCTGGCACGAGCGGGAAGGTATGAAGTGACAATTATGCTGTCGCGTTTAGTGAAGTTTCCGCTGGCCCACTGCAGGGCATCCTTTCCTTCACCTCTACATACGCTGTGTATGGATGTCTATTTTCATCGGGAATCATCAAAAAGCTTCAACTGCTCGGGTTTTTTTTTTAGTATTATTTGTATTCAGTAAAAAACAGTCCACACAACTAGAGAATTTGCAGATGAGTTGGCCTTCGAGCATCACAATTCACAACTGAAGAAATATTAAGAAATCTTGATTTTAAAAATTATAGATTCGCAATGCTTGTTATTATGTTTACCAAAATGAGTGATGCGATAAGTTCCCGGCTTTTTTATATTTCTCATTCTTATAAATAATACAAAGAACATATTCTACCTACGTACATATACATATACTAACATCTACATGTATGTAGCTAGTAAATATTTATGTACATAGTCATACATATCTATTATACATATTTTAAATATCTATATTTTTCCATTTTACACACATAAATATGTATGTAAAATAGAAATATATAGATATTTCTATCTTCTATAGTATATTCAAAATACATCAATGCAGTACTTGAAAGCCTCAACGCCTGTAGCTGTTCTCGTGCTGATCATGATGAAGAACATAAAATTGGCCACACGCAACATTCCCATGGCGTATTTAGTGGTATAAACCGAAGTGGCGATAAAACCTCAAGTGGTCAATAATATTTTAATTGTCATACTCCCATCACATAACTGCGCCATAACTCACTTTTATACCGCCTAATAGCCGTGTGATCTACAGGTTGTCTTCCAAATACCCATTATCTTGTGTAGTAAATTTAAAAAACCGCCATAGATACATTTGACAGGATAATTCCTGGCTTGATGAATGTTGCGTCATGGTAAAACTATTTTAAACTCAAAAATGCGCTTAAGTTTTAAGATGTAGCGCCATGTAGGGGCAACCTGGCCCTATTGCGCGGTTCCGACGTCGTAGCAGGGACTCTTCAGAGGCAGCCGGGCAGTCCCCAAGGAGAAGAAGTCTGGCCTGGCAGACTATCGCTGGAGGGATCCTGTTGTCTGCAGATCCAGGCCCCTTTAATTATAGCAATTGACTGCAAGCCTTTAGTCCTCCCAAACTGTTTATCAGATAATATACATATATTTATAGGGAAAAAGTGGTAGAGAAATAAATGTTACTTAAGATTATATATTTAAATGAACATAGTATCGGAAATGAAACAGTCTGAACAATTGTCACTACATCCCCATTCCGATCATTTGTAGATTACACATTTTTTTTAATTTAATTCAATTTATATGATGTATGTAATGTAATGTTACATCTTATAAAATACGACGTACCAGGCTGGCACAACAGTTCAAGTAGTACAGAGCTCTGATAAGCGAAGCATGTTGCACCACCTTTCTAAATTCAAATTTCCCTTTTTTTTAATAAGTATCACTTCTTATGTCATTGTAACTACGGTAATGAAAATCAATAATTAAGTTTTATTTGTGACTTCAGTTGTGAGGTTTAAAGCACACACTTTTTTTAAATTTATAAATCATTAAATATCCCTTGTCTAGTACTCGTAACACAAGTTCTTACGGAACTTAGCACGGGGCTAGGCTAATGTAGTGTGATAAGTCCACAAATATTATTTATTATTATAAGTTTCTTCTTTAAAAAAGTTTGAAGCGAATTTCAGAATTCCACTATTAAAAATGTATTACAAACGTTTCTTCACCTGTCAATATGAATATTTACCGGCGAGGCGCACCGACTGAAGACGCAAGTTTCGTTGACATTTGTGACAGTTGGCAGCACCAGCGGCGGGCTCGAACACTACGGATCTATTGATATATCTGCGGTGAAGTCTCAAGAATTCCATCTCTCGGCTGGAGAGGACACACACGAGTCTACACGTATAGTCCACGAGTGAGACACACCCACACGTACGTGATCTACGAGTGGAGTATACTCACACAAACCCACTCATACGCGTCTCGTAGACCACGTGGTCTACAAGTGAAGAATACCCACACATACGTAGTCTTCGAGTGAATTACACACACAAGCGTGTTTCACGAGTGAGGTGTACACATACGTACCAGTAGCACACACACTTATTTTAAACAAACTATCGGGATATCGTATTTCGAGTTTAAGCTGTGACGCTTCAACAATAAACATCTCGAAATCTCTCCGAGACTGGAGTGTAAGATATTTCTGAATTGAAAGATGCGCAAGAGACGTAAGCGACGTAAGTGCGATAGCGTTACGCTGGTGTTACGTTTTATAGCAGTTTCACTGTTTTACTCCCTACATTTTTATACCGCCTTAAGAAGGTGCGCAAGACGCGTATGCGCAAAGTGTAACGCTATTGATGAGTTCAATTGCAGTTTCCCTATTTTACTCCTCACATTTTATATCGCCGTACGACTTAAGCGAGTAACGCTTTACCGCGCTTACATCTCTTAAATCTTTTACGCACCTTTCATTTCAGAAAGATCCTGAAGTATGTACACTCCACTCGTGTTTTTTAAGGAGTAAACTCAATAAGTACTAAAATGTTCCGCCACCACATTTACCTCAACAAAATACCAGCCACAATATCGATAATAAATTGAGTGTCGCCGACGTGTGTCACGTACTCTCTGGGCGGATGTCAACTGCAGACAATTTGATCAGCCCCTATTGTACCGGAGCACACTTATATTTTCATCATCAGCTCGCTAGTCGTAGCTGATACAGACTGAAAAGTAGTGCCACACTGCATGCTTGCATGCAGTCGAATCGGGCCGGCTCGACCGGGGAGGTACCTCTCGCTTACACGAAACCGGCGTAAAGTGACAATTGTGCTGTAGCCGGTGGCCCATGCAGGTGGGAGGAGAAAGAAAGACAACGCATCTGTATTAGTCTACGAGCGCCGGTGGGCATTTAAATGGCTCCGACTGCTCGTTTGCCGCCCCC
>LUGF01024183.1:0-42504 GCA_001625245.1 Calycopis cecrops
CCTTAGCGTAATTTCTATCTAAAAAAAAAAAAAAATATAAGGAATAATATAATATACAATATACATTTATTTGTTAAAACCTTTCAATAAATATCAATGAATACTGCCGCATTACATGCTTGCAAGCAGCTGAATTGGGCCGGCACGACCGTGGAGTTTTTTTTAAATTAACGATAATTACAATGATGATGATCGTATGAACATACATCGTTGTCCATAGTAGAAGAGAATTTATTCATAATATAAAGATTAAATTATATACAATATATTATTATTAGTGTGGTTCTATATACGTACAAAAGGCTATTTGACAAGATTTTGAAAACCATCTTAAATTATACTTTCGTGTATAAGGAACTCGCAAAAATATCTTATATTTAATTTTGATAAGTATTTCTTTTTAAAACCATTTTAGCCATGTAGCGCGCATGACACCGATGACGTAGATAGGTAGTAAACAAACGTCAAAACATTTAGATTGGTTAGGGTCGATCTTAGATTTGTAACGTAAAAACTGTGATTTACCTCAAAAAAGAACTTCAATAAAAACTGCAGATAAACTTTTGTTTGTATTTCTTAAGATGCCAAACAACGTCGCAAGTGGTTAACTTTAGTCAGATTTTTACTATCTGCTTTCTCAAATATATCATCCATTAAGAAGTGAAATATTGGTCTATTATAAATAAACGAAAATCTATCACGGGAAATTATTCTAAAACAGATTTATTATATGTATATAAACAGATTATTACAAAAAATACAGCAAAATGACTAAGATGACTGACAATCAACAATGTTTACTATCCATTGACGTCATAAAAGTTTCAACCAATCCGGAACGTTTCGTGTCACGTGACAAATCTAAAATAAAAGCATTTTATTTTTGTATTTTTTAAATAAATCAAATAATATTTCAAGGTGACGATACTACAAAATGGTTTATAAATTTATAATTTAAGAGGATGATAACAAATAATGCTTACTTTTTCACTGTCAAATAGCCTAATGTAGTATACTATATAGTGAGCGTCTTAAAGAGTCAGCAATGGTGGTCCGGTGATGACGCGCGATTATGTTCAAGCGTGAACATTTGTGTTAAATTTGGAGAACACACTGTCTCTAATAATAAATTTATGTAGGTAGCTGTTACAAAATAAAACGTCCAAACCTAACTGTTAAAACAAAAACTAAAACTACTAAAAACTAAAAAAAAACAATAACAAATATTTTTGTTTTAAATAACAAGCAATTTAAAAAAAAACTGTGATGCTAACGCTACTTGTCTTTTACATCAAAAGCCAGGTGCCATGTTATCGCGTCCGAGTAGTAGACAGAGGAATTCTTTTCTCTATCTACAATATTATGCTTAAATTAAGTTTATTTACCGTAGAGAGAGAAAAGAATAGACTGCGGCACAGAGCAAAGTAATATACTGGGACTGGACTGCGGGTTGGCGTGTCGCTGAGCAAGACAAATAATAAAGTTGCCTGACACTTAAGGGTTACCATTTCAATTATTTTACCCTATATCATGGCAAAAATGTACCTACTCTCACAAAACGACGCGAGGCTAGGGTCAATTGAAAAAAATATTTTTTATTATTTTATTAATTAATTAACTTGATACTAACCGAAGTAATAGAATTAATATTTATTGCTTATTAAATTAATAGCTTAATTAATAATATTTTATAAAGGTACCTATTATGATAATATTTTATAAGATGTGGATTTTTTTCTTTTATACAGCTGAATTGGGCCTCCCGAATACCGGTCGTGCGGGAAGATACCAATAGCTCATAATATGATACCGGCATAAAGTGTTGACTATAATGTGGTACATGTATAAATAAATGCATAAATAGATATTTGGAGCACCAAAAGTGTATCTTGGGATACCTCTTATCCCGATAAAATGTTCTTGGGGGACGACATTTATATCTCTTCTCATCGCGATATGGTCCCATGTGATGAATTTATACTTTTATGGGCAAATTGAGATCATGCAT
The DNA here is from genome assembly GCA_001625245.1 of Calycopis cecrops. Taxonomy (NCBI): domain Eukaryota; kingdom Metazoa; phylum Arthropoda; class Insecta; order Lepidoptera; family Lycaenidae; genus Calycopis; species Calycopis cecrops. The sequence goes on from LUGF01024183.1 coordinate 2,009, forward strand.
TCATCCTGGTTTTCCTTTATTCGTGTGCCAAACTCATATAAATAATCGTATCTAAATATATGTAAATATTAGCAGTCGTAATTGAGATTTGGTAGCCTTGCACAAACAAAAGATTACATAAGTCTACTAGCTGACCTGGTGAACTTCCTACCGCCTAACTGTCAATAGATGGCGCTAACGGTTTTTACAACTCGCTAGAAATATGTTTTAGCTGTAAGATATAAATAATCTGAATTTTATACGCAGCACGCTTAATTACAGATTTATCATATTAATATTATAAATGTGAAAGTTTCTTCGTTTGGATGTTTGTCCGTCAATCACGCCAAAACTACTGAACGTGTTTTGATAAAATTTGTTATACTGATAGAGTATTAGCTGGCTTAGATTGTAGGACACTTTTACCCCCTGGGATGTGAATATTTTTTCACGTTCCAAGTATTCTTTTAAAAAATGATCTACAATCAATATCGAAGCCAAAAACATAGTTTTTAGAATTTTTGTCTGTACGTAGGTATGTCCGGGATAAACTAAAAAATTACTACTTGGTTTTACTTCAAATTTTGCATGAATATTACCTACTAACAGGTCGGGTCAACATATAGGCTATATACTATACATCTATATACTATATATACATACTATCACGATATCATATACGGGGGAGGAGTTGTGAATCTTTCATTCGGAAGAATTGAGAACTTCCATTTTTAAAGTCCAAAATTCACGCAGGCGAAGCTGCGAGCGGAAGCTAGTATTATATGAAATCTAATGTGATACTGTCGATGGGTTTTGATTTAGGTTCTGATTGAGATTTACTGCAAACCATAATGCAAACGTATCTAAAGGCTTCCATTTATCGGTCAAAAGGTCGTAATCGAATATATCAAATGCTTTGCTCTCCTCCTCCTCGCGTCCTTTGTCCTCAACGAATCATTTTCTCCTGGATTATATTTCGCCATCTTGTCCTATCTCCAGCGGTGTGGATGGCGTCGCAGATTGTAGTGTTCAGCGTAGAACTGATTTGGTCTGACCAACGTATTGGGCATCTGGTCTTTTACCGTTTACTTTTCCCGTCAGTAGCATTTTGTCCAGATTGCCACCTCCTTTTCTGGCGATGTGGCCAAAATACTCGAAACTTCTTCTTAGGCATATGGTGTTAAGCCTCATTGGTATTTTGAGCTCCGCCAGAACGGATGCATTGGTCCGGTGCTCTGGCCAGTGGATTCAGAGCATTTTTCGCCAGTACCACATCTGGATAGCGTCTATGCGTAGCCGGTCAGCCTTTCTTAGGGTCCAGGTCTATGCTTTGCTCAAGTCAGTGTATTTATTATTTTCTATGTTATCCCAACCATGTGAATATGTTAAAAAGATAGATACCTATGTATGTTAATCTAATTATGTACGTTTTAGTAAGTGGTATTGTCACGCTGTATATCGGCCTAATTCGGCTGCATGCATATGGCGCCAAATTGGGCCGGCTTGATCACTTACACAATACTGGCGTAAGTTGACATCTGCCCTATTGCCTTTCGTGCGGTGTCCAATTAGCGGATTTAGTCTAATGGAGGTGGGAGGAGGAAGGAGGGCAACGTATCTGTATAACCTCTATGCGGATATCTATGGGTGTCGGTAGTCAAGAAAATAGCTCCGACTGCTTGTTAACGGAAAGAAAAAGGAAAACCAGGAAACAAATGGGGGAATGTGAAAAATTTCATAATGAAACAACAATTTATTACACCATACAATTTTATGTTTTTATTATTATCATCATCGTTGCCATTTATATATGGAAAAATATTCAAGGACAGAACAAAATTAATATGAGTGAAAATTTTAGAAAAATCCAGGAAAGAGGAAGAAAGAACCATGGAATTAAATGGGAGGAAAGAGAGAATTTTCAAAATGAAACAAAAATTTAGTATAAGTATCATATTATCATTTATTGTCATATTACCTATCGTCATCGGCGTTAAGTAGGGACCAAATAAATTAACCGACTTGGTATTACATAGAGCTCACAACTTTTTATGGTAGAAAGACTGAGCTACGAGACTTGGTTTTTTTACAGGATGTTTTTGTTGGGATTTTTTAAGTTTATCGCTCTCTTATTTAAAAGTTAGAGTGGGGAGGACTCTCATTTTTCCACTTTGGAAGCGTCTATCTTTCAAACGATTGATTTTGACGAAAAACGGTTCTAGTAACCTTAATGTTATTTTTAAAGACCTATGAATAACACCCCTCACATATAGGCTGCATGAAAAAAAAAATATTTAGATTCAGTTCAATGTATGGTGTGCCCGCCTGTATTAATTTATTTATTTTTGTTCAAAATTCGAATAGCAGTTCACATAATACATCAACTTACAAGGTTTCAACTACGTGGGCTCAATAGTTTCGGAAAAAAATGACTGACATACGGACGGACGGACAGACAGACATGACGAATCTATAAGGGTTTCGTTTTTTGCCATTTGGCTAGGGCACCCTAAAAATCGAGCAAAAATGAAGAAAGAAACCTGGAATTAAATGGAATTAAATAATGAAACAACAATTTACTACACCATATCATTTTATTCTTTTAGTATTGTCAATTTACTCTGCGCCATTCTGTGACCACGTCCACCCGCGATACACAACTTTGCACGCACCGAGCGAACATACTCACACATACGATACAATCCGGGTGACATTCATTGAATAAATAATTACAAACTAATGTAATGATAGCGACTCTCGACTTGTATTATTGCACTCCATGTGTGATTTCTATTACAGATAAGAACATTCGAAGGGAAGGCGATAAAAGTTAAATAAATACAGAAATACTTTGGTAACTCTATGACTAAAATTGTAAGAGGAATACACTAGGTATGGTAACCGTTTTCGATGAAAACGATGGTATCACACCTAACACTAAAACCATGTGTGAATCACAGTGTTACTGAGTCTAAGTACAATATTATGCAATACATGGGATAAAAACCCGTTCTAACTTAGCTGTGATGATATAAAATAAACAATATGCACAGCATACCGTTAAAGCATTTTCTATGAACACTGACTGACTGACTATGAAACACTATGAGCTAAAATTCATTTTCTATTCACGACACTTATAGTGTGTTCAAACTGCCCCAACTGAATAATTAGAATTTTAAAATAAATGTTATACAAAAAAAATCACAATTGTAAGTACATATTCTTAATAATAAGCAAAGATTTATACAATTAACAAAATATCCATAATCAACATACAAATAAAAAAAATCTAAACTTGTGATAATGGCAAATGTGTTCTATGGAATAAATACAATTGAATAAAGTATTGCTAAAAAGAGCGTTTCATGGAAATAAATATATGATCTAAGCATCACTATCTAAACGTAATGGTCTATACATAGACATTCATCGCACTCCATAGACTGGCAGTGTTACAACCCGATGAAATCTACGGTGAGTTAAATCCGGATCAACCATGCTGGGGCAAGGCAATATAAATTATCAAGACTAAAACTAGAATCATTAATATTGTTTCTTGGTTACATTTCATAAAGGCCCGATGTGAGGGCCCTAGGCCCTTATGGTTGATCCGGCTCTGGGGTAATACGTTTACTTGGCATACTGTTTGATAAGGAGGTCGGTGCTAAAGGATTTGGGGCGTTCGATGGGTAGTCCGAGACCACGCGACCAGATGAGCTGAGCGAGTACTCCAAGAGCTCTGGAGACGCCGAACATAACGGTGTAGTAGTTCATCTCCTTCATTCCATAGTACTGTTGACAAAAATAACAATATAAATGAGTGGTTCCTAAAGTTGTTTGGGCAAAGACCTACCTAACATATATACCTTAATTTAACTTTCTAGGATGCTCTAGGTTCTCTTTGAGAATTCTTTCTCAATGAGAAAGAATTCTCAAAGAGAACCTAGAGCATTCAATGGCAAAAAATCTGATACCAATATAAATAAAGAACATTTACAAGCGAAGTTTAAATAATGTTTTAATATTTAATTAAATTACTACAATTAATTTAGTAAATAAGTAGGATTTCATTTAGTAGGATTAGTTATTTATGTGACATATGGTAATCTCATGACATACAATATTTAATCTATTATTAAGTAAGTGATTTAGGACATTAATTTGTTTTTGTTATTTGTGTTTGTTTGTTATTTTTGTTATTGGAGATGTAAATTAATAATATATTAAATTGGTATAATTGTAAATAAGTATATTGTAAAACATTGTATTGCATGTTAAAAATCAATGTAAAAATTTGCATGCCGATTATTCGGCGAAGCATGTTGGATTTCCCTATTTATTAATGCCTATCTCTATGTACCATGCCTCAGCAATTAAATAAATTCAATTCAATACATCAGAAAAGTTATTTTAATTAAATTCGTCCGTCCAGCCGTTGGTTCGATCAGTTGGTGTGTAGTTCTACAGGGTTCGCTGGATAATAATCGCTCGCGATTTACCAATGCGTCGCGCGACCCTAGTTTCAGAAACCCTAATATAAAGGGTTAAATTTTGGTCACCGGCCAAATTTTAAAATAAGGTAGTAAACATTATTCCAAGGATGTGTTTTAAATTTTATCATCTAATTGTAATACATATTGTGATAAATAAAAATCTATTTGAAATGATCCTTACAAATACATCGATCGTTGTTCGTATCGACCTCAAGGCTCAAACAGCTGACGGACGCTAAGCCTGTACTGCAAAGCGTTAAGGACATGTTATACAGAGTTCATTGCTACTGGCGCCGAATGGCCTATAATTCTATGGTTTATGTTACAAAGAAACTCACTTGTAATAGCACACCGGAGTGGGAGTCTACATTGGGCCACGGGTTCTTGACCTTGCCGAGCTCGGTTAGGATTGGTGGCACAACTTTGTAGACGGCAGCCACCAGTTTGAAGAGTGGGTCGTTTGGCAGATGTTTAAGGGCGAATTCGCGTTGGCAGGTGTACCTAGAAAAAGATCCTATGCATTAAAGGTGAGCCTAAATTTAAATTAACATAACTACCTATCTTTAGTACTGTTACCCGATACTGGTACTTTAAGGTAGAGGTACCTCCACCCTCGTGCCGACCCAAATCGGCTACATATGCATGCAGTGTGACATTATCTCTTATTAAATGCACGTCAAATTTTAAATAGCTAATAGCTAGTTATGATTAGCTAGTTATTTTTTCATATTATGAACTTGGAAGTCAGCTTATTTTTGTCCATTTTGATATTAAGATGAGTATCTAAGATGTAACGTATTATAAAAACTAAATGTTTATTTTTTCGAGGCACGGGAGTATACCAACTCCCAGTCTCCTGATTGTTGCTAGAAATTGACGAATCTCACACTTTTTAGTCCGACCCTGGTCTCGTGTCTGTGGTGAACCACCGAGTTGAATCGGACAAAGGTATAAGAGGGCAAAGGAGCATTCTCATGACCACCGACGCCCATAGACATCCGCATAAGGGTGATTATGTCCTTGCTTACCACTAGATCACGAGCGGAGGCGTCAATAACAAGGCACCGATTAAATATAAAGCTATACCTGGGGTCGGTCTTCCTGAGTACAGCGTGTCCGTAGCCGGGCACTACCTGGCCAGACTTGAGTGTCTTCCAGATGAACTCCTTGAGGCCGTCCTCGGTGAAGTTGTCTCCTACCTGCTTGCGCAGTTTCTCCAGCCAGACGAGTACCTGAAGGAATATTACATTACGTTTTTTTATAATTATGTTAATCATCTGTCGACTTTTCACACCAAGTTTTTTATTTTATTTCTCGATGGGGATTGCTTTTAAGCATGTTCCCAAGAAGAGAAGATCCTCGGGGGTATGTGGGACTCGAAAGCCTAGGGCTGCCAATATCATGCCCACAAAAACCGCCCGAGTACCTATATATTGTAAATATTTCTAAACAGGATTTGTTAGGGGAAATTAGGGACATGAGTACTTGGTATATTAGCGAGGCATCGCCTATGAATGGCGATGTCCTCTATATACTCCAGATTGGTTGCAGGGCCTTGCAGCCGATCTGCATTATTCTAGATTTTGACCCTTTAGTAAAAGAGGGCTTTGTAGTGTTCAATATATAAGCTATATAAGCACTATAACATGCTGGTTATTATCTACAGCTAAATGGCCACAATGAAATACAATGCTAGTAGGTACATCATATATTAATAAATATTATGGTATGTCAATTGTCATTCTCTCAACACAATATCAGATTCATAATATTGTGATTCTCACTATTGTCATATCAATAATAAGAAACAAAGTAAAAAGTAGTGCCATACTACATTGCAGTAGAATAGGCCAACGCGACCCGAAGCCGAATCATGTTTTAATCTTTAGCAAAGTTGTTGTGCATAAGTTTTTTTTTTATTTTTTATGATATATGAGGGCAAAAGAGCAGCCGGAGCCATTTTCATGACTACCGACGCCCACAAACATCCGCATAGAGGCTAAACAGATACGCTGCCCTCCTTTCTCCTCCCACCTCCATGGGCCACCGGCTACTTACACACCGCACGAAACGCGACAGCACAGCTGTCACTTTACGCCAGTCTCGTGTAAGCGAGAGGTACCTCCCCGGTCGTGCCAGCCCAATTCGACTGCATGCAAGCATGCAGTGTGGCACTACCTCTTACTAAAGTTTCCGAGTTGGTGCGACCAATATTCGACAGATGCCGCCACTGTCATTCTCGTGAATTTCATTTTCAGCTGTTGGTGGCGTAGCAACTCGCGCAGGGTACAACTAGTATACAATTCGTTGTTTCTGAGTTAGGACTTTTTAATCTTATACAGGGTTGATAAGAACGAGAGGCATTAAATGAAAACACTTATACTATAACTGCCTTACTAATAAAAAATCCTTATACAACCGTTGTAATGGTAAATAGTTATACATTGTATAAATATTTATACAACAGATATACATGGTTCTACTAATAAACTGTGTATAGCCATTGTACAATTTTGACATGTATAAATAGTGATGCAACGTCAATCGTTTCAATTACGGTTACGTTTTTGGCTTTATATTTTGTTTCCTGGCCATTTATAGCAAGGAAAAAAGTTACTTGTCAAACATTATTTGTCAAAATAACCTATTCGATTGTGATTTTTTATTGAATTTTAATTTGTAACTATGGATGTAATAAAAAAGAAAAGGTGTCCTAATTGGGAAGATAAAGAGAAAGTGAGTTTATTATTTTTTGGTCATATTAATGAATAATTGCCATACCATTATAATGATAATATTATCCTAGCCGATTTCGATTGATTGCGATTGAGCTAATCTGGGCTCAAATTAAAGGTTACGCAGCGCATCTTATTACATCTCCGCCATTCAGCACAAAGAAGATAATGACTCTATTAAAAGTAACCTGCGGGAAAGTTACGAAAGATGACTGGGCGAAGTTGGTCGAAAAAACCAAAAATCTTATTTACAAAGATTTTGAGCGAGATATCAGAGTTGATAATATAATTGACAAACATATAATTATACATGTTGGTGACGATGACGACGAAGACAGCATGTCCTCAAGTGAAAGCGAACCTGAATAAACATGTTCATTTGTATTTAGATATTAAATACTTCTAAATGAAACTCTCGCATTTGTCTTTTTCTTAAACACATTCCAAATAATTCAAATAAAATAAATTCAGACAATCAAGTATTCAAAATCTTACAATCCAAAATAGTTACTTTTTTCCCATCACTAGTCATGACTATTTGACACATGTCAGAAACACATTCTCTCAGCGGCCGTACTTTAGCTCATTCTGCTGTATAAGGGTTGTACAATTTTACTATGAAGTTATACAACCTCTGTTCAGTGTATAAGAAAAATATTTTTTATTAGTCAAAAAATAAATATATATGTTGTATACAATGCTTATACAAAGAGAAAAAGTTTTATTAGTAACACAGTAAGTGCCTACAATCAATCAGACACTATTAAAAAAAGTTTACGACAAGCATAAGAAAATACTTTTTTCAAACAAGTTAAATAGCGAAAAATTGTTATAACTCTTTGTACCGTGCGGCTACAGCGAGCACTGGGTGAATGACCCCGGCCGGCCATAGTCGGCGTTCAGCTGCGATACAGCGTGTACTTAGTGAGAAAAAACTTTAAAAAATTCCTGTGGCTCCGAAACGAAACTATTGCTCCGATTGATCTGATTTTTCTGGTGTGGCCTGGAAATGATACTAAATATGCGGTTTAATTTAATGCCTCTCACTCGTATCAACCATGTATATATAATTTTCATGTCACAATGTTTGTGAACATACTCATCCGATACGGCTCGACCGATTCTCATGATTTTTTCTGTGCATATCGGGTGGGTCTGAGAATCGGCCAACATATATTTTTCATCTCGATATCTCCATGGTATCGAAACATACGCGAGTGTAACCGCGGAGCGCAGCGAGTTTTACTATAAATATTACCTCTTGGTTAGCGAGACCGTGGAGGGGTCCGGCCAGACCGTTGAGACCCGCGGCGAAGGACAGGTAGGGGTCGCTGAGCGCGGAGCCAACCAAGTGGGTTGTGTGCGCGGATACATTTCCGCCCTCGTGGTCACTGTAACAAGAAAATTGTATATCAAAATCTGATGACTATGTCTTATTCACTCATATAGAGAACTAGTTTTGCGGGCACATGGGCTGGCGAAGACACAGAGCTCGGCTAAGCGGAGTATGTTGCGCCAGAAGTCGCGGGTTCGAATCCCCCCTAAGTCGTGTATGTGTATCTATGTATTTCTTTATTAAAAATCTTAAATATATACAATAGCTGTGCCCCGCGGTTTCACTCGCGTTTAATTTCTAAGAAATCCATATAAACTTCAACACCCTATTTCACCCTTAGGGGTTGAATTTCTAAAAATCCTTTCTTAGCGGATGCCTACGTCATAACATCTAACTGCATGCCAAATTTCAGCTTGATCCGTCCAGTAGTTTGACTATATTTTCCATAATAAAATATAGTCTATGTTACTCGTGGATAATGTAGCTTTCGAATGGTGAAAGAATTTTTAAAATCGGTCCAGTAGTTTTTGAGCCTATTCAATACAACCAAACAAACAAACAAAGTTTTCCTCTTTATAATATTAGTATAGATTTCTTAAATTTATAACACAAATTCATTTCCGTTGTCTAGTACCGGTAACACAAGCCCTTACGGTACTTCCTACGGGGCTATACTAACGTAGCGTGTAAAAGTAAGTCCATAGATATTATTATAGTTCCCAGACTGCCAAGCCAACTCACACACACTGTACTCTGGTTGGCCGTGTAATATTTTACCAACATAATCACAAACGGTGACAATAACAATAGTCATCATAGCGACAATGATACTACTTCTAGTCGAAAGTAAGCAAATACTAAGTAGTCGTATTTCGACTATCGACATTCTGGGGACATCTGATCTCATGGAATACGAGGAACATTCTTATTGAATACCATTCTTGAATGACAATGTCTCATTAAAAAATCGATAAAAAAGGCGATCCACTAAGTGATGTAGTATGGAGTTTCCATGCTACAAATGAAACCTCTATGTTTGACATATTTTTCTATTAAGAAAAATATGTTTAAATTCAAACAAGAAGGGAATTTTTCTTGTTTGACAAGATGCTAGATTTTTGGAGATTACATTGAGATACAACGGGGAATGGAAGGAAAGAGTTTCGGCCACGGGCCGTAAAGAACAATGTATATATTCTAAAATAGGCTTATAAATAATAATTGTAAATATGTAAGATACTGCGCAATAAACATTTAATTACTATTTATTATAAGTGTTTATATTTTCCCACCTTCAGCCAGATGGCACAGAAGTAGATAGGAAGTATTCAATTAGGGTTCAAATAGGGTTTCCAGATATTTTTAGGTAACACTGCAAAGGGACAGAGCTACGCCAAAACCACACCCGTCCCGGCAGTTGTTATAGTATCATGATCAAAAACAAATGAATGCGGGTGAACAAGTCAACGGTAATCAATGTTACACAACATCTAGCACGTCGTCGAACGCATGTTATATCTGATAAGCTATCGCCGCACGGTCAAGTGGGCACTTTAATTCGAGCGATACTCGAACGCACGCGTGTTGGTTTAACCTTTCCGGTCCTTTAGAACCGGTGACCGCAAATGATAGCGGACCTCGTGGCGGTATAAAAAAATTCGCGTGACGTGTCACGAATTTGTGGCGTGTGTCGAGTTTTCTAGTTGCACTTGTCATGTGTGTAAAATGTAAATGGACTTAGTGAAAATTTCACTAAATTGTAAGAAAGGCAAAGGTTACATTCGTACATTCAAAGTTATTTGTTAGTAGCTTCCATTGCTCGAGCCGCAACAATTGTACTAAACAAAGATTTTCATTTCTGTTAGCTAACGGAAATGTGGTTGAGATAATTTTGCAAGGACTGGCTGTGTAGAGCCGGGATTATGTGGGACGCAATTTGCAGGAATGCAGCTTACGAAATAATAACGCATTAGAAGGTACTCATTGATTACTTAGGACCATAGATTTAGAATTTTTCTCACTACGTGAAAGATGTAGAAAGCGTGGGAGCGAGACATTCAAATTTAGTTCTAATCATCGGAAAGAAAAAGAGACAGTAGATGAAGTACATACGAGACATTACATTTTCATAGTAGAGTTCTATAGGGTTTAGTTCTTATACATAGAATTATAATAATTTCTATATTCTTCTACACCGTTGTGATTGAATTAAAAAAATTGTTATGGTGGCATGTTGTGTAAGTGCATGTAATGTTACAAGACGGTTTAATCCGAATCAATACACTTTTCACAGGTAAATACGATTTTATTATTAAAAGTTTTCGTACGATGTTTGGTTAAATTTCAGCTAGTAATCGACCCAGAAAAAGATTTTTATAGTACTATATTGATTTACATTGTTCTGTGTATGTGTATTTCGTGCTTTTATATAGAATTTGAGAGCAAATAATGTAAATTTGTAAATTGTTTGGTTAGGCTAGTATTTGACGAAGTAGTGACGTTACAGTATCGATAAAACTTAAATCCTTTTTAGTGACATAATATGACACCGTAATATTCATACAAAGTTATTCAGTCAAGTTTTATCAATGATACACAATAGGAAGAATAAATTTCTAACATCTCATTATCTAATATATTCCTGAATTAGAGTTAAAATTGAATTACTGTCTTTTACCTAAAAGCATTTTCTTGGTAATTTGGTAACTAATATCTTTTCTAGGTTTCCAACCAATCCAGCATTGCGTGAAAAATGGATGCGGATTATAAACAGACCAGATTGGTCTCCAAATAAGTACTCCAAATTCTGCAGCAAACATTTTGAGGGCGAGAGCGTGTTCAACCACAGACGTGAGGTCCCGGGTTCGAATCCTGGATCGGACCAAAAATTATTATTGGGATTTTTCAATTTCTAATAGCATTCCGGAGTCAGGAAGTTGGCGGTGATACTTCCCCGAGCCTCGGAAAGCACGTTAAGCCGTCGGTCCTGCGCCTGATTTCTCACCGGTCGTGTCGGACTGCCGTGCCGTCGGTATATGAGAATGAGGTTATAGAAAATGCACTTGTATTTGCGCGCATATTTGTGCACGCAAATACACATAATATGTCCTGCGCAGATGACACGTCTATATAGCCGGCAGCCTTAGCCGAAATCGGCTAGGACGACATTATTATTGGTAAAGATCATAGATTTAGAATGTACAAGATACCTACACAACATCGGAACGGAGGCGAGACAAAAAAAATATTTGACTAATATATGACTTGGAACAAGCGGGCCAATATGACCTCTTACTCGCTAAAATAATTGTCTCATATGTACTGCATCTACTGTCTCTTTTCCTTTCCGATGATTAGAACTAAATTTGAATGTCTCGATCCCACGCTTTGTACATCTTTCACGTAGTGACAACAATTCTAAATCTATGGTAGATATAGTGCGCGTGATGGTCTTAAATTTACTCACGATACATATTATGATTGCTTAGTGTATTAAAAATCCTACTCTCTCGTATTTAGACATTTACCAACACATGTCAAATATTTTTTTGTCATATCTCCTTTCTGACATTGTGTATTTTGTACATTCTAAATCTATGATTGGGAGTAACGTAACACACAACTCAGCATATTTTTAGCAAAAAAAGGTCTCATTTGTCCTAATTTTGCCAACTTGGGATATCATTTTTTTGATTAAAAAGAAAACTGTTACATAACACGTTGTTCGAAACCCGCCCCTTTACCTAACATAATTATCATAATGTTTTACAAAAGCCCTCCTTGCCCCCAAATTGCGTTACGTAATACTTGAACGCTCCCATTAATGATCGGTTATTACTGGTAGCGATAATGTGTGTGGCCCTTTAATTTCTTCTCGATGATTGCTTCATGTATAAAAATTCTTACGAACTGAAAAAGTCGATAATATAAAAGTATATACTGGACAACACTATTTATTTATTGATTTTTCACTGACATATACATTTGACAACACAAGTCAAATATTTTTATTGTCTCGCCTCCGTTCCGACATTGTGTATCTTGTACATTCTAAATCTATGCTTAGGACATCATTTTTGACTGTTGCCATGGATAATGATATAATTATTATCTATACAACATGTATGGACAATTAGGTCATAAAAATATTACTAATAACGAGCTGTTTTTATTACAATGCTACAAATATATTCGCTTATTGTGTATTAGTAATTCCTACTGGGCCAGTAGAATTATCTTTGCAGTCTTATTATTATTTATTATTATATATAAACATTGTAACTTCATTAAAAAGCCAGACGTTTTATGCGCTCTCCTGATTAGTAGAAAACGAGTTCTTTCTTTAATTGGTCAATAATGTAACGTATGTGTTCTATTTTCCCCTGTAAATAACGATTTGGATTGATTTCAGTCCAGAATCTATGAATGATGACGAAATGAATCGATTTGATATAATGGAGCAATAAAATCGATAACGGTAGATTATTCGCGAACTATGTTTTATTGCAACGAGTGGGCTCGATTGGTTTAAGCGAATGTATGTGTAACACTTTTTGAAGTAAAACTTCTATAAGCGCGATTGACATGGGGATCTGGCGAGAGCGCTACAAACATCATACATACGCCAATGAATTTCAGTTGGCCCCATGTGTGATTTTTGTAACGCTCATTCAAATTCAAATTCGATTTAAGTGAAACTTTTTTGCATTTAAAAAATAAGTATCATATGACAGGTCATTGTAACTACGGTAGTGAACTTGTGTATTAAATCAATATTCAAGTTTTACTTCAGTTGTGCGGTTTAAAGTACACACTTTTTTCTGTTTCACGCGTCACAAAACGAGTTGATTACATCCAGGAACAAGATGATGAATATTTCCGCGAATTTGAGATATAAATGCTTCTGGCGACATGTGAGATGATTTAAGTCTTTTATGACATAAGGGAGCAAGCGTGTTGTCTCAACTCCTGGTGATTACCGGAGACCGCAAACGTCAGTACAACTCGGAGTGTGACGGTGTAAAATTACACCGTACAATTACCTACGCGGGACATGGGTTGAGCAGATGCGTAGCTCTCCTTTTTGCTTGAGTCACAGAGGGTTCCCATGCTTCCCACTCTCCAAAACCGCACGAAACGCAAACAGCTAAGGCACCATTACAGCCTACCTGTTGCAAATCGTGAAAGTAGCAATGGCACTACCTCTATCAAAATTACACTAAAGAATGTATGTTTTTGGTTGTAAAAATAAATAAAAGTTTAATTTACGAAGATGGACCACGTGGAAGCCGATCAACTGGGTTTTAGAGATGTAATAATCTTATATCTCCTAAATATAAAGCTAAAAGATATAAGATCTAAAGAATCTAAAAGAAAAAAAGAATTAAAACTACAAGTTGAAGTATGATTGTCCCATAGATGAAATCAGATTGATAAGGTTTTATCTTCGAGCTGGTGTGCTTTCTGCACAGCTTTGTGATCCAACAGCATTTTTTGAAAGGGAAAGAAAAGGGACAATATTAAAATACAAAAATCAAAACTTAATTCGGTTACTATACTAGGAAATAACATGTTTCAATCAAAATTACATCTTCCTTTTAAGAACATTAATATGGTCGAGACAGCTTATTTAATTTACAAAAGTGTAATACCGTGATTCACTTCACGGTTTTTACATTGTGAAAAAAACTTTGATTACCAGAAAGGCTCCAATGTAAATTTCAATATAAAATACTCAAGGATGGAAATACCAACACGTGTCTTTATAAGGTAATTTATTAAGAGTATAAAATCAGCCAAAAGTTTGCATACTTGATATTCCTCCAAGTATCTTGATGCTTCTTCAGTATGCAAAGCCAATAAGCAAGTATTACACCGCATACGTGTAGTGGATAAGCATAGTTGACGACTTTAAACGACTATCAAAGATCAAGATAAACGCATGTTTGTGGGACATGGCTATGTATTTTATTATACATACGACGAATGTTTATGTAAGTCGTAAAAAACGTACGAAGTCAAAACAATTTCAAGAACAAAAGAGCTCAGTAAATAGGCTTCTCTTATTACTTATTGTACTTATGGAAGCTAGCTTATGCCAAGCAGGCAAAGCGGTAACTGTTGGAACATGTTCAATTTTCAATTCTAACCAGCAAACTTTTCAAATATGGTCCAATGTACCTACAGACTTTTAACCCTCTTTAGCTATTTTATATGTAGGGTACAAAATGGGGAAGGGTGTAGTGCTATAGCGCTCGATGAGAAGGGTTAGATACCAGGCCCAAAAATCAATGGAAAAAAATGGTAATTTTGTCCTATGCACTTATTATTATTATTCTTTTGAAACCTGTTCTAAGAATCACATTTGGTTCGCGCTAAAAGCCGGGGTGGCTGGACTTGTATAATTTGGCCTGATACAACTGTAAAAGACATGTCCGACCACATCCTGATACCTGGAAACCTTACTACTACGCTATTAGTTTTTGAGCTGAATTTTCCGGTAGTCTTTTCAAAAGTTTCTATCTCAACATTACATCTGATTTCCCATTTATACGATTTCACATTATTTCAAGAGGTAGTGCCACGCTGTATGCTTGCATGCAGCCGAATTGGGCCGGCACGACCGGGGAGGTACCTCTCGCTTACACGAGACCGGCGTGAAGTGAAAGCTGTGCTGTCGCGTTTCGTGCGGTGTGTAAGTAGCCGGTGGCCCATGGAGGTGGGAGGAGAAAGGGGGGCAGCGCATCTGTATAGTCTTTATGCAGATGTCTATGGGCGTCGGTAGTCATCAAAATGGCTACAACTGCTCGTTTGCCCCCCTATACCATAAAAAAAAAGAAAAAAAAATGTGTCACGTACACGACGCAATAGCTAATCGCTCATCGTTAACCGGTCCGCTCAAGGTCTTGGTGTACGTTATGTAATATGTTAACCATGACATTTATTTGTATGAGCGACAGAAGTAATCAAATTTAATACACTTAGTACCGCCACTGCAATAGTGTTAAACTTACCTACATGTTGTATAAACGACTAGTTACTTCTGTATTCCCTAATTTTGTAGATGTTGTCGAAAGTGTATAATTAAATATCTAACCTATTTGGAAATGAGAATCCTCCGTTTTGAAGGCGATGAATATCAGACACTTCTCCTAAGTGGAACAAATACTCTTCTATGAACCAAGTCTAAATTGGTTCAGCAAATCACGACATAATGACAGTCAAACATACATCAAGTCAAACTGCGAACTCTACTTTTTGAAATCGGTTAATAAAAGTAACCCTCATTTAAAGCCGGCACAAGGAAACCAGTTTGTAAGCAGACCCCGACCCCAGTTAAGCACAAGACATGGCTATTGTCTTGTTGTTTGTCTAATTGCTTAATAAAAACATGCTTTTATTTTCGTGTATTCATTTAGTTTTGGTCCCCTATACCTACAAAAGAGCTTTCTGGTGACGCCTATAAAATCCACACAACCTAACGCAACCCCTGTCGGTTAGACACCTCCCTAGTTTATCCCCTAACGAAACGGAACGCTACATGATCGGTCGTGCCAGCTATTATAGGCACACAGAAAAGCATGCTTACAACTTGCGTGTAATTCGCTTGATTAACATTAAACATGCGCAGTTAGCTACACGACAAACAAAATGGCCGTGGGAACAAAACACAGATGTAAACAAACAAATTACCTAAATGTGCAATAATAAATGTTTTTATACAAAATGCATAATGTATTTAGGTACAGTACAAGGTGATTGACCTGGAAGGATGTCGTGGGATGGATGACGGTTGTACAAGAGTGTACCGTTAACGGTCGTTGACAAAAACGTTTGGGAGACCCTTGGCCACCGACAGGTATATCAATCGGTGATAGGATCGGAAAGTGTCTACAAAATCGCATTTGTAGATAATATAGGGGCAACAAGTAACAACCAAGATGGAAAAATACGTGCAGAGTGATTCACATATTTTCAACAGCAAAAAAGCCTAAGCTAAATTGACTACACTCGACTAAACCTCGCAATAATACAGGACTTGCGTCATTTGTTAGAAAAAAGGCAACATTTCGCAATTCCAGTGGACGTTGTAGCAAAGCGGGAATCACCGCACGTATTTCGAGAAATCAGCGGAAATTCCGGTATGGACAGAAATTTATTTTTCTCAGTGTCAAGCAAAAACGATTTCCAAGAAATCACAACAAACAACATGTGAATATTTTCTACAAAACAATGTGTACTATATTAATTTTCGTTTGTAAGTCTCAACACTTAACATGGCTCGAGTGAATCCAATATTTTTATTGATCATACGTATACAAACTGGTTTGCGTAACCGCTGTTACTATGTAATGGTTATAAAATATTCTATAATAGGCCTGCTATGACGTAAGGCAGCAAGGCTTACTTTTTCATCTTGTCTTATCGATGTTGATTTTATTTTATTGAGTTGGTTGCAAAGCAGTTAGGGTATTATAGTGACTTATCTACGACAATAGAGATTCAGAATCAATATACAGATGTGTTGGCCATCTTTATCCTTTCACCCATTTCGGTATTTTCTTTCCAAATGAGCAATTTTTTTTGGTGTAAATAAAGGAACTGGTAGGCATATTTGCAGTTCTAATATACTGAGTAAAGAATATCAGAATGAGACGGCAGTTCACTAGAAATTATCATTCTACTTAGCTTTTACTTTTTGCTTCAAATTATGATCTTACTAAAGCATCGAAACGATTCTTTCCATGTTTCACGTGACCTTTCCAAAGCATCAAAACGATTCTTTCCATGTTTCACGCAAGCCTAAGTTTCGTAATTGCCTACAATATAATTAGTGTTCCATTTACAGATACAGCTATGAGATAAAACTCACAACCCAACGACCTTTCAGAGGTTAATATTAGCCAGCTCAGCTACCCCCACATCATACCGGAACGCATTCAGGACGTCAAAAATAGAACCGACTTGTGCCAAACCGCACGTAACTACAGCACCAACATAGAAGCTAGCTACGTGACTAGAACAGTCAATGACCAACGGACAAAATTTTGCACTTATATAACATCAACTCTGAAGATTTTGGACACAAATGAGTGAATGGACAGAGGTTGAAATCGGTGGGTGGGGAAACTAGCATGATAGTTGCTAGAACTAGCATCCTCTATGCTTCCTTCATCCACTGAATACAATATAACCTAGCCTAGACGAACCATTTCTTTTAACACTAGGAATACTTCCTTTATTTGTGAAATCATTAACAAGTTACCCGCGCCCGCAGAAAATACCCAGCCGCTTATGTGACATTCTTAACCACTAAAACGCTTGCGGAAAACATTCTAAGCTTATGTCTTTAATAACAAGTCCTAGAAGGTCAAGAAATTATCAATAACTAGCATACCGCCATGAACAGTGGTCATATTCACAATGGACAATCGTGTATTTAAATTATCTTCACATCATAATTATTACGTGCAAGATGATGTAAGCCACTTCTCTTTGCAAATGTCAAGACTTTTTTTATCTCGATGCTATCGCCTTAGCAAAATGTTATATCACAAGATTAGATTGGAAAGGATTATGCCTTCATATCCATGAGGATATATGCCTTGATAGAGCTCGTCAAAGAAATCAGTTTTTATTCACTGTTGGATTTATTCCATCAATTTATGTGAGCAATGTCAAAATAGCCAGTCTTAGGGTCAATTCACACCAAAAGCGCGGCGAAGCGGAGCGCATTTTCAGTGTCATATAAATTTAAACTTTATTTTCATTACTGTAGTACTTATTATCGAATTCTCGCGATTTCCGCGCGGATTCCAGCGAATCCTCGCGCAGTCGCTCGAATCCGCGCGATTCGTTCGAGTTTCTCATGCGATAATAAGTATTATAGTAATTATTATGAAGTTGAAATTCATCGCTTCCCCACGCTTTTGGTGTGAATTGACCCTTAGACGAAATGAGAGGTTAATTGGTTCGGATTCGCCTCTTCGGAGAGGTAAATGTCGATCACTGCGTAATGGCTCCGCTGTCGCGTTTCGTTAAGCGACATTTTATTGACTTTGGATAGAGTAGTTTTATTGAGACGTACGTAATAGGCGAACAACAATTTTATACGAGTAAAGCCCTCGTCGACATAAAAATATATTTATAGCAAAGTTATTTGGTGACTACTGCCGCCCAATAATATCCGCACGGTAAATAGTTAATACTGACGCGTTGCCCTCATTCCCCCCCAACGGGCCACCGCCACTCACAAACCACACAAAACGCTTTGCCATTTTGCGGCGATATTCCGTGTGCGAGAGGTAGCTCCGCCCGTGATTGCCCGATTCGGCAGCATTGGCACAAACGTTATTATACGTATCATGTATTAGCATACAATTAGCAACGCACTCATACCATTCCTTATCTCAACAATGTCACACACACGCGTATTGTACGTACATATGTTATCGCTCGAACGTCTTAATGATTGATTACACAGAGATAAGTCAGTTTCAAGGTGACAGCAATGAGGACACGACAGTTCGCACAACACAGCATCGCATGCAGCCCGCATGGGCAAATAATGGTTATGTATTTATCATAGACTTATACGTCCGCTCCGCAAATAACAAACTAATTATAAATGAGAATTAATCTGCTCGTGCTGGAAACACTTAACAGTCAGGCATGGGTATTGCATGGGATATGGCTTATGGTGTAAGGTATTGTGTCAATAGTCTACGGAGCGTAGGTCTGGTCTTGTACAAGTGATGGAATAAAGAAAATAAAATAGAAAATACAGTTTTAATCGTTGACATCAATTAAGCGATCAAGTATTTAATATTTCTGCGTTATGCAGCACTACCAATGGTGTGAAGCCATTTGTTAGTATTACATATTATAGAATATAGAATTATATCTTAATATTTATTATTAATTATGCGTATTATTTACTCAGTTAATAACATTTGTACTCATGGTGTAAGTACAAGACCACACCTAAAATGGACCTTTGTAAGTATCGAAGTCAAAATGGCAGCTCTTCTATCAAATGTTATGCTACTAAACTGGTAAATATAAATTAATGTTAAGTTTTCGCAAGTGCCGTGTTTGTATTAAGTGAGAAATTAATGTGGAGCCAAAAAACACGAGGATATTAAGGATTGCAGCATGTGGTCTTCAAATAATGTGGTGTGAACATGTGTCGTTGTTGTGTATACAGTTTATAGTTATTTCAATGTCTACAGCGGTGGATGGATAAACACAGGAGATTGGCAAAAGCAGACATTTTATTTAATACATAACAAAAACAGGAAGATAATTATTACGTATA
This sequence comes from Calycopis cecrops, assembly GCA_001625245.1. Lineage (NCBI taxonomy): Eukaryota > Metazoa > Arthropoda > Insecta > Lepidoptera > Lycaenidae > Calycopis > Calycopis cecrops. Next base: position 21,872 of record LUGF01024183.1, read on the forward strand.
AATTCGCAGTGAGTATTATCGCATGCGGCAAACCAGTAAAGAGGTTATAAGGTTACAGTACAGTTATAACATTCCAACATCATGAGTAACATTCTTGGACATCGCACATGTATTTTTTTTATAGTATAAGGGGGCAAACGAGTAATCGAAGCCAATTTCATGACTACCAACGACCATAGAAGCCATACAGATGCGTTGCCCCCCTTCCTCCTCCCACGTCCACAGGTTACTGACACGCCGCACGAAACGCGACTACACAGCTTTTTTTTTATGGTATAGGGGGGCAAACGAGCAGTTGTAGCCATTCTCATGACTACCAACGCCCATAGACATCTGCATAGAGAATATACATATGCGCTGCCCCCCTTTCTCCTCCCACCTCCATGGGCCACCAGCTACTTACACACCGCACGAAACGCGACAGCACAGCTGTCACTTCACGCCGGTCTCGTGTAAGCGAGAGGTACCTCCCCGGTCGTGCCGGCCAATTCGGCTGCATGCAAGCATGCAGTGTGGCACTACCTCTTACAAAAAGCTGCTCTTTACATAATATTGCAAAGTATTAATATTCTTTCTTGGAACATATTATGCACAGTATTTTACATATTCAAATTCATATTAAAATCATAGTCATGAATATTTATATTCGTTTAATAATCAAATAATTATTTTAGAGGTAGTGCCATGGTACATTGCCGAATTTGGCCAGTACCTCCCGGGTGGTACCTCTTGGTCACATGATACCATTGTGAAAGCTAGTTTATCGCGATTCGTGCAGTTTGCAACTTTCCGGTTACCCATAGCAGGAAAGGATGGCAAAGCATAGCATTTTGCGAATGTACGGACTTCGGTAGCCATCGAAATACACCAACTGCTCGACGTCTTCCAATAAAAAAAATATATTCGCAACAGCACAGGAGAAATTTCACCAGAAGCACGCAATGTTTGTATAATTTGTAACCGGAAAGTAAAAAAAAACCGGTTGTAACAGGTACACGGTATAATTTATCAACAGTAACACATTGTATGTAAATTACATAAGCGTGTAATACTTTAAAATGTTACAATGTTACAATGTTACAAAGTACACGTCGTGAGCTATTTATCTTTTATCTTAGTATTTGTAAGGAATGCCTGATACTTAAGGTAGCAAATAAATATCACAAGCATCATAGTTATAATAAATGAGCTGCCAGGACGTTTGGTGATGATATCGACAAGTGATGATGTTTTTTATTTATTTTATTTATTCAATTCAATGAACGGGAATACTCCCTTTTTACAATATAATAATAATTTACATATATATCTATAATTTGGATTTTAATGCCACATTTGCATGTTGCCACATGTTGTCGAGTTTCGTGCGGTTTATGAGTTGCCGGTGGCCCAATGAGCACGGCAGGTATTATAACTTGGCGTTCATGTCATCAATGAATGACGAAGGAAAAGGAATGTGATCGTCATCATAAAGTACTGATCAAAGTACACATAAGTAGGTACAGGGTCGCCATTTTGTTTGCAATGTCCGTTCATGTTCTAGAGAGTTACTAATAAGCGCTTAAACTATTAGGAACTTAATTGACGGATAAATTTGATTCTGTTTTGCAGATTCCGCTACAAGCAGCAACAGTGGGGTCCTCCACTCGTCCCTCTGAATAAGCAGACGGCGGAGACGATTGGGACGGTGGGAGGGTCCGATTACGGACCCGGTGGCGTCGATGGTTCACCGTGCTTCTTTGGAGCACTGAGGCCAGGTGTGAAGACGGGAATCTCACCCCCTTGACGTCATAGTAGGGATTCTAGGGATGTTCTAAGGCAGCCGGACATTCCCCAAAAGGTCGAGAAGTCCGGCCTTTTCAGGCCAGCCTGTCGCTGGAGGGATACCGTTGCCCGCAGATCCGGGAACCTCCAGTTGTTGAGGACGGGATAAGTCGGTATTGCACCCGCAAGTGTCGAGTTGCACATGTCTAGGGGAGCCAGCTCCTAGGTATAATACGTACATGTGTGATGCGCCAAAAAACATGATGAGATACCGACCTGTCATGTACATAATCTGTTTGATCACTTCATAATCATAGAGACGGACCCTCCGATTGTGGAATGAACTCCCTGCCGAGGTTTTCCCTGAGGGCTACAATATGGGGTTCTTCTAGAGGGGAGTCAATAGGTTCTTAAAGGGTCGGCAATGCGCATGTGATACCCCTGGTGTTGCAAGCGTCCATAGGCTACGGTAACCACGCACCATCAGGTGGGCCGTATGCTGTTTTGCCACCATCGTAGTATAAAAAAAAAAAAAAAAAGTGACCATAAAAAGGTCGCTTTGAATGAACGCCAATACGACCGAACTCCAGCTAATTCTATACATATACGTCGCCATGCAATAATCGTGGAAACTTTGCAATTACGATCACAACTATGCACGAACGTTTGCAAACAGGAAAATTATACTGTTTTGAACGTAATTTCATATCACCTTGTTCACAGGCCGCTGTAAATAGCTATTTATAGAAATGGACAGAGGATAACCATGGTGTACCTTAATACCTGTAATAGGCATACATTATCCTCTTTTATTTTATATCTCTTTTATTAACTTTGATTTTGTATATCGGGGGTAATCTTCACAAACATTTATGTGAACGTGTAAATGTTATTCGGAAAGCTATACTAATAATAATACTATAAAAGCTTCCTGTGTTTGTTTTATTGCGCGAGATGACGGGGAAAGAATTAAAAAGGGCGCTATGTAATAAAATCAGACTGTATTAGTAGGGACTAGGATTAAGCAAAATCTAATAGTAAGACTTTGCTTTAAAGCATTTTAAGCGCGGAGCCCGCAGATATAATCAAAATGACAAACAATGATCAAAATGTAGGGTAGGTGTATAGGTCCTGTAGGTTAGTCTGTTTTAACGCCTCAGACCGGGACCTTCAAACATCGCTGCATCAATTAAAGCACTCACCTGTGGATGGTGAGATACATCCTCATCAGCTCGGTGAACTCTGGGTTGTCGTAGCCGAGCATGCTGCAGTAGTTGGCCGACCAGTCCTTGTTGTCGTCGATGGCGCCTATGCCCTTGCCGTCGCGGTACGTGTTCCGGTATATGGTAGCCGCGATCACTGGCAACTTGGCGATCAGATTCATCGAGTCTTCGTATACGAACTGTCGGACGAAGACTCTTTTAGTACGATGTTGAATAAGCGTGTCGCAAGTGCTGTAAGAGGCTATCGATGCAAAGCCCGGGAGATACTTCTCGCTCACACAATATCACCAACGGCAGCGAGTGAACGAGAATCATGTCATATGTTAAAAAAAATATAATAAATCAAGGCCTAAAATCTTAATTGAAAAAGAATGATTTCAAAATCAGATCTCAAGAAAATAAGCAGAGGGAACAGTGCGAGTTGTTTATAGCTTTACTCTATCAATAGAATTCGAATTCTATTGACAGAGATCGAACTTGGAACGCGTCAATCGGAACCTAGAGTTTCAAATAAGTAGTAATATGAGTAATGTAGTTGATTACGATAAACAAATCACACTAGACCTCCTTACTTCTATGCTAAAGACACGCAAGACCTTAAACAAATCATAAGAACTTACCTCCCAGTATTTGGACTTGTGTACTCCCTCAGTGTATGCCTTGACGAAGGCGGATTCGCTGTTGAGAGCGGTGACGGCCGCTGAGAACTGCGACATGGGATGCAGTTTGTTGGGCATGTTGTTTAACATGGTGACGACGTGGGCGGGGAGCTCGGCTCTGTTTGATAATAATGTATTTTAAAACCTCCAACTAAAGTAAAAATTTAAAACTATCAAGTAATTTGTAGCACACAGCCCTGCGAGTTAGCATAGCTCCACTTTCGTGTGCTACGTAGCAGTGCCAGATTGAGTGCAGTGCAAGCTCAGTAGAAGCAAAAAAAAATACTGAGTTTTGTTACAAATAGTTGACCAATTTTTTTTTATTGATCGGGAAAAGTTAACATTTAAAAATATGAATGCAGCTCTAAATATGAACAGCCCCCTCCATCATCCCATGAACCCTCGGGTTATGCGAGCCGAATCGCGGGAGTGCGCATCCTACTGTCTTATGGCTTGAGTTGCTCCCTTTAGGTGCGCCAATCCATTCAATCATTACAATAGGCCGTAATTTGGTTCTAGTTGTCTAGCTAGTGAAACTCATCTGTTCCTCACTCCGTCGTCCTCCTTTCCTGGCACTCTTCGCGCTATAATGCACTCCGGACCTTGTGCCAGGATCGCGCAATGTTTTACAGCAGTCGGAACTTGGCCAGTAGTAGACCGGGCCCTCCCCAAAAATTTCGACACCATCTAACATAATCCTACGCACGTCACTGTAAAGCTGGTACTCCCACAGTGCATGAAGTACATCCACCTCTACTGCTTCGCTGCAGCAGTAGGTCCTTATGGCCGAGAGGCCCATCCTACAAAGCCTACTCCTAAAGCATCCGTGCACGATGAGCAGCTGAGACACTGCGTAGTCAGGCTTGACCTAAATTGCCTCCAGTCTCGCCGACACGTCCGGAAAGATTCGATATAACTCCCGCCCGTGGTTCGATGTGTCCCACCGCTTCTGCCATTTTAGTAGGGCGGACCCAGTAATACTGAGGTTGGCACGCTTAAGATCTTTCTTGGTACTTGCACTTGCGCACTACGCCTAGTCGGCCAGCACGTACCACTTACACCCGCTAACACCGGCAATGCGTCAATGCTCGAAAAGCCATACGCCTTAGTCAGAAGGATCAAAGCGAGTCTCTGGGTATGTAAAAGTGCACTTCGTACAACGTGAAGGGACGCGCGCCTGTACCAACACTCCGCAGCATACGTCACAGTCGCAAAAAAGCTCCCCGATACTGGAGCCGAAGCATCGAACCCCCCATGAGGTCGCCGACATATTGCCGAAGCAATTTGCCGCCCTCTTCCCGCTAGTTACAACGTGCCACGCCAGGGACAGACTTGATTCGATTACCACTCTGAGCACCTTGGCGATGTGACGCTCCTGATGGAGTTACCGGCATATTTATATTAGGGGGTCTTAAGAGTTTTCCCCTAATCGTCATAGTTGACGATGTTACGGCCGAGAACTCCAGTCGATCGCGACCCCCAGTCACCTACCAGCCGGAGCGTATTAGAGCTTTTTAGCTCCAGCCCCGACCTGGCGTCGGCTTCTACCAAGAGAGTCACATCGTTGGCCGACGCCATAAGCCTCACCCCCCTCCATGAGGGGTAATTTCAACAAATCATCCATGTGCCCTCCAAATACTCGGAATCGAAGAAGTATGAATGGTGATCGCTGTCACATCTTTGTTATTTGGTCGACAGACAGCACCGTGTCACCAGCCCGACTATGTGATAAATTCTTCTTCTATTGCAATCTTCCAAGAGGGTGAGGGCCTGGGGATTTGTAACACAGGTCTTCTGACCTCTTACAAGGATATTTTAAGTTGTAGATTAGAGTAGTTGTAGTTGTAGTCTCTTACAAGGATATTTTAAGTTGTGGTATTCATAAGTACATCATTGTTATTAGCCACCTTTGTAAAGAGACAGATTATTATTATTTTCTCAATCGTCAAGTGTGGGAAAGTCCAAAACATCCGTTCCATATCGGTATAACAACAGCATTAAAACGTAAATATATTGTCGTGTGAACAGCTTGTGATTGCAATACAAGTTAGTATTGAGACGGACGGGCAAATTTCAGTTTCGAATAGCGATCTCGTGTCTGTCTGGCGGCGTCTTTTATTTGGACAATTTGTTGAGACCCACTTTATTGTAATATTGGATGAAGTAAATTGAACATTTTTCTCGTATCGTCTGATAAGTGACTTCTACTGCCTGATACTATCTTATCGGAGAGCTTGTCTCCGTGATTATGAACTCTCTGGGGTAGTTACCTACCCCAGAGAGTTCATAATCACTCTCTGGGGTAGTTACCTACCCCAGAGAGTGATTATGATGCATCTAGAATACGTCTACAGTAAATGTACCCACTATACGAAAGATACGACAGACATTGCATTGAGTCTTTACAATTAGGCTATAAAGAAACATTGACTCCTTCACTTTATCTGTTGGGGCCAGTCATCAATTACTTCACATTATATCTTACCCCGTCTGTGTATTTTTTTTATGAGGAGGCCTACGTTCACCAGCGGATGTCCGCTGAAAGGAAGTAAGGGGTAAATATCATTTCTCTTACCTTTGCGCCCATTCCTTTGAGAGGGCCTTCACTTGTGCGTCGGTGGGTACTTCGCCAGTTACCAATAGCCAGAAGAGACCCTCTGGGAGTGGCTCCTCGCCGCACTGGGCTTTTGGCAGCTTTTGTTGGCACTCTGGGATTGACAATCCACGGAATCTGATGCCCTCATCAGGGTCCAAGACTGATGTCTCCCAGACTAAGCCCTTGATACCGCGCATACCACCGTACATCTATTTTATAAAAAAATGTTTTAATTGTTTTATCCATTCTATTTTATATTTTTAGTTTATGGCAGTTTTTGTTCTTTTATTTTTCGACATGTGTATAATAATGAAATTACCCTCTATTTTCTATTTTTGCTAGAAAGGGTTTATTTGTTGATGGGTACTTTCCCACCTTAGGTGCAGCACTCCGATAGATTTTATGAATTTAAGAGATAAAGACGAATAGTCCAATTTAACCGACTAAGATAAATTAGTTTAACGTTTTAGATCCTTGTTCATTTTTGAATTCGTAAAACTCTGATAACGTCAGTACATTAGGGCAAGGGCCCTTAGACAAAATGTGACGGCAACCATATGTTGGATTATCGACATGACTGATTTACACTAATAAAGCTTTAAATTACACTGAACTGTACTCATTTCGCTCAATCGAAGCATGATGAGGTCGTTTTTGCATGCATTCGCCAAGCTGAAGGTCGGCAAGCCAATTATTGAAATGCATCACGAATTGTTTAGTCGTGGCATTACGTATGCATAATATATATTTTACCAACGATGATAATTATAACAACTCGTAATATTTTTTTTTTCAGTCATCCTGTGAACACGGTCGGTGCAACCGGGTCGAAACGTCAGGTGAAATAACGGTATGTTTAGCGTTAATCCCCGTATGCATAAATTAAATAACTCGTAATAAAATAAATAAAAACAACAACAAATATTTTGTGACGGATTTTCGAATGTAACATAATTCTAATGTCTACACGATATTTAAGAGAATAATTATTTGTATTAATATTTCATAAATTTAATCTCGTATGTTTGAATTAGCTATTTATATGTAGTAACAGAATTAATTATCATGATTTAATAAACAAATATACGTTTGTACATAATATTATATTATATTCAATCCTACTAATATTATAAATGTGAAAGTTTGTTTGTTTGTTTCTTACTCCTTCACGCAAAAACAGCTGAACTGATTTTCATGAAATTGGGCACACACACACATAGAGAGTAACTTAGATTAACACAGGATAGTTTTTATCCCGAAAAATGTTCCTATGGGATGCCATCGGATGATTATCTATTTTCCACGGGATTGGGACGGGGAAATTTACGAGGCTGAAACCGCGGGACGCAGCTAGTTATAATACAATGTGTTAATTTTATACTGGATCAAAAAAATGTACGGATACTAGATAACAAATTATCGATAAAAAGTAGAAAGATTTTTTTTTATGTCATCTATGAAAAGAGAGGTATCATAATTTTTTCTTTAGTAAAATTCTCATCTTTCGGTTATAATTTTTTTTCTCTTAAAGTAAACGGTGTATCTTTTTCAAAATAGTCTTATTTGAAATCTAAAACATTTAGCTTGCTAAAAAAATAAACGGCACCTACGGTTTCAAGCACAAAATTCGTTAAAAAAACAAGAAGATATTTTTTTGTTAAAAAAATACTATTAATTTAAATTTTTGACCCATAACTTCAAAATTAGCACATTGAAGTTACTTTTTTAGTATGGTTTATTAAACTAACTGTTTAACTAACTAACTCCCTTTTCGAAATAGATGACATTAAAAAAATCTTTCTACTTTTTATCGATAATTTGTTATCTAGTATCCCTACATTTTTTTGATCTAGTGTAAAATTAACACATTGTATAAATGACTTTTTGCATATACTATATAATACGTATTTATACCCCAGGCATATATACCTATAGGCTAGAACTCATCTTGGAAATTAAAAATTTGACCCCGATATTTCCACGGAATCGCAATGGGTGAAACTTGATAGATGCATTGAGTTATATGTATACGTAGTAATAATAACTCAATGGATAGATGTTAATAAACGCATAATACAAAGGAAGAACGAGGTCTCTACTCTCTTGTCACATGTTGACATGTATGTACTTACTTAAAAGAAGACTAACATATTTACAATTTAACCCATGGTACTGAAAAAAATACTTATTGATTGTATTATTATTTTCGTATTTATTTTTCTTGACTTGTACTGGACTTATATAGTGATACGCACGGGCCCAAGCCAAGTTACTCGTACATACCAGGTTCTAAAATATTATGAAAGTAAATTTGAGCGTAATACGGAATTTGTTGTTTGTGCTGAAGATATTGAAGTATCTGTTTAACTAACCGGCATCTGTTTACGATTACTGCTTTATGGAGAAGGTGACAAGTGTTTTTTGGTCTATGGTTTTTAATGAGTCGTGTAATTGCTTCGGTATTACACCTGTAGATGATATTACAACAGGTACTATAATGGTTACATTACGTATTACTATTATTATTATGTATACAACAATAAATTTTAAACCAACCTATGGTATAAGAGCAGGCGGTTTAAGGACATTTTCCGTTACTTGGCACAGCCTTGGCACCTTGCCAGAATTTGTGTTTGTAGGTGCGCTAGTTTTCTACTGTAATTATTTGCGTTCACTACATGCGCCAACGTACATGCTGAACAGATAAAAAAATATTTAAAATAAAATTTGCACTTTAGTCGTTTTATAGTAGTTTATGCAACTGTCATATAATGAAGGGTATTAAAACACGAGTGGAATTTTTGAAACGAGCGATAGCGAGTTTCAAAATAGTTAACAAGTGTTTTAATACCCGTGTTATATGCAGTTGCATACACTACTTTATCTTCACTAATAATAATAATAATAATAAGTTATTTATTTCTTTGAGCAAAACTTAAGTGCCTAATACAATGTTTGGATAAAACCCTTTAAGTAAATAAATACCTGTAGTGGGCTTCTCCGCTCTTCCACAGGACACAAACACTTGATTAAGTTATGGTACAAACATTAAGATTATCTTAATAACACATGTCCACACCGGTATTAACACTAAAATTTGCTAAAACATATTTAAGTTGTTATACATAATAATAAACACAAAACTTTGTTGTTTACTCTAATACAGTATATCAATATTTTGTAATATTTAACTTTACAGTATCTGGTCTGTTCAACTTTTATATAATATTATGTATTTATTTTATAATATTAATTCTAAAACTATTTGATTTTCGCTAATACTGACTAATAGAATTAATCAATTAATACCTTGGGCGTCGATTGCCGACTGTCGGCATATGCTAATGACAGTTGACATTGCTTTTGACATTCAGGATTTTGACATACGTATGTCTCACCATTTTTCTCTCCCTCTCGCTCTCACACAGTGTTATAATGAGATTTTACGATATCGATTTGGATATTATAACATCATGTCAAATTGCTTAAATTGAGTTTTTTGTTGTCTGAGCTATAACAGTAGTCATTATAAGTCAAGTATTGGTAACATAAGTAGAATGTTACAACATTAGTGTAGATAAAATATTTTATGCCATTTTAAATAATAAGTCTTTATTAACCGCACCTAAAACTAATTATAATGTAATATTGTTGTAATTTATTTAAAAACTGACCAACACAGTGCGAATTAAATTGTCTGTATTAGAAAATAAAAACACTTTTTATTGGCCTCTAAAGCGTGTTTTTCTAGTTTTTAAGTTATAAATAAAACAAATTATTACCTTTACGGTTATAACACGTAACTGCATTCTATGTAATCAACCGCATGGAAAATCTTGTTTTTCTGGGACCAGCCCGTATATATTATATCCTGCCTAGTTTGTTTGTACCTAAACATTATTTCAGATGTCCGGATTTCGGCCAAGAATAGTATTATCCGTCCGCATAAAACCCACAGAAAACAAACATACAAACTTTCGCATTTATAATATTATTAGGATAATAGGATGTGAAATAGCGAGCACTAGCACTAGCATCGTGCTTACAGTATGAAAGTCGCAAGAGACGTAAATTAAAGTGCCTTTTACTTCTAGTATCGCTTTCGGGCAAAAGGAGCAGTCGAAGCCATTTTCATGACTACCGACGCCCCTAGACATCCACATAAAGATAAACAGATGTGTTACCCGCCTTCCTACTCCCACCTTCAGGGGCCAGCGGCTACTTACCGCACGAATCGCGACAGCACAGCTGTCACTCTCATGTATGCGGATATCTATGGGCATCGATAGTCACGAAAATGATTGCTAGTTGACCCCCTGTTACTATAAAAAAATCTCACCATGTCGATGGTGACTTCGCCGACTTTAGTGGAGCCATGCTTCTTGCGGAAGTCGCGGATCTTCGCTTGTTCCTGGGGGATCTTCTCTTGCAAAATGGACTTTAGGTTGGTGCTTTCCGCGCTCAAGCTGCGCAGGAGTATGTGTGTGGTGGGGCATACTTTCTGAAACAAAAAAATACGACTTTATTTAGTACTAGCTAACCCGACAGACGTCCTGTCATTATTGGAAAATATGTTGTCATGGTAACGTGTAATCTTATGTGTCAGAATTGTCAACCCGTTACTTTACCCTGCAATAGAGTGTTTCAAGTCATATATAAGATACGTCGGTATCTTGCATGCATATATGCAGCATTATATACCTACATATATGGATAAATTATAGCCTATATTCTGACGGATAAGCTATATTATTAAAATCCATTAAATAGTTTTCACGTGAAAGAGTAACAAACATCCATACTGTTCAGGGTTGGGGTGAGATAATATAAACTAGGATTGTATTATATAAAAGAATATAATATTTGAGTACCTATTATAGAATATAGGATAACTCTCTAAGATCTAATGAAGGATTAGGATAAGTCGCGCGCGAAAGGTTATAGACTGCGTACTGCGTACTGCTGCGTACTGCTTCGTACTGACTAATTTATATGGATACAATATTATTTAAACTACAAGGCGGTGTCGCAATCACGCTGACATGTCCATTATTGTTCGGTGATTGACCCGAACACATACATCCATCCATACTTACAAACTTTCACGTTTATAATACCTATTAGTAGGAAGTAGGATCTATAAAGTACTCTTGCTCTCTTTACTCTTCATCTTTTACAAAAGAGGAAGTGTCAATTTGCAGGAGTTGTCATGTCGCTTACTTAACACCGGCTGTAGGTAATGCTATCGTGATTCGTGTGGTTTGTGTGAGTCCGAAATCGGAATGGTCCATTGTGGGGGATGGGGCGAATCCATTCACCTACATGACCTCTGATTGTATGGATTGATCGTTGGTCGAGTACAGTGAACCCAATTAACCAATGACCGTTGCACTCCCAATGCAAAACAATTTAAAAAACAAAAGAGTTTGACATTCGTTGATTGATAAACGAGACACGAGTTACGACGGACAGACAAGCACACTTATGCTAATTCGATCAACACAAGCCCTTGTACATTGTATCAATCAATAACGAAGACGGGTCAAGCAAGGGCAATTTTAATAGAATCGTCTCTACTATCTGTCGCGTAGGCAATTGTTAGAGCAATTACGGCTGACAGCTATTGACATGTATACGCACGCCAATTACTATCCATTATCCAACGATCTATCGATGCGTTTTATGATTTGTTTGTAACGTTTTGATTTAAAAGATCAAATGGTTTATGTTTAGTAACAGATAGCGTTGATAGTAAGGAGGTAATGTTGTACATGTGACAGTGATAGCTATCCTGTGGGATTACGTGCGGTGAGTATCTGGTGGCTCAATTATGAAATCCAAATGCGGATGTAAATGGGCGTCAGTAGTATGGCCTCCGTTCTGCCCGGATATCCAACTTTTAATATTATATGATGTAAAAAGGTCAAGATAGGAAATAGGTTGGGTGATCAATTGACCAGGTGATTCTGGACGTGTTAGCTATAGTCCAGGTTGGATGTAGTTATTGTCTAGATGTTCATTGACATCTTCACCTAAGTCCCATAGGACGGATGATCTTAATTGAATATGAACGAAAACTTTAAAGTTACTAAAAAGTTAAATTTAAGTTTTATCATAAAGCATACTTATTTATAAGAGTGGATTTTCCGTCAATACATGTTAAGTTATTCCGTCCAAGCTCAAAGTACAATTATGGAAACAAAGTCTATTAAGTTGATGACCTTGGAGGTCAGTGCGCATTGAGCCCATCCGTGAAATGAGGTTGAAACAAAATACCTAAGCCTTGAATTTTCCTCAGAACTGTACAATAATGTGCTAAGGTCAGACTTGTAATGAAGGCTATGAAAATAAATTAAGATATCTATGTTAATAGTTTTCTTGATAAATATATAAACATCTAAATAATCTTTTGAAGTTTCCAGCAATGCATCTACAGCTCGGCATAGTAGTGCAGACGGTTAAAAGCAATTTATTGAAAAGGACCCTTTTTTATCTATTTAGATTATTATTTGTAATGAGACCTAAAGCAGACTTTCAAATACAAAAGTATTTATGTTTGTATGTTAACTACACGTACATGTGTGTTAAGTGACAAGCCATATGTTATCATAACGATTCGAGAGTCCCTGAACCGTAGACAGAGTAAAGCCTCTGTCTACGCCCTGAACCGTTTTTACGTTTACATTAGCGTCAAGAAATTTGTCAAACTCGTGCATTTTGTCTTAGTAATAAATAATATTATAACGACACATTTGTTTCGATAACGAAGTTGAGCATATGGACGTAACATATTAAGAACTAGCTTCCATCCGCAATTTCGCCCACGAAAACTTCGGACTTCAAAAATGGAGTTATTATACATATAAACCTTCTTCTTGAACCCTATCTATAAAAAAAAACTCGATCGAAATCTATTGCGTAATTTTAAAGATATAGAGCATTTTAAAGATATAAGCATATAGAGACTGACGGCGGAAAGAGAATTTGTTTTATACTATGTAGTGATATAAAATCATATGCTTACACTACGAGAGCCCCAATACAGTTTTCAATAACAAGCAAATTCTCCGTGATTAGGTTCGTTTCATATCATTAATAATGTACTGAGAATTTCTCTGTTTCTTAGTTTATATTTATACAATTTGACAACCACATTGTTTACATAATTTATACCCAATTTCGTGGCGCTCCTCCAGTTATGCACAGAAATTGCTTAACTTCTAAATAAATGGGGGTCTCGTTGACATAAAATTGCGAGATACTTGCGCGACGACACTAATAATATTTAATTTATTGTTTATGTAAAATATGCTTGACGCGTTTTGGTTTCAAGTAAGAAGCAACTTGCTTAACTGCCGACTTTCCAACTTGAAAGTTATTAATAACTTGGGGAAACACATTATCTCCGCATTCATCATTATTATAATCCATCTTTCTCGAAGCATTAGTATATTATGTATAATATTCCATTTATTACTATAACATGCAAATTAAGGACAAACAAAAACCGGTTACCAAATAATTGAAACATAAATTAAAAAAAAAAGCGAGAAATCGATACTGACATTACTTTATGGGCTCAAAAATGGACAAAATTTATTTAGATGATTTTCATTAATAGAACAGTTTGGTTGTGGGAGCGAAGTAAATGTAACAAATAAGAAATCCATGAATCAAGAAGCGTAAAAAGTATTAAAGTTGACAATAATATGTTTTCCCACAAAATATCTATATCGTTTTTTCTAAAAGAGATCATAATAATATCTCACTATCTCGATTTTTTTTTTTTTTTTATGGTATAGGAGGGCAAACGAGCAGTTGTAGCCATTTTCATGACTACCGACGCCCATAGACATCTGCATCTGCACTACAGATGCGCTGCCCCCCTTTCTCCTCCCACCTCCGTGGACCACCGGCTACTTACACACCGCACGAAACGCGACAGCACAGCTGTCACTTCACGCCGGTCTCGTGTAAGCGAGAGGTACCTCCCCGGTCGTGCCGGCCCAATTCGGCTGCATGCAAGCATGCAGCGTGGCACTACCTCTTACTAAAATGGACGTAGAAGTGACTTCTAAAACGCATTTCTGGTGCTGTATTGACCGGCCACCAGGTATACAGACGATCTCCACGCAGAAGCCACTAGTAGTAGCGGATCGGTCGTAATGTCGTTCATTGATAGAGGCTTCCGTATATCTCCAGCAGTAGACCGACGGTTTTATAACGACGATGACGCAGAACGAAGCGCACGCCGATTCTACTATAATATAAAACGAGTAAAACTAAACGAAGTTCATGTGCGTTTCGAACACGATTGCGTGGCAGGAGATAAGGCACACACTGGTACGTGTGAGATCTAATAGCGTGATAATTGTTAAAACCCGCACTGTTTGATAAACGCAATATATTTCACTATCATTCAATGTATATCTCCCACGGACTCTAAAAGAGTAAGGCTCGGTATCTCTGTATACCAAAAGAAGAAATAACCTTTCTATATTCTACTATTACAGAGGTTCCCAAACTTATTTCGTCTAGCCCCCAGTTTGAAAATCAGTTATTTTGTAGCGCCCCCATTTTTTTCACCTTAAAAGCCTACATAACTGTCGTTTTCTAGACCCCATACCGCGCCTCTCTAACCTCTAGCGCATAGCGCTTGGGGACATTATCGCTCACTTTGGGAAAGAATGTTCTATAACAATCAAAATGGTTAAGACTGAATTATGAACAGAAAATATAATTATAGATCTATACGTTGTGATAAGATATGAGTAAAGAAAGATCATTATTTTGCCTGTGTACGACGAGTATTTAATTAATTTCATTAGAAATTTGAATTCATTGAATAACGCATAGATTGTGATTCTGGAATTTCCTGTTATTGATATGAAACCAGAGATTATCTATATGTATCGTGCAGAGCAGAGCAGCTAAAGCAGGCAGACGTGAAAATTCCTCCCTAAGTTTACTCTATTGATTTACTTAGATTACTATATTGTTGAAGTTGTATTTCAAGTTCTATGAATATTTAAATCCAGGTTAAAATGGGTCCAATGATCAACGACTCGTAGAAATGAATGAACTCAATCAAATGTAGTACAAGGCAAAGAATCCCATAATGTACAAGTTACGTCATTACACTTGACAACGTTCAATGGCTTCACTGTCGTCAAGCTAAGGCCAGAATGCTAACGCATAGAAAATCTATTCAATAAATACGCACATTGTTATCGATCAAATAACGCGTCTACAATACCGTTGCCATGTCCCCAAGTAAATGCGGCGCCAAAATATTGCCAGTGGCATTGAATTCAATGACCTTGACACGTTACAAAACATTTGACGTCCATATGATACGTAAAACAAAGTCATTGCTATCATCAAAACCGTGCGTTGAACATAACTAATTGCAGACTTTTACTAATATTAATTAAATTTTAATGTATTTGAGAAATGTCAAAAACTACTAAACGTTTGAGAAACATCCATTTACATATTTTTCTCTCATAGCAATCGCGACTCGAAGAAATAAAACTCATTTTTACTTTCCGAAAATATGCAATATTTTAGGTAGGTTAGATTCTTCAAAGAATCTAGAAGTAAATAGAAGATACTATGCAATATAGCTGCGTTCCGCGGTTTCACAAATTACAAATTTCGATCTCGCGCAATAGAGAAAATTATCCCATGGCATCACATAGACATTTTTTCGGGACAAAAACTATCCTATGTGTTAATCCAAGTTACTCTCTATGTGTATATAATAATCTTTAAGGAAAACAATGCAGGGAAAAACAAAATTTAAACTTAATGCAGGAAATAACTGAGAATATCAATTGTTTACAATTGAATAAGTAATTGTACTTTCTGTGTCATAAATGCCATGTCAATTGTATTAAGGATAACACTTGTAAACATTGTCACAGATTGTATAGAATATGTTCCCGCTGGTAAAACTATCTTGAAAACAGTTTAATGTAATTACTAGATTGTTCCTAGAAGTCTACGCAAAATTTTCTCATTTTTAATGATTTACAAATTAAGTAAGTAGAAGACTGATCAGTAATTTTTGTCTTCAAGTCTCATCTTTTGAAATTCTTAAATATCGTCTTTAAATTACTAAAAAGAACATTTAAGAAATGAATGTCAACGTATCCTAGGGTTAAAAGCATAGCTGTCGCTTACAGGCAGCTGTTACTCGTAAATAAAAACGGATAATAGTATTAGCGAAACTAATATCACAGTCTAAATATGACTTCAGAAGCACATGTACCACAGGCAAGCTATAAATATTTGCAATCCTAAATTCATTTCCCGATACAATCGAGTGTTAAACAAGAAACAGACGTGGATATTTTTAGATTATATACAGCGACCGTTCAATGTTTCGGAATATAGATAAGATATAGATTGTAGATAAATTGTAGGTGACACGAATGTCAGATATAAATCGATAATTTTAAATGCCTTTGGATTGAAAGTGATTTTGGGTGAAAATTAAAAAATAAAATAAATAGTTATCGACCCACAACTGTCAACTGAAGTAATGAATACAATTTGATATTAAACATTGCGTTTCAATAGCTTTTTTTTGTTACGAAATGATTGAATAAACTCAATTATTTATTGAATATTTTGGAACAATTTCGCTGGCTACACTACACTAGCTTTTCATTCTTATCGGACAATCTATCCAGTCGATATTAACGAAGTGATGTGTTAGCGCAAATTTGAAATCTTTCAGCGATGCGCCGAGGTCAGGCTCAAGGTTCTCCATAACCTTGGCTCCAAAAGCACTTGCATTATATAACAGACGAGACAGTTAAGTGGTCAGTCACATGTTTTTTGTTCCCGAGAGAGATCGATTGAAATAGCGTGCAATGAATCGTCAATGCATTTCATGATTCATACTTGCAGACTTAAGCGATGTCCGTCATTACGAGAGGAGATCCGATGTTTGCGTACACTTAATGTTTTAAATAGATCTATTCGGATGAAATTTTAATATAGTAAATCGCTTACACGAGACCGGCGTGAAGTGACAGCTGTGCTGTCGCGGTTCGTGCGGTGTGTAAGTAGCCGGTGGCCCATAGAGGTGGGAGGAGAAAGGAGGGCAGCGCATCTGTATAGCCTCTATAGTCTATGTGGATGTCTATGGGCGTCGGTGGTCACGAAAATGCCCCCGACTGCTCGTTTGCCCCCCTATATCATAAAAAAAAAAAATTGTAATTGAAACCCTACAAATATTTTTTATTTTGTTTGCATGTTCCTCGTACATGCTAATCTCTGAAATTAATTAACTCTGGAAAGCTAGGGAAAATAGCCTTTAATTATAAATTATAATGACAATACCTAATTATTATTTTTAAGAAGAATAATCGAAACTTTAGTAAAAACTCTGTGTACGCATTTCAGGTCCATTTATACGATATGCAAAGTAAATATATTATAATAACTAAAGAGGTAACATATAATAACCTATAATAGCTAAGAGAATATTATTCAGATAGTGTTCCGGTGAACACTATACTCTACTCATTCGAAACGAGCAATTTGATATTTACCGTAGTCATCCACGTAGTTGTTTTGCAAATGCGTTGCCCTCTGTGCATATCGCATTGCACTACATTTACCACAGATTACTGAATAGTTGCTACGTCTTACTAATTATTATATAATTTAATTATAGTAGAGTACAGAGGTTCAAATATAAGTAAGAGTAGGGGTAGTGTTATTGTGTGTAACGAAGTCCTCGACTTCGTCACTACTACTAAAGCAAGCTCGGAGTTCTGCGATTTTCGTATCTTTATTCTTTGATTTTACAAACTATATATTGGTTACTTTTTTGAAACCTGATTCGCTGACATGGCATCTCATGTGTTCTATGGTATAACTATATCATAAAAACGTTAGCTCCCAATCACAAATAGCTTGTGTTTTAAATACTCCTTTATATATTAAATACTGCTTATATTTCTATCACAGCTGCCATATTACACCGGGGAATTACTGTATTATATAGAAGTTTTACTTCAACTAGTGATCCCGCGAAGATCGAAAATCGATCTAAGTTAAACTTTCTTGTAATTAAAAAATAAATATCTTAAGACAATTGACAAGTTATGCCATCGTAACTAAGGTAAACAATTTATATTTTGTAATTTTCAACACTTGCAAAATACATAGAAACTTCATCAATAATTACGTGTGTGTATTATATATAAATGTGTCAAATGCATAGTTTTATTTATTAAATTAAAGTAGTTTATAAACATTATTTTGAAAAATATATTAGCGTTCTGCACTTTTCTTACACGTAAACTATATGTGTGCCAAATTTCATACTTATCGTCCTCGCAATTTTCGTAAAAATGTTCCCGAAGTTTTTGCTTTACGTATTACTTACTATAGTGACGCCGCGAACAATGGGCTATTTTCCAAGTTTTCAAAAATCACTCCAGAATGTTTATCAGTGATCAATGAGCTTATACATTTTTTTATTTTTTATTCTGACAAGTATTTACTTTCAAATTTTAAATTCAAAATTCAAAATTTTAAAGACCCGCGAAAACGCTTCTTTAAGCAAAATGGCGTCCTGTGACGTAGATATTCTGTATCCTAAATGTCAAGTAGTGAATGACTTATGTATGTGACTTATTTCATATGTAGCATTTGTTTATTTTGTAATCTCTTTGTAATAACAAACATATGTACTAAGTATCCATTTAACAGTGACCATATTATTAAAATTATGACCTACAACTTTTTGACAAATGACAATTGACAACTTAGTTACTACGCATATTACGGTACCATAGACCTCACGCAATACTGACGTCATAATCAATTTCAAGTCGTTTCGTATCACGTGACTCATGAATAAAAATACGTATTTTTAAAAATTGATTTTAAAATGAAATATTGATTATTTACTAATTATTTCACTACATAATGACTTCATAAATCATATTAATTAAAGATTACATTCAATAAGCTTATATTTTTAATACAGGAAAATAGCCCATTTCAATATCAAGTGCACCGCCAACTAAAGATTGGGAACCTTGGGTTATGGATTTCTTCTGTATTTTGCGACGGCACAATCTATAATCGGCGAGCATTACATTGCGAATTACCTACTTTCACCTATCCGTTTACATTCACTTATCTCGAGTTAAAATGTTTCATTGCCCATTTAATCGTTAAAATCAGCTTTTGGGACTTGAACAAAATTACACAAAATTAAACAAACGAAGTCACAAGTGAAAAAGAAAAGAAAATACTTAGTGTATTTTCTTTTCCAGGGTCGATATAACATTTTTTTTTCTAGTTGGCACCGACCTCAAAAATATTGGTTTTAAAAGTGCGTTTATATTTAAATACCATTTTTTATATTTCTTAGTCCTTATCTCAAAAACTACTACACCGATTTGGATAGTTTCCTAAATATAAATATACCTGATATAAATAAGATATAATTATTTAGACACGCGTGCTTGGTCGAAATAATATACTCAACGCTCATAATACTCAAATTAGTAACATATTTGAAGAAGATTAAAAAAAGGAAAAGGGAGAACTATACATCGAAGAACAAATATTGTATATATTTATCTATTTACGATGAGAATTAAGAATTTTCCACTATCATGTAGAAATCGGCTTAGTAGTATCAAATGTTTTACACTATTACTTAGAATTTATTGCACTTGCTTTGCTTACTTATAATGTGCCAAAACATTGCTTATGCAAATTAAAAATATTGTAATTTCCATAGGGACAGAATGGCTTTCTACTTTAAATCAAGGGCAACGCAATAAGACGATTCCTTCTACATTTTACACCTATATTAATTAAGAGAAATTAAATCGAATTGAAAAATACGCAGCAGCAGCTAGTTCTACTAGCACGTCAACCATAGTTCTCATATAAAACGCTCGCTTTGGCTATGATATTGAAAATCATGGCCAAAGCTTGCAATAGTAGGATTTTCCCGTACGCAACCTTGCTTTGCTTATTAACGGAATAACCATTCATTAAGTAGGTACCAATACGAAATAAACAGAACACAAGATTAAGGAAAACTAATATTTTTCCACAATTATTATTGTGACAGCTATCAGTTATTCGCGTCGTTTCAACCGCATTAGCGTTTATCAAATTGGAGTAATTAAATGTTTGATTACGACGCACCAGTAATAGGTACTGTAGGTATTACTGGTGCATCGTTAAAATATAATGTCGCATAAAATATTTGGTCTGTTTAAACTCAAGTGAGATCGCACTAATTTTTACCGAGTTCAAATACTGTTTTTGCGTGGTATCTTTAAATTCATACCAGCCATAAAAGGCATGACGCCAGTTAAATAACACATCAATATAACAATACCG
>LUGF01024183.1:43829-56899 GCA_001625245.1 Calycopis cecrops
GAACATGGCAAGTAACGTGACTCATTGAATTAGTGGTGTCTGCCACTAGCATAAGACTTCATTACTACTAATTAGCTTGGTATCACATGTTTATGAAGAGATGGTAACGGACACTTAGAAATATTTTTTTTTGTATATTGCATAAAGAGATACAGCTTCGAACTTTTTTTGTTTGTGGGGAATAGCTTCAGATATACTGAGCATCATGATAATGATATGACTAACAGTATTTAGAACTACTCTATTTAGATAATGATTGAATACATTTTATTTTTGACACTTGGTGAAGTGAGCATTGTTTGGCTAGCAGGACATAAATAGTATGTAATACCACCAAAAAGCATAACATACCTACTTAATGAAAACCACTCTTAGTACTCCGAAGTCTTTAAAAAGCTTATTGAATACACTCAATAACATAAGAGAACTGCTAACAGCTCTAGATTAACATAATTTATTTCTATTTTAGACTGGCAGAAATTGTTTCTTTTCTTGAAGATTTTATGTAATATTTATTAGAATTGAATATAGATGTGTTGTAATAACCTGACATGTTTGAATACTCACCAACACTGTTATGATTATTAATCTTTAAATTGTTATATAATATTAGATTGGGATTTTTAATTATATCTAACCAAGACTTACAAAACAGATTTTTCTTAGTATGTACATACATTGTTTGACCATTAAAATTAAATAGGAATTATTAAAGTATTAGTAAGGAATGAGAAAACAAATAAAAATTAGCACAAGTATAAGAATTTTAAAGTTTAGAACTGCCTGAAATATGTGACAAATAGTATAATGTGCCTTCAACTTTAATATTAAATTCAGAGGTCAAAGAGAACATTTGAAATAGATATTCTTTCTAATCGTATAAAACACTTTATTTACTTCACTTATATGCCACTAAATATATGTGGTTATTACAGCTTACGGAAGAAATTTACATTACAATATATTTTACGCACGTAAAAAATAGAAATAGAAAATCCTTAACTATAAATGGTAATGTTTACAATAAATTGTACAATAAATTACGTAATCAGTGTAATAAAAAAATAGTTAAAGCAGGAATATATTTGATTAGCAGAATAAAGGAATCGCTATTACTAAAATCGCCAGCAAAATATAGTTGAAAAATAGTCAATTCGGACGTTGGTCAAGTTTGCATTTTTTACTGAGATTTTCTCTTAGATTATGAAAATTAGATGTAATGAGGAATGTAAATGCATACTCTTTATAATAACTACAAGCCTAATAATTTAGATACTATCCAGAAATATGTTTAAGTGTATGTATTACATAACTTCGAAATGCAAATATGGCTATCGTTGTGTATTAAAAAAAACATAAAAATATTTTATTGAAATGATATGAAAATAATATATAAATAAATTAAACTGTACCTGTAATTCTACGAATTTCGAAGATGTTATCCTGAATAGAGCCATATTTAACTCTCGCGCTAGCCAACACACAACCAAAGCTCACCTCGCTATTGATCGAACAAATCGTGATTCGTGCCGCCGCTCGAGGCGCGAGTGCAGACCGTAGACAATGTAGAGAGAACGGAACAGAGACAATGGGCCCGTTCCGTTTTCTAATGCCGTAGACAGAGAATCTACGTTATAATGCAGTAGTAGTGTCACGCTTCATGCATGCATGTAACCGAATTGGGCCGGCACGACCGGGTCGGTCAAGTCAACAAGTCAGCAAGTCATGACGTAGTGACAGTATACTGCAAAACTATTCCGTTTTTGACTGCCAGTAAAAATTCTGACACTTATACTTGTCAATTGACACAACAAAGGTGAAAGATTGAATTAAACGTAGACAGAGAATACAAGAATTAAAGGCCCGAATGACAATTATTTTGACGATAATTTAATGACCGAATTACGATTATTTTAACTTACAAATAATAGTTGATAACTAAATTTTCTATTATAAGTTTAAAAGTAATTTACTAACTTCGTATATTATCTCAAAATATACATTAAACAGTTTATAGTTGTAAAATCAACCAAGACAAATATAAGGCAGTATATTACTTTGCTCTGTGAAGTTATACCGATTCTGTGTGAATGGCACAGCACTGGTGCTATATCCAAAGAGTACTATAATACTATACTACAGGAAAAGAGAGCCCTCTCGTGTGATTTTAAGCCAAGACACTTTTGCAGCGCTGGCTACATTTTGTTGCAGGAACTAACGATGTATACCTACCTACGTATACCTATACATTTTTAGTTCTTAATAAATTATTCGAGGTTCATTTAACCTTTTTTCTTAGTACAGAAATATATTCTGTTAACTTTCTTGTGGAACATCTGCAATATTTTACTAGTTAATATTTTCACATGAATATTCGTTCAGATCAAGAAAGTTAGTTTATAATATTTCGGCACTAGGAAAAAAGGACAATTGGATATAAATAAAACAACAATGTTCAATTTATTTTATTTATTTCGTATTTTTATAATTTTTTATTAAGTTTTTATTATAACAATTAATGCTGCTAATTTAGTTTACATTCACATCCAAAAGCGCATTATATCTGTTTTGACCCACGCAGCACAAAATAGCGTCCTTTCGCAAAATAACACAGCACAAAATAGCGTCCTTTCGCAAAATAACACAGCACAAAATAGCGTCCTTTCGCAAAATAAAACAACACAAAATAGCGTCCGTCCTAGACAAGTTCAGCGGTTATAGGTAATATACTCAAAAACTATTATTTAACCACGACATGGACACACAAAACAAACAAGCGCAAACGCAAGATGCGGCGACCATTTTGTGTAGTGACTAGTGTTGCCAGAATGTCATAAAATATAGATTTCTGTAACATGATTGCCTGATAATAATTAATGCTGATTAGGTTTACAATAAAAAGTCAAAAGATAGTTTTTATAAAATTATGTTTATATAATAAATATGTTTTAAATATTTAAGTAACTAAAATTAAAGTATTTAATCATTTAATTTTATAGTCTTCATTAAAGTTGCGATTACAGAGACATCTAACGGTACATATGAACACTAATACATAGTAAGTTTACTGCAACATGATGAAGATGGCGACTCTTTCTTTTTTTAAGTTTAGCCCTGTTCTAAGTGTCCCCCCCCTGGCTATATCTTTTGTGTCACGCATTTGTACCAAAATGTAAACACTTAAAAGTGGATGAAAATGGCATTTTTAGACGTTTCACAGTTAGAGAAGTGTTCTCTAACTACGATACTAACAAAGTGTTCGTTTCAGGAAATTGCATAAATTTGTATACTTAGGGGGCTATCAACCTTTTTTGCTTTGACAAGACAGACAAACAACTTGAATTTGATTGAAAGAAGTCTCACGACGAATCTACTACCTATTTATTAGGCTATTTGACACTATCAAAAATATACTACGAATTATAGTCATCATATTAAGATAATAATAAACCGTATACAAGTCTCGTTATCATTGAGCTCACGCAGGTAAATACAGGCGGCGTAACCGAGCTCAGAACCGTCTCCGAATCCGTGGAGAGTGTAAGTGGATGTATGTTTATTTGTGCAGATGTGGCGAGGTAAACGAAGTGCTGGTAAGTGTGACAGGTCATTATAAATGTGTGACCACTCTGTGCTTATTTCCGGGGAAGTGCTCTCGTCCCACCCCAATTTTAAGAGCCATAATTTTTGTAGCAGTAGTTTAGCGCGGAATATTATAGGTGTGGCCCACCCGTTGGGGTCATAAAGAGACGCGGTGGTACTAAGTATTGAACTCGCAGAGGACATACATCGCATTAAAACTAATAAATTGTGTACTACTAGACTCCAGCGTCTTTCACCATTTTTGAAAGACGGTCTACTGAGAGTCGGTGGTCGCCTCTCACAAGCTTCAATTAGCTATGATGCTCAGCACCCACTCGTCTTGCCCAGCTCTAGCCCACTAGTGGACTTACTCATTGATCACTATCACAAAATACACTGCCACCCTGGCGCTGACACTTTGCACGCTATACTTCGTCAACAATTTTGGATATTATCTGCACGGCGTGTTATTAGACACAGAGTTTTCAAATGCATTAAATGTTTTCGGTGTCGTGCACAACCTATCGCTCCGTACATGGGAGATCTGCCTCCCGACAGAGTTACACCTCAGCCCGTATTTAGCCACACCTCGACAGACTTTGCCGGCCCATTTTTAATTAAATCTAGTACACTGCGCAATGCAAAATTATCAAAGGCGTATTTTTGTATATTCGTTTGCCTCTCAACTAAAGCGGTTCACTTGGAGCCGGTATCTTCACTCAGCACAGAAGCTTTCATGGCCACGTTGCAAAGATTTATTTCTCGCCGTGGAAAGCCGGCACTTATACGCTCAGACTGCGGTACGAATTATGTAGGCGCTAAAAATCACCTCATGGAAGTGCAAAATTTCCTTCGGCTTAATGATGATGCAATTACTCACAAGCTCGCTAATCAGCACATTACTTGGTTGTTAAATCCGCCCAAGGGACCCTGGTTTGGAGGTCTCCATGAAACAGCCGTAAAATCAACTAAACAATTAATCTATCGCGTAATAGGTGAACAACACCTTACCTTTGAAGAATTTGCTACTCTTTTAACTCGAATTGAGGCGGTACTCAATTCCAGACCTCTCGGCCCACTCTCATCTGACCCATTAGATTTTGAACCATTAACAGCTGGCCATTTTCTAATTGGCCGTCCGCTCACTGCCCTGCCCGAGGTCTCTTTTGATGATAGACCTATTTCCGCTCTTAAACGTTTTCAGCTCATTCAAGCGCTTTCTCAGCGCTTCTGGACCCTATGGACCAAATCCTACCTCCATACCCTACAAACCCGATCCAAATGGTTCTCTCCCACTTCCCCTCCTAAAGCTGGCGAACTCGTCTTAATACAAGAAGATGGTCTGCCCCCTCTGCAATGGAAGATGGGAAGAATCAGCACCGCACTGCCCGGAAAGGATGGAGTGATCCGAGTTGTGGATCTAGACACAGCTCATGGACGTCTCCGAAGACCTGTGCTCAAGATAGCCCGTTTGCCCTTGGATCCTGATCAGCCCGGCGGCCCCCAGGATGTTCACGCTGGATCGTGACGTTAAAAAACAAAACCGGTTTTCCGGAGCGGAGCCGGCGCCACACGCGCGGCCGCCCAGTTCGTTCCACGGTCTTGGCTCGCTTGCACGTTACATGCTTCTGCGCAGATAGCTATTACGAGTGTTTCCGTTGTGCTAAATCAAGCTACTATATTTATTGCTCCTAAAACTATTACTCACTCTAACTCAGTGCTTTGTCGGCTCATAAAAACTATTTAATAGCTTATTGTGTGGTGTGGTGTGTTCGAGAGACGCGGCATTTTACTTGGACTTCAGGTGAGTCAGCTTATCCCATATTACCCGAATTCCTTTCTCAGCCCTTCGTGTGACGATAGCCATACGGCGTTGTCAAAGTCTATTTTATTTATAAAAATGCATATTTATTGTAAAATTTGCGAAATAAAGAAGCCATTATTTGTCAACGTCAAAAATGTTTCGTGATCGGTTGACACTCAGATGACGTCACCGGCAAGTAAACTCTAGCCTAGTGTTTGACACTTTATTTACTTGCGTTTCACGTCAATCCGGCCATGCCATGGCAGTTTGCACCACAGAGTACATTGTATTGGTTTGCACTGTTTTAGGCGCGAGTGTAATAAGTCAAACTTTAACATTAATATTATTTGTTGTTAATGCTGCATTTCTGGAAATATTTATGTAACGTCATGTTTTTTAATTGCATTGATGAAGACTGCTCATGCTGAATTTCCTCAAATGGAGTTATTTATTGGATGTGACAATAGTACATTCCATTGCATTCCATAATAAAATCTATAAGATAAATTTGTTTGATTTATTATATTTGTAATTCTTATCAGTTACTTGATAGTTTGACTTGATAGATTAATCTATTACATTTAATTTATTTTATTGTAATTTATTTATGTAATAAGTGTACCTACTTCTGTTTTTTTTTGTTTAATAAAAACTTACTAAAGTAATTGTTTTTATTTAAAGTATAAATGCATAAATCTATAAAAGTAGGTAGACAGTGGTATTTTAATAAATACAATAGCTGTTTTTCCTTTCTTGTTATTATTATATTTATTTGGAATAAAAGCTTATGCAGGCTTTCAGCCTTTCATGAATGATATTGATTATAGTATGGGGGGAGAGGGGGCATAAAGGACCATGGGCAAAAATGTATGAAGCTTGCTATCACCCACCAACAGAGATGGGATAAAAATTGTTAATATTATAAATATAACGATTTTAAAACAATTTTGACCAAACTCAATGGGGTTTCTTAGTTTATCTACCATGAAGATAGGTGCAAAAATAATAAAATAAAAACATTTTTTCATTTGGATATATTTTTTCTACATCATTTTATTTTATATTTACAATTAAATCATTTAACTGGCCAGCTGGTGGATTAAATTGTATATTTCTCCCTAAGCCCAGATATCATATAATGGAAATAGTATGTGCCCAACTACCAACTGCGCGTCTACCTGTAAGACAAGTACAGTAGTAAGTAATAAACCTACTGAGCGATGGCATTTGTACAAATACCATTTCGGTCCACAAGAATATATACATAATATGTACGTGCTCGAACATGTCTTTTTTTATGGTAGAGGAGTGCAAACGAGCAATCGAAGCATTTCATGACTACCGACGCCCACAAACATTCGCATAAAGGCAGATGCGCTGTCCTCCTTTCTCCTCCCACCTCCATGGGCCACCGGCTACTTACACACCTCACGAAACGCGATAACACAGCTGTCACTTTACGCCGATCTCGTGTAAACGAGAGGTACTTCCCCGGCTGTGCCGGCCCAATTCGACTGCACGCAAGCATGCAGTGTGGCACTACCTCTTACTAAAAAAATGTCTCGACTGAATTCGGCCTCTATGGAACCATACATTTTCATACTCCATACATTGCGCCAAGTAGTGCACTGTGCAAGTTATTTCACGATATAATTCGATCACGTATGTCAATATAAACCATTGCGTAAATGATCGCTGCAGTATGACTTCGCAAGATTAATCTGGTATGATCCTAAAGAAATCATAAAAATGTCATGTAGCGGTAACTCAGGAAAATCTTCCAAATGATTATTGTGGCAAAAATCTTTTTCATTTCTGTTGTAACAGTAACCAATTTTTTCAAGCATGTTAACATGAATAACTTTTTTCTGCGATGGAATTCAACTTGCTGCCCATATTAACATATGAAGTAGAAATAAAACCTTAAAATGACATATGTTTTGTCTCTGTTAGATGCTGATACCAAATTGACTCATGGTCCTTTGTGTAGATAAGTTGCCTTACTCCTCCTTACCCTTCTATAGGCCATTGGAAACTCACACAGAGCACAGTTGTTAAGACAAAATATACACAAAAAGCATGCGTAGCTCATTTCAAATTGAATTGATAATTAGAAAGTTTTAAACATTTGTGAAACTAAAGCTTATAAATTAATATGTTTGTAAGAGTTTGCCCGGCACAACTGGGAAGAGACAACTTGGTTACTGTTGCGAAGTGACTGTATCAATTTGGACTTAATGTTGCAACACAGTAAGCAGCTGAATTGAACCAACACTAGGAGGGAGGTGCCTCTTGCTTTATTTTTTTTTTTTTTTTTTAGGTAGAAATTACGCTAAGGACTGAAGGTCAGTGCAGCTTCATCGATAATAGCCTCTTACTTGTATGATGTTATCGCATACTCAGCTCTTTTATCGCGTTTCGTGTGGTTTTTGTTTTAGCTGCATGCATGTAGCGTAGCACTACCTCTTACTGGATTTTTACGGATGAACGACTTGGGTATCAAGAGGTAGTATTGAGGTAATATAATATAGTTTTATATTAATAAACAATTGTTTTTGTTTGTACTCTTCTTTATTTTTTATTATCCTAAAATCTTCCTTTTTAAAATGACAGATATAATTTAAATTGTATACATCCATTTTAATTTTCAGCGTAGGCATTCATATTAATTGATATTTTTCTCAAATTTGCCTCGTCTTTTATACTATTTACTGTAACTATGCTATTTACATTGCTCTTCTTGTCCTGTAAATAAATATACTGGTTAAAAAATATTGGTTGCTAGATAATGTTATGTATGTATAAAATGCATTTCATAACTAGCAGTTAGGTTACAGAAGTATGATAATAAGTCTCCCTTTTTACTAATTGTGCTACAATCAGTAACACATTTTTTTTTTCTGACATGAAACATAAAACATTAAATATGTTGTATTGTTTTATTAAAATCTAAACAAACTTTTTAGTATTACTTTTAGTAATAACTTTATCTGCTTCTTTTGTCTCTATAGAAGTCATACCATTTATTGTCCTATTACTTCTTTTTTGTCTATCATTTAAGAATTTTGTCTCACTCACATCATTTTTAACTTTTGTCTTGCCTGTTGATTTAATTTAATTTTTTGTTGTACATTTATTCGTTGTTTTTTTTAGAACTCAAAGATTTCTTCTCAGGTTCCTGACATAAACATTTCCTTAAGATTACATTGCGTTTAGGTTTTAATTCATTTCCACTATATTGGACTGGTTCTATATCAGCAATTGGTGCTGGAAAATTATAATTAATTGAATTACTATAATGTCAATTATTACTTAAATTTAAGTATTATTAGTTTTCGAAACATTAGTTAAAAATTCTGAAACATACCAGAATTATACTTGGCACCACTTTTTAATGGTGATCTAACATTTTTTTCTATATCCATTTCTAAATCTGTGCCCCAATATGGCCTTACACGACTAGACATTTTTCTTGTATTTGTACCTAAAAATTAACAAATATAAATAACATGTTAAGGCTCAATTAGAATTAACTCACTTTGATCCCTGCTGGTTGCTTGTAGAGGGACTATGCTAATAGACTACAGGCCCATGTTGAAAAAATTATGGGTCATTTGAACCACCAGGTGACCTATCTAGAACGATATAAATATAATAATAAAATAAACGATATAATATATAGCATAAAATAGAAAGATTCAGCACTATGCCGTCACTTGTAAGCTGTTCAACTGCAGATGAGAATTCGAAAGTACAGGTAGAGTGAGTAAATTTTGGTCACATATTTTTGTACGGCATTCTTACCAGCGATAGATAGACAGAAAATAATAAGAAAACGCACAGAGTCGTACAAAAATGGTGCGCCACAAAGTAGGATTTTTTTTATTTTCCGACAATTACCGGGGTAAATTTGGTTATTTGATTTTGTACGGCATATGTGTTATACTATTTCAATACTGCTTTTAATCCATTATTTTGCAACGCCGTACAAAAATCAATGCGACAAGGAGAAAAATAGAGCGTTGCAATCCCCTCTCTTTCCGTAGTCCAGGGGTTGATTGGTGGTGGTTTCAAATGACCCATAACTTTTTCAACATGGGCCTGTAGTCTATAAAAGGCTCTGTCTCTAGCTTTTTATTCCCTTTAAATTTAAGGCAAAGTAAAAGGAAAGATAGACACTGTAGCGTATGGTACACAAAGTGATTCTTGGGACTTAACTTCAATAGTGTCTGCATGATGGTGAGGTTTGTTTGTGTTGGAGAACAACCCTAACTTCCTGTATTCATACAGTACATTTCTGTGCCTTGAGTGAAGAGTGATGTAAACAACACCCACACAACACTTCAACCCTTATTTGTTTTTTCATATAAAAATAATCAGCAAAAAATTACGAATTTTTTGGTCCTATTCAAGTGCTTCTATTGGCTATAGTTTCGGAGATAATATGGTGAAAAGTGATACAAGCAGCAGCAAAAAAGTGCATATTGATGTTGTTGTTTTAGGCTATCTCGTATTGCACAATGATATACCTAAACTTGTATCATATAACGCATATTTTTTTACAACATCATCTTATTAGGTACAACTTTTAGTTTTTTCAAGAAAAATCAAGACCAAATTTATAATATTTATCGTAAAACATTGAATGTTGAATCAATAACATGAAGTACTCAGATCAATTCTAGTCTCCTTGGTTCACAAAATTTAATTTTATAATCTCATTGTCGCTCTCCTGTAAAATTAAGATTTTGCACTTGTATCACTTATCACAGGATGACAGGAGGCACAGATTTAATTTTAAGTTTGGTCCTTGGCACTATACACTGCTCATCGCAATCACTACAAGGTGTATGCAGAGCATTATAATTAGGTCTCAAAAAGAATATGGTACTTAGTGTGAAATTGAACTTAATATGCATTAAAAATTTACTTACAATTTGCTTCACTGAGATTTGGCCCGCTTTGCAACTGATCCTTGATATCTTCTACTGGAGGTCTGTCAACAATTTCACATTTTTGTTTACTAATATTTTTTTTAGGACTGTCCTTTTTCTGATTTTTATTTTTGGTACTGGTAACTTGGAAGATATCATCGTCAGTAAATGTTTCACTTTTAATTGTATTATTACACATAGATATTACTGATGCAACATCCCATTTATCCTCATTATCGAAATTACTCTTTCTTCTTCTTTGATTTGATGCAGATTTCAAATTAATCTGGTCAGCAGGAACAATATTGTGTATCAAATCTAAAATATTTTCTTCATCATTCACATCACGACTGAGACAAGATTGTGATACAGCCAGTTTACGCACTTTATTTTTTTCTCTAAATCTATTTATTGTGTGAGAACTATTTGCTGACATATTATCTATACTTGAATTTTCGCCTTTAACTATATCAAGATTTTGTGTAAAAGCTTTCTTTTTATGAAGCTGGGTTTCATTGCGACATCACTGAAGGATGATGGCCTTTCAGAGGTGTTTGTATCATTACTTATCTCAATATTTACTTGACATGCTAGTGGTTGATTTATATTACTGTGTATAGGGTTAATAATTTCAACATTACCAATTAGTGATTGTGATGATTTAGAAATAAGTTTATCAGTTTCTGTGACATTCTCTTTTTATTCAAGTTTTAAATTATTTTTTGTACTGAACAAACTACTTCCTTTTTTAATATTGAATCTTTCATGATTAAGAGATTGTGATAATAAGGATTTTGGTCCCTTGATTTTATTCAATAGAGGATGTAAATATTTTGAATCAATTTGGCCAGATAAAAAGTTTGGTTTAGATTTTACTTGCTTCCTCATTGGCATTAGAGGTTTTTTGAATGTATCATCATCATTAGGATTGCAAGTGGATAATTGATTTCTTTTTGCAACAGAACATATTGGATCTTGGTTTTCTAGTGTTCTTTTTCGGCAGATAGTTCTCTTGTATAGTTTGATTTGGAAAATATCCTGATTTTCACTATCCATATTGTCAACATTTACTGTATTTGGTAGTGTCTGAGCTTCCATGTTAAGTGAATAAGATCTGTTGATTACCGGTTTGTCAATTAAATTATTGAACCTTTGAGATGGCAACATAAATCCCTTAGTAAATCTTTCCTTTTGTGTGCTCAGGATTCCATTGCTTCTCGGATGGATAGTGGTACTCATTAAATTATGTTTATTTTGTCTTTCTATTGCAATATTTGTGTTAACTTGAGTTGATGGGGCTATATGATGATGGTCATACACCATACTCTTAAGTGTACTATGTTTGAAGTTTTCTGTACAATCTTTATACATGTTGCTTTCCCTTATAGTGGTACTAATATTTTTTTTAGGACTGTTCTTTTTCTGATTTTTATTTTTGGTACTGGTAACTTGGAAGATATCATCGCCAGTACATGTTTCACTTTCAATTGTATTATTACACATAGACATTACTGATGCAACATCCCATTTATCCGCGTTATCGAAATTACTCTTTCTTGTTCTTTGATTTGATGCAGATGTCAAATTAATCTGGTCAGCAGGAACAATTTTAAGTATCATCAAATCTAAAATATTTTCTTCATTATTCACATCATGACTGAGACAAGATTGGGATACAGCCAGTTTACGCGCTTTATTTTTTTCTCTAAATCTATTTATTGTCTGAGGACTATTTGCTGACATATTATCTATACTTGAATTTTCGCCTTCAACTATATCAAGCTTTTGTGTAAAGAGCTTTCTTTTTATAAAGCTGGGTTTCATTGAGACATCACTGAAGGATGATGGCATTTCAGAGGTGTTTCTATCATAATTACTTATCTCAATATTTACTTGACATGATAGTGGTTGATTTATATTACTGTGTATAGGGTTCATAATTTCAACATTACCAATTAGTGATTGTGATGATTTAGAAATAAGTTTATCAGTTTCTGCGACATTCTCTTTTACTACATGTTTATCATTCTCTTTTTATGACGACTCTTTGAGTTTCTTTTTAGAATAACTACTTTTAACCTTTGTTATTTTACTTGATTTTGTTTTTATTGGAGATGCAATATTATTGTCATTTTTGTCTCTTACCCCAACTTCGTTTGTTACTTGCTGAGATAAAGCATTTCTAAAATTTCTGTTACCATTAGTATCTTTCTCACTTTAATTTTTATTAATTTTATCAATATGACTATCTAGTTTCAAATTATTTTTTGTACTGAACAAACTACTTCTTTTTTTAATATTTAATCTTTCATGATTAAGAGATTGTGATAATAAGGATGTTGGTCACATTTTATTCAATAGAGGATGTAAATGTTTTGAATCAATTTGGCCAGATAAAAAGTTTGGTTTCGATTTTACTTGCTTCCTCATTGGCATTAGAGGTTTTTTGAATGTATCATCATCATTAGAATTGCAATTGGATAATTGATTTCTTTTCTCAACAGAACATATTGGATCTCGATTGTCTAGAGTTCTTTTTCGGCAGATAGTAGTGTTCTCTTGTATAGTTTGATTTGGAAAAATATCCTGATTTTCACTATCCATATTGTCAACATTTACAGTATTTGGTAGTGTCTGAGCTCCCATGTTAAGTGAATAAGAGCTGTTGATTACCGGTTCATCAATTGAATTATTGAACCTTTGAGATGGCAATTTGTGGGCTCAGGATCCCATTGCTTCTCGGATGGATA
>LUGF01024203.1:0-33156 GCA_001625245.1 Calycopis cecrops
GTAGATACGATACCTATGCTGGCTCGTTGTTCAACGTATAAATGAGCCGTAATTAAGGCTTAATTCGTATTCAACGGGAAATCCGTTGGTTTCGCTACAAATTCATTAACCGTTTGTATAGTGAAGATAAATAGCACTTTAACATTGTGCAGCTATTTAAATAATTACGCTGTACATGTATTTACTATAAATTAGTTAGCTTTTATCGTCGCAATAAAGTTGAACTTAGATCTAAAGTTCAAAGTTTTCGGCCACACAAAAATCAAAGTTTGTCCAAAACTAAATATCAATTTTCGTCGATCCCGGGAAATTGATGATCCGAGCGATCAAGCGGGCCCGTATAAAGGCCTCGCGAGAAACAATGGTCGCCTGCCTTTCAGCGTTCTTCCCTCACGCAATTAAGTGGGCCTTTTTGTTGGGTTTCGCTCAGCAACCGCATTATGGGCACACAATGCCAGCGATGATTTGCGGGAAGACGTCAAGATTATATTTGTAAGATTAAGCGTGGGATGCCGATTTGTTTGATTTGTTATCCCTCGTCATGCGATGTGATAAAAGATATTTCAGTATTTTTTACATGAAAGAAAAATTAATGATTGCGTATTGTATAAATACGAATAAAGACCTTAGTTAAAGCTATTTCCACGACTTTCTAAACGTTCGTAAACTTTTATTCCTATGTACATTGCAATACTAATTCTTTATCTATTAGATACTTTATAGTTTTAATAGAAGATAAGTAATAGACTCATTGATCTTAAGCATAAGTTGTATGATGTGGAAATGTCTTTCTTGTTTGGATGTTCTGGCACATTTCAATTATGTGCGACTAATTTAGTCGTATTATTCTATCATTAGCCGAAGGACTTTTACTACTGGACTATCCCATAAATATTTTTTGGGTTTTAAGGCCTAAAAACAATAGATAAAGAACGCTTATTAAATTAGGTTGAGATGAAGACTTTAAGATAGGCTTTTGACTTTTCATCATCTATTTACGCTCATTAGCAGTTTAGTAAATCTTTAATACCTACTTCAAATTTTTGTCTCCCCTTTACCATCATGTTAATTATTAAATTCGCCTTAAAACCTACAATAATTTTTTAATATACAATTTTATCAAATTTCAGGAGACCAGGAGTGATCTTCTCAAGATGAAAACAAGAGATGGCAAGACAAAATATTCAATATTCAAGGTTCTGGTCTTATTGTACCATCTTGCATTTCGTATCAAACCAAAATAGAGATAGAAAGAAATATTTTGTATACCTGAGTGTAAACATTACACTCAGTTATGCAAGCAATTGGGACTTATAACGAATTTCAAATTAATTTGAATAAACTTTTAATTACCATAATTATGTAGACATTACGCCATGTAAACAAATCTGTTCACATAAATCTGTGTATGTCTATTGAATAAGCCAATGTAAAAGTTGTGTATTTTATCTATAATCTTATTATTGTTAATATTTACTATAAGTACTATAATTACACTATTACCTCTACGTATTTAATGCATGCTAACTGAAGGCAAAAAAGAAGAAATATAATGAAGAATAAGAATAAAAAGAAGACAAATAAATGGCACATTCGTGATCTACCCTGTAGATCCGGGCTTTTGTAGATTGTGTTGCATCAGAAGCTCGTCTCTACAGGTATCTCACGGCTGGAAGACCTCGCTACTTTATCCAGAACTATATTTGCTGCGTTGAAGACATCAAGATTATGAAGATAACATTCATTACTGTTTTAATTTCAGGAAAATACATTACAATAAAACTACATTATTTTTTCGCGATCTATTTATTTAGAAGCCCGAAGTTGCAAAAGGTTTTACTGAAATCATTAACAATCTTCGGTTACTTTTGATAACTTGTGACAGTACAAGTACAGAGAACATCTGTCATCTCACTTCAGCCAATCAATCAAGCAATCACTGTGGTAGCAGTATGGCTTCTGTGACGTCGGGCTCGCAAAATAAATAAATAAACCGCGACGAAATCGGTTAAAGCAGTTTTATTGTAAGGAGAATATTAAAATTGTTGTTTAATCTGTTTTAATACATGTAATGTATAATAATATTTTATAATTAGATTATTATATATAGGTCCGATTGTTTATTGCTGAAATATTACATTGAAATAAATATAGTAGGTAATTAGAATAGAGTATAATCTACCTATAGGTTTAATGCCTAATACCTAATAGAAGGTAATTACATAAATATTTGAATCAAATCGATACATAAGTCAGGTTAAAAGAGAAATAAATTGATTTTAATAGGGATTAAATTTTGTAGTATTGGAGCGCAAGCCTGGATTCGCAGCCATTTTTATGACTACCGAACAGCATAGTAGTAAGGTACTGTGCCGGTATCGTGTCAGCAAGAGGTTGCATCCTTGACATGCCGGCCGCATTCGGCCTGCCGCTGCAGTGTTACAGTACTACCTCTTACTAGTTTAACTCACTGCACTATCTCGTACTAGTTTAACTCACTGCACTATCTCTTACTAGTTTAAATTTAATGCTTAATTCATCAAAAACGCGTGTAAATCCATGACAACCAGTACAATATATAGAGGATACAAGACAATACCAATATCTAAATACATGTGCCTTATGCAAACGCTTTCAATACTTACCTACTATTTATTATATAAAGGTAATAAGGGGCAAACGAGGAGGCAAAGTTCGAGCTATTTCGTCTCTAGACTCCAAAAAACATCCGTATAAAGTTCATGTAGATGTGTCGACACCCTTTCTCCTGTCAATGTGCAACCGGACACCAAAAACCAAATATACCGCTCAGAACGCGACAGCATAGCTGTCACTTTAATGTGTGTCGTAGCTCATTCAGACGCAACGGAGCAACGACTATATCTCTTACAAAAGCTAATAGTTATTATATTTCTAATCTATCGTGTCTAAATGACAAATGAGATAAATGAGACTTGAAATAAAAAGTACTTATTTATTAATATTTACTACAAAGTAAAAAAAAAAATAAAAGTAAAACGATTCATCCAAACTGTTACCAAATAATTAATAAACAAACTATACCTACGGAAAATTAAGATAATAATAAATTAAATTAAGATAATAAAGAAATAATACCTTTAACTTATCAATAATAACCCAAATACTTCAAATTTATTCCGTTTATCCCATACATACCGCTGAAACGCACCCGTGTAGCTACTTCACACTGTATTAAATGTAGGTGCCTCTATTCGGTCTGTACCGGTGAAACTATTTAGACAGAAGCTGCCACAAATTTGTTAAAAAATATATTGTAATGTAAAATCGACGTAATAGGTATGTGGAAATGAAAAGAAGAAGAAGAAGAATTCATTCATTCATTTCATTATTTACTTAATGCAAATTTACAAGTAAATAGTAAAAGAAAGACAGCTGTGTTGTTTTCGTGCGGTGTGTAAGTAGCCGGTGGTCCACGGAGGAGGTGGAAGGAGAACAACATATCTGTATAACCTCTATGCGGATGTCTATGGGCGACGGTTAAATTGGGACCGATTGCTCGTTTGCCACCTCAAATTCAAAGAAGGGAAAAAGAAAAATATGGACGACCATGGGCGTCAGTAGTCTTTAGAGGATTCCGACTACCCGTTGGCCCTATTATACTATAAAACATATTAAGAACTAAAGCTACAAAGTAAGATAAATTTTGCTATGGGCATTCCCTATTTGTTAAGCAAACTGTCTGTGATAAAGCATGGCTTTTAGTTTCAATTGACCATGTCGCTAGCCAGTTATAGTTATTATTTCTTAATAACGAACACCAGACAATGTTGCATACTCAACCTAGTACTCGGAACTAACTATAGTAAAAACATAAAATTAATAAATTAAGTGACAGTGATTATGACATCCCAATCTTCTCTTGTATTCATTTACACTGGTATCGTATACGCCGCTCGTGTTTGCTCAATTCATCTGCAATTTCGCAGGACTTGGTTCTTCTGAACAAACTTTGGCGCTCTTTCAGATCCCATGTAATGACGACCTTAGGATATTCGATATCTGCTTTTGTAACGCCTACTAACTGTCTTAGTGTCAGATTTTGTGAGCCGATTCTGTTTAACTGCTACACACAAGTACAAGTACAAGTTTAATTGACCTTTTGTGTTAATAAAGCTCGTATAATCCTTTTTTTATACGATAGAGGCAAGCGAGCAGATGATCGATGACAACCGCCGCCCATAGACATCTGCATAACTCGAGGCTTGGCGCGTTGCCGGGCTTTTAAATAAGAGTAACTCTTTTCTTGAAGAACCCCAGCTCGTATAGGTTCGGAAATACCGACTGTGGCAGCTGTTTTTAGTGATGTTGTGCGTGGTAAGAAATTGCTCCTGAAACGCACAGTTGTAGACTTTGGGACATCTAGGTTTTATGCAGTCATATCCTCTTTTATAGCATTTCACTGATAGCAAATATTTACTAATCTTCTCGAAGCTCGCATCAGAATGTTGCCAATTTTATCAGTGACCCCTTTTATATATGGTAACGCTTCAGTATTACCAAGCGTTCAATTATTTTTTTATAGTATAAGGAGACAAACGAGCAGTCGGAATCTTTTAATGTCACTTCATGTTTTCTGCTATGTTTGTTTTCTAAATGAAGCAAAATAAAATAAAAAAATATCTTCACGACAGATAACCGTGGTGCATAGTAGCCGGGCTTCAGCCGACTGCTCTCTCTACTTCTTGGCTTATTTAAGTGACTGCAATCTTGTACTGTCTCCCGCTTTGATTAGGAAGGGAAATTGGAATTACTTCCTACTCCTCCTGCTTTCTTCTGATTAAATTCGTTGCGGGTCCAAAGACAGATTTAGCTTTTCCCTCGGGCTCCCTGCGATCATATCAAAGGGTCAAGTGTGGTTGCCGCTGTCGATCCTGGCGACACAGGAGTAGCAGCGGTGGGAACGAGTGGTGAGCCATAGCCCGTTAAAAAAAAGATAACCGGGGTAGACAAAAAACTGAATGTTTTGGTCACAATCTGTGCATATTCCCTAATCGTAAATATAAGAATTGAGAAATTACGGGATGTAGGACATTAATTTTCTTTGTAAAATAAATACACCAAAATTTTTGTTGTAAAAATACTGAACACTAATCCCAGCTTCGCACAGTAATAATACTAAAGCATAATATGTAAGTAGGTCAGCATATTATACCTATGGACATTATTTTGTGGATCTGATTATCAGCATATTAATTAACAATAATCATCATTAATTTAAGAGCTGCTATTGTCTGTGCAGCGCTAAAATTAATTTTCTCAGGTATTTCTAAGCTAATCTGAAAATACAGATAAAGCTGTTTTGTAAGCCTATTTATTAAAGATAATCCCAAAAGGAATAGTTTGGCACATATCTGTAGAAGGTAATGCGACGCTGCATTACAGAATAATAGGGCCGGCGCGACCAGGAAGTAATATTGTCGGGTTTCATGTGACTCGTACGTTCCATAGGGTTTATTGCAGCGAAGGGGGGAAAGAGGGCAAGACATGCATCATGTCTGTAGTCGTTGGCTGTCACCAAAAGGCTCCGACTATATACCGAAAAATAAAAAAATATTGCTGAAACGTAACATTAATAAAGTGAAAGCTGCGCTGTCGCGTTTCATGCGGTTTGTGAGTAGCCGATGGCCTATTGGAGGCGGAAGAGGAAGGGGGGTAACGCATCTGTATAGCCTTTATGCGGATGTCTATGGGTGTCATGAAAATGGCTCCGATTTGTCGTTTCCCTTCTTATGCTATAAAAAAAAATTGGATGACTTAAGGTATAAAAGCGCCAGTGCCTGTATTCCTCATTTCTCAATTTTTTGTAAGTAACTTTGTCTTTGTGTTGGTAGTGCCATTCTACAATGCAGTGAAAAGAGTTGGCACGACCGTCGACCAGAGGAAGGTACCTCTCGCTTACATATCGTCGTATGCTACGGTTTGTGAGTAGACATTGGTTCATAGGAGAAGAGGAGAAAAAGACAGGAATATAGTGAATGATCATAGCAAAACTTATCTTACTTTGTAGCTTTACTTCTTAATATGTTTTATAGTATAATAGGGCAAACGGGTAGAAGAATTTTCTCAAAACTACCGACGCCCATGGTCGTCCATATTTCCTCCCTTGAATAAGCCACGGGAACTTTCCAACGGCATAGCAGTCACTTTAGTGACCGTGTCAATGAGCGAGAGTAACCTTCCCGTCGGTGCTGGTGGAGACTGGAGTTCGTTTGCAATGCAGCCTTCTTTTTATGATATAAGAGGGCAAACGAGCAATCGGAACCATTTTCATGGATGTCGGTAGTCATTACGATGCTGCTCATTTGTCCCTTTGCACTATAAAAAAATTTCATCGTCATAATATTTAAACGAATTTATTAATCTTGACGAAACTGGAGGAATTGTTTTGGAATTAATAGGAAGGCATTTGTCGGTGCACATTATAACAAAGATACTTAAGTTTTAACTATAATAACAAATTAAGTTTATTTTTTACATATACATTCTAAACAGTAGGTTGTTTCTTTTTAGTATGTGCCATAAAATTGAATGCATGTTAGATTAAGTACTTGAAATGTTTTATAAAAGTACCTATTAACATTTAATAAATGTATATTCTATCCTATAGAATTCTATTATAATAGACTGTAGATAGGTAAACAAACAGTTTGGATGTTATGCATATTAGGTTAGGAGACATAGTAGGTATAGGTATATACCTAGTAATAATATTATATACCCACGATGATCAAAATTATGAATGTTTCTAACTTGCCCAATGTATCTACGTTGTAGCGAGATGATGAATTGAAATACTTATATGATGTATCATAGTAACATGGTTTGACACAAATCTTCATAAAGCGTAAGATCTATCAATAGGTATACCTATCAGAACGGCCAAACGATAAACGAAATATCATACATATAAGTCTGTTAATTTTACCTTTCTGTTTCTATTATATAATTACCTAACACTAAAATATAAAATAGAAAATGAATTAAAATCCAAAAGTTCAACAACTGTTGGGTTTTAATAAATTTACAATTTTTTTGGTTTATCAATTTTTTTTTATTTAGTTTTATGTCACTTATAACATGTAAATGCTAAATACTAGTAGCTAAGAATTTATTTGATTTAAGCAGCATAATGTGCATTGTAACAAGTTCGGGACCTGATGCTTAAATTGTAAATTGATGCCTAGGCTGTTTTTTCGTAAAGCTAATGGCAATTATCGAAAGAAGATTTTCAAATATGTGTGCTGATAAATAAGTACATAGTTTGGTTATGTTTATGGATGTTTATTTGCTATCAGATGTACTGGCATGTACTGTGTTTGATAATGATGATGACAATATTGTTATATGAAACAATATTGTCATTGACGTTATATATCATTTTATGCATGAACGTTATTTTAAAGTGTTGTGTTACATATGAAATATATGAAATAAAATGTGGAAATTGTATAAAAAAACCGGCCAAGTGCGAGTCAGACTCGCACACCGAGGGTTCCGTAGGAACGGGAGGTATGAGCAAAAGTAATAGACGTTGAGAAAATTACACTTCCTTGCGACAAACTTATATATGCGGGTGCTTGCATACATTTAGTATGAAACGAACTACATGCATAAGTTGGTAATGATTTTTCCAGTGATATAAATTTTATTTACCAATTTTTAGATTTATTCCTATATGTATACTGTAAGGTCTTACTTCTTGCCAAATTTCAGAATTCTAGCTCAACGGGAAGTACCCTATAGGTTTTCGAAAAAGTGCGTTTTCATACAAAATTTGTGCATAAATGGCTATATCTTTTTATTGCGTTAACTTAGAAGTGTGATTTTTTTTAGGCATCAAGACGTAACTGACCTCCGTATTCGACAAAGATTTCAGCTTAATCCCTTCAAGCGTTTTAGAGAAAAAGGTCTTGACAGACGTACAGACGGACAACAAAGCGATCCTATAAGGGTTCCGTTTTTTCTCTTTGAGATACGGAACCCTAAAAAGTATATTATTTAATAAGATTATGAAATATTAATTTATACTTGTTACTTATTGTGTTATTTTAGTGAAGCAAACACTTATATTAATGCATTACCCGAATAAAATAAAGCGCTGAACAGTAACAATTAATTAATAATTAAAATAGCAAAACGTGCAGAGGAAAGTATTTTAAAACATTGGAAAGTGAAATTCAAAGTAACAAAAATGTGTAATTAAATATTTGTAACCGTGTATTATATATAAAATGTGACCTCTTAACCGAATCTATTTATTTCTCTCATACTTTGTTACCCGTGTTATAAAAATCATTACAACTATTTAATAGCTATTAAGTTTTACGATATTTGGTATGTTATAATTTAATTATATACTAATCAATTTCTTTGTGCAAAAATATGTTTTTCATAATATGTAGTACAATATAATTAAGAAAAATATAATTTCAAAGTCCCAAGACTGAAATAAAAATGAACTTACAATTTAAACACCTACATATTTTAAAATTGAAGAAAATGGATCCAAAAGTTACCATTTTTTTACTTTCTATATATTTTTATGGTGTATGTGGGCAAACGAGTAGTCGAAACCATTTCCATGACTACCGACGCCCATAGACATCCAATTAGAGGCTATACAGATGTGATGTCCTCCTCTCTCCTCCCACCTCCATTGGCCACCGGCTACTTACACACCGCACGAAAGGCGACAACATAGAGTAGGTATCACTACGCCGGTCACCGAGAGGTGGCTCATAGGTTATGCCGGCTCAATTCGGCTGCATGAAAGCATGCGGTGTGGCACTACTTTTTTATTTTACTAAATTTTAAAGTTAAGGAAAATATAATATGATGATAACAATACACATTTTAATACGACGTATTACTCACAAAAGAATTCCTCTAATGTATCTATTCGTTTTCTACTATTATTAAAAATACGGAACTTTATGAATGAGACACTGTATTTTTTTATCCCCTACGCAAACGAGCAATCGGACCACTTTTCATGACTACCGACACCCATAGACATCCGAATAAAGGGTATACGGATGTGCTGCCCTCATTTTTCCACATCTTCCTCCTTAGATAGTCTTGGCATACATACGCATCGTACAAAACCACAGAGCACAGCTGTCACTTTACGTCGGTATCGTGTAAGGGAGAGGTACCTCCTAGGCCGTGTCGGCCTACTTCGGCTGCAGCGTGGCACTATCTCTTACTAAAATATCTGTTAGGTATTCAATCCTGAAAAATTTACTGTCTTTACTGGGATTTTTATAGGCATCTATCTGTACATAGATTACAATCTAGAATAATTCTTCATCTTGAAAAAAACAATGTTTACCTTGGAATAACTTTTAGACGGATGAAACCGGGGCGCTCAGCAGCTAGTAGAATCTAAATGGAGATCTCTCACCTAGTAATGACGATGATGCTTTTTAGGAGCTGAATGCAATGACTAGACGAGGGGAGCGCACACTTCAAAACACCAGACGTGACAACTTATACTCTAATATATGTCAATTATTGTTAATTAACGTCTAAAGGTAATTGCGAGATCGCGCTACTGTCGCACGACTACTGCGACCGGTTGCAGAGGACTCGGTAAATTCTTCGACTGCATCGATGCA
Source organism: Calycopis cecrops (assembly GCA_001625245.1). NCBI lineage: Eukaryota > Metazoa > Arthropoda > Insecta > Lepidoptera > Lycaenidae > Calycopis > Calycopis cecrops. The sequence continues at coordinate 9,660 of LUGF01024203.1, forward strand.
CTGCACCGCTGTGCCTCTAAGTGGTGGCTAGCTGACGATAATTAAAATAATGGGAAAAACGGAAAGTTACAGCCTTATCTGTAGCCTATAAATATCTCTGTAATCTAAAGAATATGCAAATGAGTTGTTCTTAATTCTTCCTCTTTTTCCAAATGGCCTATTCAGGTATATATAGGCCTATACAAAGCACATTAAACGCGATTCCAAAGTCTTCACTTGATGCAGCTTAACATGATCATTGCAATTTTATAAAGTAATAAAAATTTCTAAATAAACAAACATGACTATCGCAAAAATAAAACTATACTTAAATAATAAATATTGCGGAAGAAAATGTTTAGCCTAGATTATTTTAGTCAGTAAGCGCTACTCAACCAGAGATGGCGCTTCAATTAGTGTCACAGAGATGAAGCCTATGTTACTGACAATAGATGGCGTGAGGACTGAAATATGTAAACAAACTCGTCGGTATTGATTTTATTTTTATCTTGGAGCGACTACACTCGTTACGAGAAAGTTAATGAGGCGTACTGAAATAAGTTGCCTCCGTACTGTATAAACATGCAGCTGAATAATAGAAAAATAAGTTGCCTAGGTTCTTTAATATTTTGTGACTTTGAATATTTTGAAGCTAACATAAAAGCATTCTACATATTTCCTATGAAATTGATATCACAGCTTAAATAAACTTGGCACCATCGATTTGCCTTCGTCTTAAGAACTTAAGGCATCTCTCTATGAAAGCCAGTCATTAAACTAGCTATAGGTACCTACCGTGATACCTTCCGTCCTTTTACGTTGTCCTGTCCTGTCGGAGACTTACGGTGGCAACCTTTACCCATAAAAATCCGCACAACTAGGGTCCATGCATTGCCTTCTTTAAAACTTCGCTTTTAAATAAGCCGCCAGACTACAACAAATCGCTCATCCCACAGCCCAGCCGTCTTCAAGTCGATGCTGTCCATGCAAGTGAGAAGTAACTCGTTCGTGCTAGCCCGATTGATCTGCAACGTAGTAGAAACCTATACTATAGCCTGCGACTTCATTCGCATAGCGTAGTAATATAATAATCAAAACGATTTTTTATTGTTTGCTTTCAGTGTGCCGAAATTCCGATTTACCGTAAAAATGAGCAATTTTAAAGCCGTAAAAAGTGTTTTTGATGTTGACCTGGCTTACAGCACAAAAAGTTTCAATCGAATTCGTCCAGTAATTTTGGAGATTAGCCCGGACAAACAGACAAACAAACAAAAAAACATTGAAAAGTGGTCTAACACTATTTTAACGTCCGCGTCGCCCCAATTAGTTTTTCGTAAAAATATTCAATGTACAGACACACGAATTTTACTGTTTTTTAATTATATGTATAGATTGGCCGTATGAATAATAATAATCAATTGATAGACGTTTTAACTGCACATTTGGCCCGTATACCCGCAGAATTTCTTGCGATGTTTAAATTCTATTAGGTATACACGATAAAAATGAAATAAATTATTATTTTGTAGTTCTAACACAATTTACGCAAGGTAGATTTAATATTTATTTTTTGTTATGGAGAGAGGAGTTTCAGAGTAAAGATCGTTAAAAAAGACAATAAATAAGAAAATAAATAAATAACATGAACATAGTAATTCTTGATAAGGCTGCTCTTAAAATGTACCTATAAGGGCTTATAGAATTTAGAATTGCAAAAAAATAATTCATCTAAATTGTATGCAAGCATAACAAAATTACAAAAGTTGAATATTAAATTAGGACCTCCAGTTTTTCTCATTTGAAACTTTGATAAGTATTCTGATATTTTAAAAATAGATTCTGAAAGAAGACGAATTTTCTAATAAATAATTAAATTATATATAATAAATTATAAAATTAAAAATCGGGGAGTTAGACAATACCAGAGAAAAGTTATCATTGTATTGGAAAAGCGAAGACATTCCTACCGTTCGTGTTTCGTGTGTGTCAGAATCTGGGTACCCAACGAGGGGTAAAAAAGAGAGCAACAAATTCTGGTGGACTCAACGTCCAGTTCTGCACATCATCAGAACCTTAATAGGTGTTGACTGTCACCAATCCAAAAACTACAAATGCTAGGCTATAAATAAAGAGTTGTATTTTTTGAGCACCTTCATGCGGGTTGAAATTAATTTCAAATATCGATAAATCACAACAAAAATGATAATTATAAAAATAATTTTTAATACAGATGATACATTATATATCACAGTGTACACAAAGTACATTGTACTAGCTTAAGCATAAGAAGATTCTGAAGTACTTGTCTGTTTGAAATAAATCCTCAAAGTATAAAATCGAAAAATTTATGTGATAAGTATATTTTATAACTGTAGGAACTCAATTCGACAAACATATCTCAGCGATAGCACAAATTAAAACGATCTAATATAAATCATCTGTTCCAACAGACCGCCCATTTTGAGTTACCTTATCGAACATTGATTAATAGCCCCTGGGAGATACATTTTTTAACAGTTACACAAAACTGTCGCAGGACCTACGTGTTCTCGGAGCGTATCTAAAGAGCTTGTGAAGTTTATACTCTGTGCTATGAAAAGTTTTATAAGTATTTCATAAATGAGAGAAAGAAAGATTATACATCTTTCTGTAGATTTACAGTGGAGCGTTAAGGTTATTGATGATAATGATTTTTTATGTATAAGGGGCAAACAACATTTATTGGAAAGCCTTGAAAATTTTTCTAGGACCCTTTTTGATGGTCATGGATGGTACATTGACAGTAAACAATTGTTATTATATTGCTTTGTCTAATTAATTATTGCAACACCCAGTGCCCTTTGGTAACAATTCTAGTTACTTTATATAATTTATTATTTGCTTGCGAACATCATATTAATATTATAAATGCGAAAGGTCACATTTTTATTTTTCGTTTTTAGATTTCCTCATTAATTCACACAAAAATGATATACTACACTGATTGAAATGAAATTTGGCACAGACGTGGGATACTTTTGTAATTACAAAAAAAACTTATTTTTAAATTCAAAAATGTAAATGGTTTCCAAGATAGATTTTACGCCGGTAAAGCCATAGAGCATATCTAGTCACACATAATATATCAAACTAAGCAAAGTAATAAATGTTTCGTGGTAGCTCTGTATAATTCTTAAGTCAACATGGACAGTGTCCCCACAGTAGCCGATTGTTGTTCGTCAATTTCGATAACAGATTATTAATGTTATCCCGGTGTATAAATCGTACACAATCATCCTCTTATCGCACCTAAAGTGATTTTAATTATGATGGATAAACAATAAAGCAATTAGTTATATTAATGAAGTTTTAAAATTTATATTATAACGGGAATATTCCTTCTTGTAGAACATTTGGTGAAATTCTATTATGTACCTAAATATAAAGTTTCTTGCTTTGAAGGGATTATTCATAATTTTTTATATTATTAAGTATTAATAGCGTAGAAGGGCAAAAATATATTAGGCTGTATTACTATGGCTACAGAGACCCATAGGTTATATAGGCCCATCTGTTAAGCCTGTGGTGTTACGGATGTCTGTGGGCGTTGGTAAACACTTTACATCAGGTGACCCAGCTGCTCGTTGGCTCCTATGGTTTAAAAAAAAAACTAAGTCGCTTTGATAATATTTTTGTCAAACCCAGAAAAAATTGGCCTTGGTTTTAGCAATCGCCTCTTCATTGAACGAAAATATTTATCCTTTAAGCCATTTTTAAGTTACATTTTTAAGGATGCAGACATTTATTTAGCTGGAGCATTATTCCTTTTAGATGAAACTTTTCTTTCATTATAAGTGTGGTAAATTTTTTACAAATTTTTCGTTAATCAATCTTTTCAACATTGCTGGATAGCTAACACTGGTTATATTTCTGTATTCTGTAAAAATAGCTCTACCAAGAGACTATTTTTCACTTTACCAGCCGAAAACCGCAACAGTTTTTGTCTTCTTTAGTGCAAGTTCGTCGATAGAAGTCTGCTACTTTGTTGTTTAGTCTCTGGCGTAAAATGGTGGACCAAGTTTTCTCAAAAGTTACGAGCCGAGAAAAATATCACAAGGATTGTGATTTTACACCTACAGATATCTGTAGCCTCAGAAAATCAAGTCGCTTTCGCTTTGTCTTTTTTGGTCGACAGTCAGTAAAAGCGCCTTGCAGTTTTTATTCCCAGAATAACTGACTAGTAAAAAGAGCTCGTTCACTTGAGTTTTGCATGGCATCATTTACGGTCGACGGTCAGCTTATCAATGTCGTGGAATTTATTAACAATGTCTAAATATCCTCAGTGGCAATCTTTTATCGGTCATCCTGGGAGCTCACATTATTAGTTGTAGTAGCTAGGTCTACAACGAAACTGGTTATGTTACTGGTTGCCCATTGGGGGAGAGGAGGGAAGACAGGTACATTATACTATAAAAAATGAATTAACAGCGAGTTACCAAGCTTTTTTTTATACACATACCTACGCCTCTTATTAGGTACCTATACATGTCATGTCGACAGATTCTAAATATTACTTGTTAATTGATATTTATGAGAGATACCTGTATCAAACCGAAACCATTTCATTCAAACTGCAACCTCTCCGATTCTAAATGAAGGGGTTCTTAATAACGATAACTCGGCAATGGTGAAAATTCGCAACACTTAAATTCGTCTGATTGATGTCGTTCATTTATCACTCCCCTCGTTTGAGCATCCGATCGGCGTTCATATAAAACTTTTAAAATGGGTCAGGAGGTCTTCCCTTAATTACCTCCAGCGTCTCGATGTAAGTAATTAAAATTTGAAAATCGATATTCATTCCCATCTTAATCGAGACAGACAGATGGTACGTTTGGTTCTAAATGCATTTTTAATTTAATTAAATTATACGTTACCGAAAGAGCGATTTTTAAAATAAAATGCGTATATGCTTATGCTTAGAGTGATTGTCGTTATGCAGGTAAACGTGAGATGATAAGAGTTTATATATTGCCATTTTTGAGAGTCTGCATTCGTTTTGGAAAACACAACAACTTTGCCGCTATAAAATCGATACACTAAGTATCAATTTCAGCGGAGATCTGCCTCAAGCTCTCCCAGGGCTGTTCTTGACGCTACTGGAGACTTTAGAGCACATTGATATGCCGCTTTACCATTGCCAAAGCAAGTTAATATAAGTACGTGCCTTCACTGTATGGGAGAAATGTTGTCTATGCCTTGTTACATGTCTATATCACACCTTAACACATCATGGCTCATATAGGTACGTACCTACATTGATTCTTTCAAGTTTAGCCAAGCCTTAGATCTTAAAAGGAGGTGAGCGAGTACTTATCTATAACAATAAAGCACTACTTATTGATTGAAATAGGGACATTGTGCCTGTTGATATATGAAAAAGTATGTTATGTATTTTCACCGATTTAGTTTATAAGTGACATTCATGCCGTATCTGGTTTAAATAGAATGCAAAGATTTACATTCCATTCTATTTATTCAATAAAAATGTTATCTTTTGAGAAGATATACAAATGCAAATTCGATGTATTATCGTATCTGTATTGAAATAGGTAAATTCTTTTCTTATATTAATGACGATCATTTAAGAGCTTAATATATTAAAATTTATCAAACACTAACGAATTTGACACATTCTATTTTAATACTTGGTGTAGAGAGAGAGAGAGTAAACTATATATATTAAAAAGGCTGGTCGTGTTTTTGGTCCAGGTTTATAAAATGTTTGTCTTGAAGCATGTCAAAACAGTGGCGGGAGATCACGGGCCGTCGCGCGTCGGAGTGGAAGATGCTATCGACCGATGATTGGAGCGCGGGCGCCCCCGCGTAAACTTGCAACAGCAGATCGAGCTGATAAGTCAATCAAAGTGTTGCTTCGTGGGATTGAAGATTATGTTTTGGAGTTGCTGCAATGGAATCGAGCTGATGAAAGATTTCCATTTTTTAAATAGTATAAAGGAGCAAACGACGTCATGACTACCGACGCCCATAGGGCATAGACTCTATCTCTTACTTAGTAGTTATTACATATATATGATATTTAGTATATACTTCTAGGATTCTTTGATCAAAACACTATATCGTTGGCGTCTCGTATCTTTCAGATTGTCTCATAACCATGAATGTGAATCCAAACTTATGTCCTTTAAGTGCTTACTAGCATCATTAGTTATATCTTTTTTCTTCTCTAGACGACGTATGCCTTTACAAACCTGTGCTGAGACATATTTAGTACAGTTGACATGATAAATTCTTACTTTATGACCGCCTTTGCATATATTATTATGGTTATAAAAAGCAGATAGGTTTTTAAACATTTTCATTACAACGTAACAAAAGATATTTCAACATTTTTCATTATGTAGAAATGAACATATTACAATACTATTGGTAATATTCTTATTTGAAGCCATAGAAATTTGGTAAAGAGCAAACGAAGCATTTTTCTTAGTGATTGCTAACGACTAGCAATGTGACTCTTGTAGGTACAAAGTAACAATCTCACTCGATAATCGACATGAAGACAGACCCCTCTTTCTGGTAGATCGTAGGTTTAACATAGCTTAGATAGGACAGCTCGCACGCGTTAACTAAAGTTGACCTCGGCATATCCATCCGGAATTATATTTAATAACTTTTAATTTATTTATTAATTTATTAGAATTATATTTAATAATATATTATATGACGATATTAATTATTTTTTTATGTTATAGGAGGGCAAACGCAGAGGGCGAGAGCAGTCGAAGCCATTTTCATGACTACCGACGCGACGCGACGCACACAGACATCCACATAGAGGCTATACAGACGCGCTGCCTTTCTTACTCCTCCCACCTTCATGGGCCACCGGCTACTTACACACCGCGAGAAACGCCTGCCAGTCAACACATCTGTCAGTTTACATTTTTTAATACCTATAAGAAAAAAAATTAGTTAAATTTTTGCGTAGTGCATATCAACTTAAGCCTTATAGATTGATCATATCTTTGTTCAGATAGTTATTTATCTCAATCATTTTTATTCATTGTTTATGCATTTACATACCTTATCGTACCAGTAGTAAACCAAGAGAACTAATGTTTTATTTTAAATAAAATTATCAGATTTACTTATTTGTAAACAGCTTGCATATGAATAAAATAGCAGCAAAGGAACATTGGATAGGTACCTGTACATAGATACATGATTGACACCAAAAATTTAGCATGTAGCATATGTAATTATAAGGACCACTGTTAAATAATAATAAAATGTTTAAATAAATGTCGCAAACTGTACACAATAATTATCCATTTTCAGTTCCGCGCAATGTCGCGTTCGAAATATCGAAAAAGTTTTAATTTAGCCAAGTTGCTATTGTAAGTCTTTTAAAAAGCTTCGAGTATTGTATGCATTTAACAAGGAGTCGGTGTGACAGTTATTAATGGATTTCCTACTATTTTTCTCGGCTGGCGCGGAGGATCGGCTTAGGTATCACCGTTCTTTGTTCAGACGCTTGGACGTAACTCGGGTATTATTGATTTAATTTTCATTTATAAAGTAAGGCACCTGGTATGATACTGCTGTGACAAATAATTTCTTAGATGGATATTGTTATGAATCTTAGTTTTTTATCTGTGTCTCGTCTATTACCTATTTCTTACATCAACGATAGCAACGACAATCACCATCAAGACTCCGTAGTTGCTGTTGAACAATTCATTATAGTCTGCACACAGCATGGACACATCAAGGCCTCCCTTCTTTAATCTTCCTGATTTGCTGTGCACACTGCACATGTCGTATTGTAAAAGTTTCGAAGTTTTACATAACCTTTATAAACTGTAGATGTGTCTGGACATAATTTCCCGACCTACTGAAATGGAAATTTGAATGGCCTGCATCGTAGTCACTGGAGATACCCAATGCTTGTATTCGTATTGACGCATCTGGAATCTAAAAGAAAATAATGTAATCAAAGATCGGCAGTGTTACTGCGAAGTCTACTGTTTTGAAAATGTCCAAGAATCACTATCTCTTGAAAGATAAAAAATTTCAACAAATTCTTAACTTTCCTAAACAATAGAAAATTAGCCTTTCCTAATTTTCCGAGGATACAGATTTCAGACAAAATACATAAAATAAGATAAACGGGCGGTCACTTCAGATAAGTGTCAGTAAAATTCTTGGGACGCTAAGGCTTAACACTGATATATACCACTGATATCCGTGATAGAGGGTCCCCTCTCTACGGTCTAGTCGGTCACTCGATTTAGAGAGACTAGATTTAGCGTCGAAAACCCTAAATTTAGTCTCGTCGCGCAACGAGTCCTCCTCACACTCCTCCACCTCTGGCAATCCGATAGATCTGAAATGGGCTGCTCTTTGCTTCTACAGCAAAAATTTAGATTAGAAATAGATCTGAAATATGGATTGAAAGTTTCTTTGATATAAAAGTCTACTGCAAGTCACTGCATATTATAATATAATCGCTATAAGGACTAAAAGAATATTTATTTTTTTTGTTGACTGTACTTCTCAATAATATTTTCTCAAATTGTTTGTTACGGTGAGATATATAAGGAAAAACTCGCTAAGTCACTGGATTTAGCTACTCTCTCGAGCCGGGGCTCGGTGTTGTGAAACTGACTTATCGGCACACGCCTCACGTACTGGCGGGCTATTGAAAGAAAACTTAGATGTATGAACTGAAACAATGCTCTCAAGCTTTGTGCTAATGGTTTAATAAAATTGTGGTAAATATATTATTTTTAATAGTAGTGTAAGCAATAATGCTGTCTTAAGTTTATGCGATTATTACTTACTACAATACTGTCTGTGAGTCGACCGTTGACCAAAATTATTGGAGTAGGTAATCTTGGACACTTATTGTAAAGAATTGTGAACAAATTGGTGTATAGTATGTAGTAGGACATATTTTTTCCATAACTCGCACATGAGTTTACATCCTTTGGAGACACCCAAAGGAATATTTATTAATGGACAAATATTTAACCTTGCTGTGTACATTTATGAAGTAAATACAACGAAGTTAGCTGCCTTCGATATCATATATTAATAATTATATTATAAATGAGACGATCCGATTGTGTATTTACCGTCATTGCTCTTAACCGTATCAAAATAATATCATAATATCAAAATAATTTTATAAAAAAAAATTAAACACTCGGTAAATATTAGCTTATGAAACATCAAGAAATTGTTCTTGATGTTTGATTTTTGATTGATGGCAAACCGTGAAACTTTTGCTCATATGAAACACTCCGAGTACAATTTGACTTGTATCATAATGAATTGGATAAATATCTGTTAGTCAAAAGAAAAAGTAGATAGGCAGTGATATTAATTATTCTAATAGTCTTTTAAATATTGTACCATCCTGACGTATACACGTTCGAATCCACGGGCGGCATTTATAAAGCTAACGTTATCCATTACTCAATTATTTTCTAAATTTCAATCATTGTCTACGGTTGCGACGGAGCGGTATTTTTCGAAATCCTCACTGGCTGCATCATTACTCATTCGGAGCGTCGTGTCGAGCGGCGCTTTTTGCGACCGCCTTCGGTGCAGTTACAATCTGAATAGTCTGCGCTTTTAAAAACGTGCAAATAGATTAAGTAACGTAATATTTACACTCTGTTTTACGTATTCGTCAAACTTATCCGATGTTAATGATTATAGATTCATCACGATTTCTTTTCATAATCATCATCATTTGCAGCCATATGTCGTCACGTCAGGTCACGGTGACATCCTGCTTACATCCAGCGGCTTCCCATTATTTACTTTACTTTGCTGAAATGTATATAAATTTATATAACTATACTTTTTGGTTCATTTTACTGTGCTATTGGTATAAAAGTCAGGCCGTTTAAAAACAACAGTTTAAAAAAATATTTAATATAGGCACTATAAGATGATTTTCTCTCCCTCAGTACAGGGAATGTGAATCCTTCTTTTTGTTGATTTAAGTAAGGTAAGAAGATATTACTTGAAATTAACATAAAAGTCCTTCCATAGAAGCGCGTGCCAGCTCTACTAACATTTTTTACTAATAATTAAGTTTACAAGTCTTAACATTTTACATAGCGTGAGAACTGTAAAAGTGCAGTTGGTATGCCGTTAGAGATTTTGAATTCATTTCTGACAGAAAATATCATAATTGCTACAGATAAAGCAGAGGCTAGACCTACCTAATTAAGGCGATAAACATTAAACTCAAATTTTAGCTTTTAAACTTTTTCATATTTCCTTAGGTAGTTTATTGTATAGTAGTTTATTTACTTTGCAATTTACATCTTCATTGTTTTACTGGCGTCACGGAGAAGTGTTCACTATTGTTTCCTATTTCAAGGGACGTTTGTGAGAAGCATAATATGGTTTGGTTCCTCGGAACTATCCAAAAAGCTCTATACATTATATATATTCTACAGGACTCGTTATATTCACCTAATCCAATATTAGTATCACGGCAAATCTATTCAATACAACCATTGCTACTTCAATTCGATAACTTTGAGTGAAAACCAAATACCAATATTGCGGCTATACTACAATAAAAACTCAAAGTCATTTTAAATTACTTAACATCTTTATTGAACTCATCTTTCGATCTTTAGGGACATGTAATTCTTTTAAAAGAATGCATTGTTGTACCGCTACTGTTTGATCGTCGCTGACCCTGGGGACCCATTGATCAAGCATCGGAATACCCAGTAGTCAGTTGTACTAACAATTCTCTTGTACGATGCTCAAACGTCACAATATTTACGGAGATTTAGGCCGATTTTCCGCGCAATCGATCAGTGTGTTGCTGTTAGAAAGTGAGATCTTAAATGCCTGCGCGTGAAATCGACGCATCATGATACAGTAAGTATAGTGGTTGCAAAAAACTTATAGTGAAAAATGAAAGTTATATCCCATATTATACAGATATTTTCTTTGAAAATGTTCATGGTCAGATAATAATTTCATTGTTAAATGGTTAAAAAAGGGTTCTGGAATCTGTAGGTCCTCTATTTATCTAATACTTCTACTCCGAATCATCACTACTATCAAAAAGAGTAATTAGTGCCATAAAGTGTAATGCATTTTCAATTCTAAATGTCATGTAGAAGTGCATGATCATCTGTAGTCTATAGTGCAGATCGAAGGACAACCACATTGGTCATGGGTCTTTCAGTAAAGTAGCGCTAATGTTCCTGTTTGGTGTTTTACCTTGCTGGGAGAAGAACGCATGGCTTAAGGTGCAGTAAATGGAAAATATTTGTAACATATTTTGTTCTTGTCAGTAGCGCTGTAGCTGCGGCCATCGCGTTGATCTAGATTTTACAGAATTTATAGGATGAAACCATTTTCTACGAAATTCTGTCAGGTTAAGATTGATATAATAGTCACCTTCGCAGGAAACCTTTAGGTTCGTGAAGTGCCATTGCATTCTTGCACTTATGAAGTTTTGTTCTTAGACAAAATGTGATGTCCGAAGAAATACGGAGAAGTAGAAAGAACATTTAAAGCACGGAATATAAATTAAGTAACTAATATTATAAGACCAGATTTTGATGAATTAATTCCTTCAAATAATTGGTCATAAAAATGGTAATGCAAATGGGAAATCCATCCGTGACCACGGTTGTTGTAAAGCCTCGTAAACGTTGGGTTTGTAAAATAATGAAATAAACCGCGATAAAATCCGTTAAAGTTGTTTTATTGACGTGATAACGTCTTATAAATCGATAGAGCAGGCTGTTCCAAAAAACTTGACAACATGCGGCGTTACCTAGTTGTCAAATGTACATTGTACAATGTACATGTCCTGTTTTGAATGAATGATTGACCGAACAATATTACGTTCTGTAAGCACAATGCACATTGCTGTTGAATTGTATGTTATAGGATTATTTTCAAAATAAAGGAACAACAAATTTAAATTGGACCAGTTACATGTTCCCACGGTCAAACTTTAGATCCGATGGCCCTTGGTCACATCTAATGAAACCACGGTTAGGTATTTGTATGAACACCCTAACCAAATAGAATTGTGCAAGCTATAGCGCGATGTAGGATACGTGATAACGCCATCTGTTATGCATTAGACGAACTATATATCTGCTATAGTCTATACAAATAACTTGCAATCTAACATACCATTTCCAATTACCTCTTTCTCTATATACATACAAATCTATTAAACAAATGAAATTAAAATTTTCTTTTGAAAAATGCTACCATTCCATCAGTATTTTCTTAAGACGTTGTCACGTTCAACTATCGTCAGTAAATCGACTTTACAGACAACCGATGTTTTTTTTATAAATTTGTATTACATAAAATAAATATTCTATTTAATAACTTTTCGAAACCAACTAGCTATTCCAGATAATAACGCAAGCAAACAAAATATTTATATCACCAAATACATATAAGTTACATGTATAAAAACACAATAACAACACTACATATTTTTACCATTTCTTTGTATTCTAAATAATGAGATTCACTGGGTATTGTTAAAGGAGAAAAGCGCGGTGCATTTACCCCGGTCCTAGGGGGATTATTCGCGGGAGGAAGTGTGAAGAGCTGAGGGGAGCCGATGTACGATAACAGTGATACTTTCAGTTGAAGCCTTCACTTCGATAGGTACGTCAAAGGGAGGAAAATGTAAATCGTCATCCATCAGGCGAGTTCGGCGTATTTCCAGATATTATTTTGTGTTCTATTTTAAATGAATGAAACTGACTTAGAAACCTTTGTAAGTTTATATAGTGAATGCTTTACACCTCTCTAAAAAAATTACGTTCATCAGATAAGTACATTTTTAAGTACGTTCTTAAAAATAAATATTTCGTTTATAGACCAACTGAAATTAAGCCAGTGGCTTTTTAAAGTGCAAAGTTGTACTGCGTATTCATCGTCCGCCAGCAGATTTGCAACTGCATGCTTTTTGACCTCTTATATTCCTACCTGCATGAAACTCGACAGAATAGCTGCAACTTTGCGACAGTATCATGTGAGCGAAAGGTCAGTCGGCCAGCCGGCCTAGTAACCCCCCAACTCTTACTAAATTACTTAGTCTATTAGGGGTGTGTCTAGGCGACTAAATAGCTTGACAATGAGTTGATTTGATACAGGCGTGAAGATCAGCTATGATGTCGCGTGTGTGAATAGCCTTTTTGGAGAGGAAGAGGAAAGGAGGGAAAAGCATCTGCATAGTAATCATGCGTATGTCGTTGGGCATCGGTAGCCAAATAGCATTTCAGAAGTTACTCGTAAAGGATACTATCAAATTTATTGCTACTTGCAGGATGAAGATAAAATGTAAGATTACTGCCATATTACAAGAACGAACAAGTAACTTAAATTTATATAGGCAATAAAGATGAATATAAGGAAAGGACAGTACCTACCTACCTAAAAAAAACATTTTTTTCAACAACATTTTCAAATGGCACCAGAAAGGCAGGTGAAGATGCGATATAAGAGACGAAACTCTTCTGGCTGTAAACGAACAACGAAGTAATCGACGATTTCATCTTTTACAATATACTTGCTTTAACTAATAATTTGATCTATAAATAGCCTTAGCGATACAAGAAAGTAGGTACGTACAGAGCTCGGAAAAGACATCTGCACATTCTATTGATTAAGCGACCACCCAGCTCATAGAATCCCAGGAAATCGCGTCGAATATCTAAAGTAAGGGAGCAAGAGGAAAAAATTGAACCACGACGGAGCTGCTGCACTGTCGCGACTGCTGGCTGATTAATGAAGTTTCTGCTCATTCAGCTGTAAACACCCTTGCGTGCGTGAGAGTGGTAAGGAATTGTCAACCATATTCCTCGACCTATAAGATACGTTTCGCAAAGAAGTTGCAAAACATTAGGGCACTCATCCAGACTTGTCAAGAATACCAAACGTGTCCCCTCAACGCTGTAACATTTGACGTTTTTGTGCGACAAACGTATGTACGAAATGGCAAATATGGGATTATTGGCTTTAGATTTTTTTCGCAATCAAAATAAAGATCAGAGGAAATATAAAATTAAGTTTTTCTTAGCTCGTCTACAAGGACTTGGCTTTTGAATCACATTGCTTGCATGTTCTTCTGGGTTCAGTATTTGATTTAGTGTATTGTTTAGATACTAAACATTATCTCTATTATCTATCCGTCCATTCTTTTTACAGGAGACTCATTAAGAAAAATTACGAACGATATTTAGCAATTTAATAAGTTGAAAGTCTAAAAGTACCTGTTAACATGTCGACGATTAATACATAAATTTTACTTTAAAATATACGCTCACGAGAGCCAAAAAAATATATGAAAATCGCTTCGAGATTAGGGTACATGTACCTTATTTTTATACGGCAAATAATTTAAGATGTTATCAGCTCCAAAACGCGACTAGAGTTCACTCCTTAAGGACATGACGCAGAAGTGAAATGTGCGTAGAGTAAGGTAAAGCGTTACGTGGGTGTTACGCTAGATATCATACGCAATTTTTACGCTTTTTTTTTACGATAATAGTAAACTTCTAAAATGCTTTCATAATTTGAAATTTGGTTTGACTGGCAAATTTGAATCGTCGATTGGTAGTTGCTTGCTTATCTCATCAGAATATTTTATCTTATAGACCGTGTACTATTGATTAAGTGTCAAAATGATCACTCTCTCTCAAAACCACTGGATATATATCACAGGTAGGGTGTAGCAAAATATTATCCTCAATAAATTACATCAATATTTCAACGTTAAAACTTTGATTGGCCATCGAAAGTTATGAGAGCTAAAGGAGCCCCTAAATAGAATTCGCTGGTTTGACGTCATTCAAGGAGGAGGAGGGGGTCGAAGAGGGGGAGCGTGGAGTCTGCTGTCAGACATTTGACATACGATGACGTTTCCATGTCAGAAACTTGTGCGTGGCTTTGAATAGGTTGCTTTAGTAAGCGGTTTTCAATAATAATCGAATATGGCGGTATATCTGCATTAAATATTTAAATTTTATTGAAAACATAATGTGATAAAAGCGAAATAAGATCTAATATTATTATAATCTTGTTAAATTAATAGATGTAATAGATTTAATGTGTGTTTAGATATAGTGTAATAATATCTACCTAATTCAATTAACCTTGTCAGTATCTCATCAATAGCAACAGTTTTCTTTCGATAAACGATTAGGTTAGAACACCATCCGCGAATAAGGGGAAGATATTTTTAGATAAATTATATTATTTTTACTGGTGGCCCATGGAGGGAATAAGAGGAAGGAGGGCATCGTATCTGTACTTAGTCTGACCATAAATACTGTGACAGTTAAAAATAAAAAATAATACATTTGATTTTGGAATCTGTCATTTTTATACGATTGGTCATTGTGTCTTCTCATTTTGGCGCCAATACATTGTACAATACTTTGCGATATTAAAATTGAGTGGGGGTGATAAAGAAAACAGAATCGCTGTGATTACATTACACAAAGTAGGTACATATAATGCAATTCTTAAAACTCTCCATACACTTGGTATTAGTCAAATGTTTGTGTACCGGGCTATTAATAGGTACAATGAGACTTCCTCTGTTTGTGACAGAGAAGGATCTGGCCCGTCCATGTAGTGTTCGTACGAAAACGGTGGTCAAAGCATTAAGGGAAAGAATTCGAAGAAATACTGTCCGATAGCACAATATTTTATCTCGGGAAATAAGGATAGCACCTAGAACCTTGTCGCGTATTTTAAGAGATGACTTAGGACTTTTAGCCTATAAGAGATGTACTGGTCACTTCTTAACTGATAAATTAAAGATGAATAGTGTGGTAAAATCGTTACGCCTACAGAAACGGCATGCAAAGGGAGGTCACAGAAAAAAATATGAAAATTTTTACAATTGAGCAACATTTTAACAAATAAAATGACCGTATTTATACTCAAAGCTCTAAACAAGCTTCCCAATTAGTCAACAGAGTGCAATGTTGGCATTATCTGACTTCAGTGATGGTTTTACGGGGTGTTAGCTATGAAGGAGTGACTGAGCTATATTTTTGTGTATAAGGTATCAAAACATGGGCATACGTGTATCAAGATACCATTCTTGAGACGGTAGTTAAGCCCCTTAATAACACCATGTTCATTAACCAAGTATGGTCCTTCCAACAAGACTCTGCGCCTGCAGTCTTGGTTGGAAGTGAACATCTCGGACTTGAGCTGAAGACTGGCCGTCGTCTAGTCCCGATCTTAATCTGCTGGATTATGATTTATGACCAGTTTTAGAGAGTACAGCTTGCTCTAAACCTATACGCCATGATAATTTGGAATCCCTAAAACAATCCATACGATTGACAGTGAAGATTTTCCCCATGGAAAGAGTTCGTGCTTCTATTGATAACTGGCTTCAAAGTTTAAAGGACAAGGTGCAGCCAATGGAGGCCACATCGAATAAGCTTTATATATTTTTTAATTGTTTTATCTTTGTGTATTAAACTAACACTCTGTAAAAGTAATAAATGTTATTTGCAATTATTTTTTTTTCTCTTTGTAACAGAACTTATGGCTAGGCTAAATATAACCTCTATGCGGATGTCTGTGGGCGTCGGTAATCATTAAAACGGCTCAGCTTGCTCGTTTGCCTCCTTATATTAAAACAATATCTTAAGTAAGTATTGTCTGTCACTTGTAGCAATTCTGATTCATACTTAAAATAATGTAATAGAATTACATCATAATCAATTTACCAGGTTCTTTGTCCCAAAACAAAGCATAAGAAGGTAGTAAAAAATTTAGAGAAGGTTAATTTTCCCAGACAGATTGCTGTGTAGATAAAATGTTATGTATATAACTATACATTATCTTAGCATCTTTCGAGACAGCCCCTGATATGGGAGGGGCGAAATTGCAAAAAATGCCGACAGACGGTGCCACAAAAATGGGGAATGGAATCGGCCATTATAGAGAATTGGCTTCGATAATTGGGGATTCGCAATTTGGACCTTTTTAGATTTCGTCGAAGCGATACGACATTAGGGAATAGGTATCCGCGTTTTTTCTTGTTTGTCGATAATTGTTAACATGCTTTAATTAGATACACTTGTTTAAAAGCAGCAGCAGCTTATTGTCTTATTTAATATCATGTTGAATGACCCAATATGTAGCATTTTTTTGTGAAATTTTATATTTTAAACAAAAAAAGTATAGTAGCGACAAAACAATCTATTTCATAGTGAGCAAATAACAACTGATGAACAGCCTTTTCGTTCTCTATAGAATAGGCATCTCTTTAAAGCTGAGATGGTCGATCCACCACATGAAAGCAATTTCCAACTTTACCTAAACATGGAAAAAACTGGCAAAACAAACTTACTGGGTCTAATCCTTTGAAATAATATTTTATACTATATTTCGAGTAACCTTGAAAATGAATGAAATGTGCGTATAACTAAATCTAATCAAAATCGCGAATCAGTGAAAAACGTCTGTTGTATTTTCACTTAAACAACCTGTAATCCTGTAAACGTCTATAATTTTAGACATACATGTGTCTGTATAGAAATGATGTGTCTGTAGAGAATTCTAAATTCTTTCTGAAATAGTTGCTTCTGAAACTTCTACATAAAAATGAATGATCGAGTAAAAATTAAAGAAACGTAGTTAATATATCGCCAAACAAAGGCAGACGATGACGTTGAGTAGAATACTCAATTACTACTCTCTATTACTTAATAGAATGCTCACTAATTCACATAGATTGTTAGACGCACGTAGATTAGCCAGTAAAATAAAATATAAGTACAGGCCCCTAAATAACGAAGGTAAGTATAGGTATTAAAGAAATGTTGGTACCTTTATTGATGCCACCATTCAAAACGGAATATTAAAGCAACGATGCAATGATAGGTACTGCTGTAAATGGACTACGTAGGTAAGTAAATGGACTACCTAAAAGCTCCAAGGCATCTCGTGGATTTAAAAATCTAAACTAGACCTTTATTATCTCATATTACGAGACTATTTGCCTGTGTCGTAATTGTCGGAGTTTGATCTTAATATACGATGTAGTTAAAATAAGTTTCTGATCAATAGGCACTTGAAATTAAACAATATTAAATAAGTTAATGAGACTAAGTTAAATAAAGGTGTTGTGAAATTTTATAGACATTAGGAACGCTTGTTATTGGCGTAAAATAGAAATAGGTTGAAAGTAGCTCACAGGTGTACGTGATCCTAGCCCTATATTATGCGTTATTATGTTAGTTAGACTAGGCATTCAGATTAGACTCGGATTGGAAGACATTATATTCTCTCTACTAACTCTACTACTACTCTCTACTACTACTACTGTCGTTATTGTTGTAACTGACACTAAGAGTTATCATGCCTGTTTAATTTCATTAAAATTCTGTTTTAAAATATTGTGTTAAAAGTAAGCAGGGTTAAGGTAAGGTAGGCCTAATTGTAGTACCTATATAAAATTATTTTGTCAGCGTGTTTGTCTGGACTAATCTCCGAAACTACGGGACCGAAATTTCCCTCACTTTCTATGTTTTATATTACTTATAAAAATTTAAAACTTTTATAACAACCACAGCAACGTGTGGTCGGGTTTATTAGTTATAATAAAGATAAAATAATTTACTGAAAAATGATATTTTTTACCAACATACTAGAACCTAATCAAAGTATGTATAATTGATGCTCGAACAAAACAAATAATACGATCGCCGAGTTAAATAGGTTTTTATTCAGCTGGCTGTTTCAAATGCAATGCTTATAATGCTCTAAGTTTTGCTGACTGCCAAAGAAAGTCAAACCCTAATGCACTTAATATAAAGTTCATTTTTATAATAATAACACTCAATCGAACTGCAAAAGTTTGATTAAGAGCCTGTCGCATTGTTCATTAAACTTGGATTAAGTTTGTTCTGAATAAAACGAGCCAGTATCCAGTTAGCGCGAGTGAAAAACAAAAGTATAAGGGTGGAAACTCGCGGAAACTCGCGGAAACTTTACGGGGGATTGTCTTCATTGAGTTAGCAGTTAAATGATATCGCCTTCAAGTAGGAAGTGTATCGTTATAAAACCTCATTATATTTTACTGACTTCGAAAAAGTTAAATATTATCTCTCTGTGTGTGATATTGTTGTAATTGGATAACATTTGATAGGGTAATGTCCTAATGAGGCTTCCAAGCAAGAATGCAAAAAATTTTGCTTGATATGTACTCAAGTATCATGTAACTATGTATGCACTATGCAGGTTTGCATAATGATACAGTCATTTGTGTGTGTGTCTTCAAAGCCAGTTATATAGTCAAACTGTTATCTACATCGTAATTTTTTATTTAAATTTAAAATAAAAAGATTGGGCTTAAATAAAGTGGTAGGCAAAAAAAGTTGAATATAGTTCATATCTGAAAGTGGAACACTACACATGGCTCTACTCTACTCTGAAGATCTCTTAAGAAAGTTAAAACTTAGTGGGAATCAAAATGCTTGCAGATTTTCTGATATGAACTATAGTTCATATCAGAAAATGGCTCTGCACTGCTCTACTCTCCTCTGAGGATCACTTAAAAAGAAAGATGTCTGCCAGTATATCTTCATGTTCCAATTAAATCTCAAATCAATCTCGAAAAAGTAATATATTCCAGTTCACGTGTTCACCTATTTGGAGTTAGTTATCCTTAATAAATTACTTTTCCTTATAAAAATATAAATAGAATAATAATGTAGTAGGTAAGTAGATTAATTAAGATATAGGTAGGCAATAACAAACAAACAAGTTTAGAAATAAAAACAAACTTAGACTTGAATTCGACGCTTTTATGCTTCGTCCTTTTGTAATCGATCAGGACGGCTTGAAGGTATATTTAGGAATACTAACAAGCAGTACTCATATATATCTATAGTTCACGCGGCCAAATTTTCATCGAAAGAGGGAACATATCCAGCCTCGGATGAATAAAGACGGGTGATGATGATACCTAGAAAACTGGCGTCAAGATTGTTGTTGATGATGACAAGCCCAAAAGTAACGAGTAAGAAACAGAAATAAAAAGATAAGGTTTTATTCAAATAGTTAGTATTATTTGGTAGAGCATGTCTAAAATCACCGCCGAACACAACACAAGCAGCCACAGCACTCGCTTATTGATCAAACCTTTATTGAACGGGTGTTCCCGCCTTTTATGCCTGGCCTTGACTCAGCACATTCGATGATATTGTGATCGTCTAATTCAATGAAATCACCGGACATTTTGTTTATTTCGGCTCCCTTGTCGGGTGTCGGTATTAGCGGCTTAAGCCTCATGATAGGCCATCAGCGTGACTTGGGCCTGTTTTGTTTTTGTTTATTCGGATTTGTTCTCATGTTTGTTTTTTATCGTGATTCAGCTGAAATTAAGGTTTGTATTCTTACAGATGTCAGGTTATGCGATTTTTTTAATGAAGTTTCTTGTTGTTCTCATATGGAATATCCTTGATGATGGGTATAAATAAATAAAAATAAATATCTGGTGAATTTACACACCACGTTAGCCTAGCCCCGTGCTAAGTACCGTAAGGACCTGTGTTACGAGCACCTCTTCGAGAACGGAATATATTTATATGTTTTATACATTTAAGAAATTTTATATAGTTAAGTTTTTATTATGGAAATACACATGATACATAAATAAACATCCATGACCAAGGCAGGATTCGAACCCGCGACCCCTGGCGCAACATGATCCACTAATCTGACCACTGCGCCAGCCTGGTCGTCAAAGCCTGGTACCTATGTACCTATTGCTCAAATGAGAACACTTAACTGCATGAAATAACTGTCACTCTTTCACGTTTCGTGTGGTTTCTTAGACTTCCTGGATGGTGAGAAGAAGGGCGTTAGGTTAGTCATCTACATTTTGTACGCGGTTGCTTATAGTCACCGCAAAGTTCCCAATCTATGTTTGCCTCCTAAAGCTAAAGATGTAGCTTATGGCAATAACAGCAATTGGTAACCTCTATGAACCTGTTATAAGTACCAGTATGTTGTACACACATACCTATATGTCACATGTACCTAGTTATAAGGTGTATTGTTTGTTATTTGATATGAATATTGTAAAGAACACAAACGAACAGGTCACCTGTTAGTAACTTTATACTTAGGTACTCCTTTTATAGTCTCACCAAATTTGCATCGCCGAGGAGATTTAGGTGTATCAAGAAGGTACCCAGATACTCCCTTTACATACTTAAAGTTCCTCGCAATTGTGAGCAAAATAGAATTACAAAAAATACTCCTTGAACATTAATTCTATCTATACCGGTTCAACCTAGTCTGAGGAATCCAATACAGCTTTATTGGATTGCTAAGAGTGATCATCAGGCGACTAAACTAACTTGAGGTCGAAAGAGGGACCGACCTCCACTCTCAAGAAAGAAGCATTCCGATATAAGAACTAGAATAGTAAATTTGACTATTATTATCACGGGGTCCCCTTCCCCAAATTGGGGGCAACTCGCACGTGATAGTTAAAGTGGCCTCAGAGCTGACGTGAATGATTGGATGATGGTTGGGTCATGGAAAGAATCATGACTGGACGAGCAAGTAGAGTCAAAATCTTACCTCTAGATAGATATAGATATATATAGATATAGGTATAATACATAGTTTGTAGGTATGAACAATATTTCAAATTTGGCAATATTTTAGATGATAGTGCATTCGGTTGGATTTATTTATGTTCCTGTAAAAATCTTCATAATCATCATTAGCCTCAATAAGTACCTAGTGGCAACACGTGGGCAATTTTCAATGAGTGCCAAAAATGTAGAGTAATAGGTACCATAGAAAATATTTTTTGGTTATTATTTAATGATATTTTTCAGTTTTTACTTATTATTTTGCGAATAATTTTATTAAAATTTAATATTAATGAAAATGTTAGCATTTTTTAAATAAACAGAAAAAATATCTAAGTATTAATTTTATTATTCACACAACGAATTTTAATAAAATGGGAAGTCGCAGATTAAATATTTAAAACAGCATGTCCCGATGAACAGAGACCATGTTCACTTTGCAGTATTATTAAATAGGACCCCTCGATAAAACAAGTAATATGGCATCTCTGTTCAACGAGTACGAAACACACCGAATAGAAACGAGACCACCATACTTATCTCTGTTCACACAATATGCACGAGAATATTCCATTTCATTCGCACGACCGGAGATGTTTGTTAGTGGAAGGGGGAGAATTATTGCTACTGTTGTGGCTTGGAAGTTCGCTATTGAATGATTTTGAGCATTACCTATTTCATATAAGGCTCAGTTTTGTATATCAGCTAAAATGTAAGAGAGCAGAAGAACAGCTCCGCCTTAAAAATGGAAGGTGGTATGTAAAATTGATGAACATGTATAGGAGTCCTTAAAGTGACAGAGTGCGCTGGCGTGTTGGGCAGTGTATATTGTCTCAAAATGCCGCGGGTGTACGCGCTTGTATTTATTCAAAAAAAGTGATAAAACATAATATACTCTAACATATACACTTTAATATTTTAGTATTGAATTACAGACTGTGTGTATAAATTGTTAAGTGAAGTGGATTTTAGTGAAACGCTTATAATAGTTTTGTGATATTGTGTATCTAACATATGCGTATGACCAGGTAAATGTTTAATATCTTAATACGTAATTAAATGTAATGGCCCAAGATGGAGACTTAGATAGAGTCTTGATAGAGTCCGTGCAACAGTTATAAAAGTTGTAACATCAACCGTTTATTAGATTGTTTGTACATACAGTTGATACCTAGGTAATCAAAAGACTATTTAGATAAATTTAAATACCATCAACAGTTATAAATATGAGGTAAAATACTATTTTAAGTGATGACCTTTAAAAGAACTATTCTTGCTTTAATGCTTAGGTACGTCTATATGAATTACCTAGAGCTAGACTTTTGGAATGTAGCTATTACAGTAGGTACCTATATACAGAAGTACATACTACATGCTACGCCTATTTGAGTTGCTTAAATTATAACAGGTAGCTGCCTAGACAATGTCAACCTTTGGGCTATAGGTAGGTATATGTAGTTACTAACAGGCATTGCCTTTGTTCATTTGTACCTACATTTTGGTACAGAAATAGTGATACTTTATGCCAATAATAATTATAGCTACTATGGCAGTTGTAGGTGGCGAATGGCGATACTACTTTATACAAGTATTTAATTTATTTCCAGGAGGAACATAGACAATAGAGTCATGAGTGTGATGCGTGAGTGAATGGCCGCCATATTGACAGGCGTGCAGACTGGTGATGCGCCGACTCGAACACGCCCACAATGAGCTCCTTCCTCATGAACGGCGGATACCAACCACAGCCGGACCCCAAATTCCCACCTCCGGAAGAGTACAGCCAAGCGGACTACATACCACCAGGGGAGTACTATCAGCACCAGCTGCAGTACGGCTACCAGCATCAGTAT
>LUGF01024203.1:33542-54813 GCA_001625245.1 Calycopis cecrops
GAGCGCCTGCTCCTCGACAGTCCACCTGTGGATGATGACGACTCTTCTATATGCTCGGACAATACCGACAGAGTCATATATCCCTGGATGAAGAAAATACATGTGGCAGGAGCGTGTAAGTATTTTTTCATATTTTCAAAAGTAGGTTCATACCAACCCACTTGGCACCTGAGCTGGTGTTTTTATTTTGCCGTATTCCAACCATACCGTAAGTTGTAATACTAAACATAGGTATAGTACCTACCTACCTATGTACTTACTACCTACCTACTTAAAAAATGTAGATGTAACGACCATGGTAGGGCGCCTGTAATGGGGCGAAGGTCTGTTTGTCTGAGGTGAATTAATTGGCGTCAAACGCATGGTTTGCTATTTGGCAATGCTTTTCTTGTCAGTGTTTATATGTAGGTAGGATCGACCTGCAGAATGTTTACATTTACGATAATAAAGATATGAACACTCTTGTCAATTCACTTATGCAGGTGCTTAAAATTACTTTATTACGATCTCCATCAGATAAGTACAGCAGAAATTGTCAATCCCTTTAAGGTTTCCTAAAAGGATTTCTCAGGTATGATCAGCATAGAGCGTTTTACGGCAAATTATGATGATCGTTTTGTATGACGTCTTTCATACCTAATATTATCACAATCATTTATTTGCTATTATTGACAATGATTAATTTGTTCTTGATCATACGTATTGATGATTGATATAACATACCTACCTACAATACCTAATAAGATCTGGATGACTGAGCGTTACTTAGGTACATTGATAAAGAGCTCCCAAAATAGTTTTACACAAAAAAGACGTTTTTTAAAAATTAATCCTAGCAATATTTGTCATATAGCTTTTTAAGCCCCGTGCGTACGTTTTTCATACATGACCTAATGTATCTAATATCACCAGTTAGATATATGATGACAACCGATTGGCTAAATTTGTAACAGAAGTACAAGCTAATGCAGTACCTACCTAATACAGCTTCATCAGATTTCTATTAGTGCTAATAGAACGACAAAACTAGTTTAGGGTCGAGAGGGGGACCTGTCCCCCCCCCCTCCCGTAGATGTGACAACCTTCTATTAACATTGTTATCTAGTCATGATAAATTAAGGCTAGGTTGTCCTCTTTTATAAATTGTATTTTTGACACTTTTCATACTCTCTGTAGGTAGAGCACTTACATTGATAATATTTAAATATAAATAATTAGAAGAGTTAGTCTGTGTGATGTCCTGCGGCAGGATATTTCAAATCTTGACGGTACATATATAAAAAAAATAAAACTAAACAGATAAGAAGAATATTCATTTCTATTAATCCATCCATCACCCTTGAACGCAGGAGTCAGAGGAGACAATCATTCAAATTTGAAATACAGCGAACTAACCAATTGCCTAGGGCATATTATGGTCCACAAGTGGTGGCGCAGACATATGTGTATTCTCTATTTCTTTGTTCTATAATTCCGGTGGGAAGACCGTTTGACTGAGAAATCTGGCGCAGTAGGTACTGAATCTTTAAAGTGTTAACATCCACAAATGCTATAAGAAATTGAAACTCCTCAATAACACTTTCTAGCCCAACTCTTGACCTTAATTTCTGTGGTTGAACATGCGAAAGAAGGTTTTTTCTAATGTAATTATGTTCTATTAAATAAACGACATTTTCACATAGGTATTTGGACTATAAATTACTTTTTATGTAGACAAGATGACGAACTAACAAGAATTAAAAATTAATATTATTGTAATGCTTAACTGTTTAAAACAAAATGTCACCAGCAGGCAGCACAAGAGGGAAGGAAGCACACAAGTTTTAAGAGGCGAATAATAAAGTATTTGGCTTTCATCATTTTCCAAATAACCACCATCACCAGTTTAAAAAAATGAAATTGAACTTTCTATGAGGTGAAAATAATTGGGTACATGAGAAACGAGAACCTAAGATAAAAGTGTAGATGCAATTTGGTATATCTATTGTTGATTGTTATCAACATTTAATTGCATCTATGGAGTTGCGCCAGCTTCTTGATCTTTTACACCTTGGCTCTCAGATATAATCATCATTATCAGAAGGTTGACGTCCACTGTTGGATATATGCCTCCCCCATGTAGCGCCAACAGTATACAAAATAAAACAGTGTTATTGTCGATCAGAGCTGAAACCGTCTCAACAGGTATTCAATACTGAAATCATGAGTTTACAGGCGTACATTTTGGGTTAAAGATAAGCGTGACACAAAACTATTCTTGTATCACGTTTATACATGGAATACAAAATCTATATTTGTTTCATAAAGTATACCTACCGACCTACGTTTACAAATGTGTATGTTCCATCCTCTCTTGAGGGGTTGGGCCACGCATGCGGTGTAGGTTAGGTAGTCGTGAGCTCATCTGTTCTTTTAGTGATTTGATATAAGTGATATTTATCCTTTCCCAAATTGTTAATATATTATGTCTATTTGTAACGATTAAAGTCAATATTATGTCAAGCTTTCAATATGGTATCCATTATGTCCAGAAAACACAATTGACTGCCTCGTAGTTAGCATGTTTAATCACAGATTATGAAGTCCTGAGTTTGAATTCTGAGTTGAATAAAAAATTTTAAAAATAGGAGATAAAAATAATATCAGAATTTTTTAATTTTTGATAATAGTAAGTTAATGAAGTTACACCTTAGTATCTCGAACAGTACCTATGTAGGTAGTGTTTAGCTGTACTTGCGTTTGGCTAATCTCTATATAGGGGATCATATCACCAATACTGGAGACTCTGGAAATAGCCATGTAGCTGGAATACGATAAGGAAGGCATTATTATCTATCTAACCTAATTGATAATATTATGTTCTAATTCAGTACCTTCCTTACCTAATGGAACAAGTATATGTGGAGGTACTTGTTATTCCATATTTTGTTACTCATAATTTATAATAATTTATTTTCTCACCACAATACACAGTTTAATACGGTATGTAGGCAATTTAATATTTAATAAGTGTTATGTGCAAATATCATTGAATATGAAGTCTTATTAAGATTTTACCGTGGACCTCTGTTTACTAAGAACTAAGAATAGGTACTAAAGTTGATCCTTTGCTAATTTTCTCAAAATAACAATGATTTTTTAAAAGGATAACATAAATAAAACATATTTCGAAGAAACATTAGGTATAAATAGCAAATTTAATACAATTTTCGAAGCAAAAAGAAGCCATATTAAATTCAAATACTTTGTAGATTATATCATAAGTAGGCATCACTATAAAGGAAGAAATATCTATGCGGCAAAAAGACCAAATCTTAAATGCCACACAAGAATACAAAACAAGGTTTGGTGTTATTAATGCTATCACATTAATATTACGCTTTGGCGCTCGATACCATTGTACAAACAGACATAAGTGCAAAATGCATTTTAAAGAGCGCACCGTTTGCGGCGTCACACATTTAAGAATAAACAAATTGCACCAATCAATAACCGATCCTCGAGCTTTGAGTGTCTTCTGATGTGTTTTGACATTTTACTAATGCGATGTCGTTAAGGTCCTGTAAGACACTTTGTTGTGTAACAATGGGACCCTTGCATGGTAATGAGGCTCATTTATTTTTATGGCTTTTAAATAGAGGTTGTGGCTAGGAATTCGCCGTGAAGATTATCTTAGTTGTCTATTAAATTTTTTTGTGGCTTCGGTAAATACGTGGTCTTAAGTTTTCTTTTTTATTAGTGTGGTCTTTTGCTAGATTTTGATTGTATAGGCATTATAGTTAAGTATCCTTAACATTATTAATTGGATTGTATGCTTTTGTTCGTTATCAATCAGTATATCATAAGTTAATTTTTTTTCTGTACAAAAATATTTTACTTCCTCTTAGATTGTAATTTTAATTTGTGCTAAATTTGAAACGAAATAAGTTCGCAGTTTTGAGAGAAAGAATGACAAATATATCAGTTTCATGTTTACAATATTAGTCGAAAGTAGGATAAAAATTAATCATATATATAGCAGAATTTTAAACTCGTTATCGTTGAGCCAGTTTAGAGTGAGTTTCGGTTAACTCATATGATAAAATGTTGAGTACCTACCTAGTGCCAACCTGCTAAACAAGATGCTAAGATGCTGTTGTGATGTTTTTCGCACTGTTTTAAATATCATAAGTTTCAAATGAACGATCATAATCTTTAAGGAGATCTTGGACACATATTCATTATTATTTGTAATCATGAAGGGTAGACCAAATACGTAGGGTGATCTGATTACTAACTGGGTACATAATTTCACTTTTATGATTGCATAAATCATAAAAAAAAACCGGCCAAGTGCGAGTCCGACTCGCACACCGAGGGTTCCGTATGAATGGGAAGAACATTCCAAACGTAATGCATGATTTTCAAGACCTTTTTCTCTAAAACGCGTGAAGGGATTAAGCTGAAATTTTTGTCAAATACGAAGGTCAGTTACGTCTTGATGCCTTGAAAAAATCACACTTCTATGTTAACGAAAAATGTGACCGATGTGTGATGACCTGATAAAAATGTGTGCCGCAACCGTCTTAGACGGTTGCGGCACGAATTTTTCAGGCGAATTAGTTATAAGTTGATAATGATTTTTCCAATGATCTACATATAATTTACTAGTTTTCAGATTTATTCCTATATATGTGCTATAAGTTCTTACTTCTTGCCAAATTTTACAACTCCAGGTCAACGGGAAGTACCCGTAAATTTTAGCTTTTCGACAAAGTACGTTTTCATACAAAATTTGTGCATAATTGGCTATAACTTTTTATTTCGTTAACTTAGAAGTGTGATTTTTTCAAGGCATCAAGACGTAACTGACCTTCGTATTTGACAAAAATTTCAGCTTAATCCTTTCACGCGTTAGAGAAAAAGGTCTTGACAGACGTACAGACAGACGGACAACAAAGCGATCCTATAAGGGTTCCGTTTTTTCTCTTTGAGATACGGAACCCTAAAAATTACATGAAAACTGCTTTATTGCAAATTTTATATAATAGGTAGGTAGGTATTTATCTAAGCACACTATTGTATTATTTACTTGTGCTTCTGAAACGATCATATTGTGTTCGCTTCTGAGCTATTTGCTGTTTGATCGCCACGCCTAACGACAACGACGTAACACTGAAATAGTGAAATATTACTAAAATAGTAGATTATAAAATAAAAGTAGGTCTATATTAACCTAATTGTTAGAGAAATGACGCAAGTTATTATATAGGTATCACCTGTTAAAAACTAGGTATTTTTTTATTACAGTCATTTTGAAATTATATTTTACTAAGATAGCACCTTGTACTTACACCGTGCAATTGATAGCATCTCACTGCAAATGAAGCCTTATGTTGACACAAATAACTATCCGCATAAGCAAAGGCTACGTAGACATGTAGTCGTCTTTGTCATATCCACCGTGGGCCAGGGAAAGTTACAACCCACTGTTACATCTTGTAGATATTATTTAAGGAGATGTAACTACAACCCAAGTCGCGCCAGTACGGTTAGGTTCCAATGCGGCGATCGCACTTTACTTCTTACAAAAAATATTGTCTGTCTTAATCACCACTTTTCCGTCTGTTGTTAAATTATGCATTATTTTTGTTAAATGAAAAATATGAAAATAAAATTAAATAATTTCTTCTCTAGTTGGCTATAATGGATGAAAAGAAGACACACCTAATTAATTTATCAGATTATTATCAGGCCGTCATTTAACAAAACTGTTACCACCACCTATCATCGCCATGTTATTTTATTATATTATATTTATTAAATCAATTATATTTATTTATGAAAACAATAATATTAAAAATAATGAGTATCATAAACAATAATTGTCACACAGTAGTCGCTATTTACAACTTTAGAAGCGAATGGGTCTTACAAATTTTTGGCATATATGAAAATATATTTTTAGAAAATTCTCTACCATTGGTGAAAATTATCAACAAAACATATGTAACCCACACAAATTTTCTCCTAGTAATATCGCTCTTTGCATATTATAATCTAAAGCAATTTTGAATACCTATACTATAGCAGATATCGTAGACCCAGGTTCAGAAATAGTCACCAAGTGGTGTGAAATTAGTTTTAAATTTCACTCTCCGAGTATGTTTTTGCGACGGACAGATAGACAAATACATTACGAAATTTTATGAGTTCTATTTTTAGTCATTTGGTTACGGAATTCTATAAAGATACGAATCTAAATTGAAGTATTTAAATTGGTAGGCCTGGCATACCAGGTCATAGTTGAAATTATAAATAATAACGTATCCTTCGTTAATTACGAACAAACAATACACGACAATAATTATTGATTATATTGACTTTAGTAGACTCTTTAATTACATGAAACTTGAATTAGATAATATCTTTAAATGTTATTAGAAATAATTGGCGATCTTGATAAATTGAGGATCATCTGAATTTTTAATCCGATAGTTATATCCATCCTGGTTTTGTTTAGCTGTATAGTTTTATAATATAAAATCTTAATAAATTATTTTGCTCTATGTACAGTTCTGTGGATTTTTATTCAAAATCGTGCAAACTTATTATGACGTAAACAGTTAATGATACCTATAGGGACCTAGCTGATTTTAAACTTAGAATATGATTCTCATATTATATTATCTCGATAGCCCATTTGTTTCATAATTTTTGATCCATGTTATAGATCTGCTGTTTTGGTGCTATTCTTTTAGTAACGCTATATATATTCTTTAATTCTTAATAAAAAATGAGAAAATTATATTTTTTTAGTATTTTTTTTAAACTATAGATCTACTTCTAAACAACTACCTATACAAACTATAGATCTTTTACTATAGATACTAACATTATATTAAAAAACATAAAACTTGCTTAAAGTATTTTGATTTAGGTTCACTACATTCATTCGTCGTTCACGTTATCGAGACGAATCTAATGAGTACTTACTAAAATCTTTCAAGTAATTTAAGTTGTTCAGGGACCATATAAATATACATACCTATACACATACTATTGAAAAACATTACCCTCAGGCATGTCCAGATGCAGTCAGCTTAAATACGTAAACTATATTGTGAGTTCCCTAAGAAATAATATTTTAGGTTTGCACTATGAAAAGCTATTAGGAGTAAAATCGTGTAAATCAACATTAACTTCTCTTACGTCTTTTACGTCTCTGCTCACCTTTTATTTTTTTATTATTTCAATAACACACAGTTTTTCTTATTTTTATACTGTAGGTATACCTCCACCTTTTACTTTTTTATTATTTCAATAATAACACACAGTTTTTATTATTTTTATACTGTAGGTATACCTCCACCTTTTACTTTTTTATTATTTCAATAATAACACACAGTTTTTCTTATTTTTATACTGTAGGTATACCTCCACCTTTTACTTTTTTATTATTTCAATAATAACACACAGTTTTTCTTATTTTATATTGTATATCTCTGGCATGCAGTCTATGGTACGAAGGTATATACAAGTTATAAAAGTTAATTGAAAACGCTGGTTAAAATCGAGACTAAGTAGCAGCTTCACAAGTAAACATAATTACAGCAATCATTGTTGATGTAAGTAATGTAGCCATTACTTTAAACATAGGTATTACACGTGAACACCTTCTATATTAACCACATATACTTACTTATAATCTGTTCATTATATCTTTTTACAGTCATTTGATTTTATTAAATTTCTTTAGTGAAAACTAGTGTTAATTAAATTTTCTGTAAATGGTTGTAGCATGGATCATGTAACATCTTAAGGTTACTATCCTTGATTGGTTTCGTTTTTTTAAATTTACTATAGCATATAGGTAATTACACCAAACTCTTAAGATTTAAGTTATTATAGGTAGTAGGTAAGATGTATTTTTCTATTAAACAGTTTCTATTGATGGAATGAATATTTTTTGCACAATATTTTTTTGTACATCAAGTACCTATCGAAATTTTCGTATTATTATTTAATAGTGTTTTAAACGAATTACAGTGAATTGATTTAATTAATACTTATCTTCCATTCATAATACCATCACCATCCACAAAAACGAGCAATGTTTAATATTGGTAATCTTAAATCATAATTTAATTCCAAATTATACAAGATGAAATCTCCACACAGTGGCATGCTTCTCACAACATTATCATTCGCAGTTGACAGACTGCCAAAGTCAAACACGCATATATTATAAATATTTTAAACCGACGACTGCACTTATTTTAAACTCGAGCTAAAGGTCATCTTAACAGGTTTTTATTGAGTCTCGATTGTTTGTTGTTTGTGCAAAACATCATTCATTTTATGGACTATACGTAGTTTTATATGTACGATGAAAATGCATGCAAGCAAAGGCTTAGAAGTTTTTTCTACTTTGTAGTCTAACTAAGGTAAGTTAGACTATAAAGTTTATAGTTTTTATTCACTTATCAGCCACTATCAGCCCACTACAGGCTGGTCTCTTTTCTTTTACGCCATTCTGCCCGATTTTGAGTATCCGACACTTTTTTCTCATGATGGCTACGAAGTCGTCTCTCCACATACGGCTAGTCTATTTATAGGTAATCTACTTTCCTCCCAGGCTACTTCTATACAAAAATAAATGTAAATTATATTTTTTAATGTATATAAATGAAGAAAGTATAATGAAGAAAAGAATGAAGCCCGCTGAGTTTGTTTCGCCGGTTCTTCTCAGAACAGGGCTAGGGTTGAACCGGTGCCGGTGGTAGATGGAAATTTTTGACGTTCAAAAAGCAATTTTTTAAATTCTATTTGGAATAAAAATATTTTGATTTTGATTTTGATAACGGATTTCATTGCGGTTTAGTCAAGTAGGTATTAGGTATATATAATTCCGTTTGGTAATGCTAATTATTATACAATATACTAAATATTGTATAATAATTAGCACTTTACGAAGTGTGGATCTAATACATAAGAATGATAAGTCATCCTTTACAGTCAATAGAAAAGGTCGGTATGGGAAATATACTGAGGTTAGTTTAGACTAGGAACAACATCTATACCGTTCTCTCAGCGACTAAACTCAGTGTCCATTTATGACGCATGTACTTACCTACGAAGCAACAATAAAAAAATATTATATTGCTTTACAGGTACATACAGCTATCCCATATTAGTGTTGTAACTTCTATCCCATACTAAATTTGTATTCAGTTGACGATCGCTTATGATGATGAACATACCTGACGGATCCAACAGGTCTCTCAAGATACGATATGAATAATCGCGCTCGCGGGACAAAATTGAAAAGATGCTTCTTTCCTTATCGACACCTGTCATTGCGCAAACATTTTTCACTCCATAATAGTGGTACAAAGATGGTAAGTTTGTCGTAATGAGGGACCACCGCGCTGGCCCGATAGCGCTCGCGTCGCGAGATGGGCCTCAGATTAACAGATCTTTTACAAGACCACACGCTCGTAGCAGGTAGCCCGTAATTCAATTTAGATTGTCATCGTCCTGATGACGTGATACGGTTAACGAAGCGAAGATGGAGTGGCTGCGCGTAACGGGCACTCGTGTTTTGCATACCTACACACGACAAATGTCAGCTTATCAATATTTTAATTGAATCTTCCAGGTCATAATTTTCTATGACTTACCTAGGTATACCGTACTATGTATAATTAACTAAATGCACGACGCGATCAGCGTGCGCGTCATAATTTATTATTTTGATCATAATATTAAAGTCATAATGTAAGGCTTGGCGTTGTGCTGAATTTCATCTTGTAGGTTTCTAAATTAAGGTCGTGTCTAACTGCTGTCCAGTTCCTACGACTTGTAAGAATTAAAACATAAACTTTCTCGGTAATTGAAATATTAAATGCATAATAATATTATACTTTGTAGTGTACACTACGTTGGCTTGTTTTCTTTTTTTTTTATTATTTTTATAGTATAGGGGTCAAACGAGCACTCGGAGCCTGACGCCCATAGACATCTGCATAGAGACTATACAGATGTCGGCCCTTCTTTTTCGTCCCACCTCCTTGGGCCACCGGCTACTTACGGTCTCGTGGAAGCGAGAGGCACCTCCCTGTTCGTGCCGGCCCAATTCGGCACCTCTTACTAAATCTATCTATCTATCTAGATCATAACTCTGTAAAAATCACACGAGCCATTATTTACAAATAAAAGAGTTTATTAGTATGGTTTTAGGTAGCTATTTTTGTAACTCTTTCAAGCCAAATCTTTATCTACGGATTTGGATGTAAATTATTTTTTATCCCGTACCGATCCCGAAATTATATACCTAACAAGGTAGACATACCTAACAAGATTAGACGTATCGAAGAAGCATGTACAAATATGCGAATACTTCGCCCAGCCCTCTACCGGGCGGTCTTGGCCGCAACTCTTCAGACAGCGGTTACTAGTCTCGGTCACCACTGACCGCACATTCCAAACTCCCGCAGATTTCACAAATTCCACAACTGAAATTGTTTCTGTTCCTTTCCCGACATTCTGCGAGTACCGCAGCAAAAAATTCCCTTCTGCAAACAGGTTCGTTTAACTTCATGGTTGCTGATTCCCCATTAACTTTGTTTTGATCGATCAATAAATACACTGAGCATTCTATCATGTTTACAATTACCTCTGTGGTTTTCCGGATGTAGCCTTTAGAATCTCATTGGTTAGTTTTTTAACAAGATATTGTAATTGAATACGCACATAATTATACATTATAAAGTGTTGCATAGAACATCATTGTAAATTATATTCTATAGGTATAGGTACAGACATACCCAAATAGTGCTATCAGTGATAGTTCCAAAATGTTCTAATCTTTTTGATTTACAAACTAGTAAAAACGCTAAAACAATGTTTTTCAGGGTAGAGAAATGATGTAATCCAGCGCCAAGTATTGTATGTATCTTTGTCTTATTTCTTGGGTAGGTACCTAAACCCAATAGAAGAGCGCATAGGAGTCGAGTTTACATTTGAGAGATTACATTGATGCTTCAGTGTATTGTAATAAGGCATAAAAACTAGTAAGTAATTTTTTCGTACAAAATTTCGGTGACTTCATTTTTGTACGAAGAAATGAAGAAATCGAACAATCTATCTAGATCATTCAATATCATGATAATAAATCTGAAAAAAAGAATATTGCTTTTCAAACTTCTAAACATATTGTATAAAATAATTACAGAGCTGACACTAGACGTATTCCAATAAAACAACAAAAGATTGATTAAGCGATAACTTTCAACAGTTCAAGGTATTAACGCTTTATGCGAGCACAAAAGCAATTTCCTCGCCAGGAAATTGAGGAATTACATTCAAAATTCGACGCACAATAGGGTTTTTGACGCGATTCTACATACATTTGCATAGTTATCCAAAGTATTTTATGCTAATTTTCGAATTAAAGTCAGAAAAAAAAGTTTAAGAACCTCAGTTTACTATGTATCTACTTTATAATAATTTTTATTAAATCAGAAAAATAATGCAGTCATCAATGTTTGGTAGTACAAAAACTATTTTAACGAATATTGTCGCGGTTTCTTTAAATGTCCTGTAGATGTATATTTTAGTAAGAGGTAGTGCCACACTGCATGTTTACATGCAGCCGAATTGAGCTGGCACAACCTGGGAGGTACCGCTCTCTTACACAAGACTGACGTAAAGTGACTGCTGTGCTGTCGCGTTTCGTGCGGTATGAAAGTAGCCAGTGGCCCATGTAGGTGGGAGGAGAAAGGAGCGCAGCGCATCTGTATAGCCTCTATGCGATTGTGTATGGGCGTCAGTAGTCATGAAAATGGCTCCAACTGCTCGTTTGCTCCCCTATACCAAAAAAAAAATACCACCAGCGAGATGACATATTATAACTCTACGAGATGTAGGATTATATTATAAACTTGTGTATTGTGACTGTGGGCTCTAGATTTAGGACAAACAAAAAGATCAATAAAAATTGATTTTAAAGAATATAATATAGCTGATATTAAACACCTATTCCGTCCAAGGATGATCCGTGAAGCTATTGAAATTAGAAACATTCAATTTTCAATAGAGAACATGGCAGGGTGCTTCCTTGCTTGGGACCCAGTGATAAAAATAATCAAATTAAAATCCCAATTTAACACCTCGAGGCTCCAAGATACAATAAGTACATTTTGCGTTAATCGGAACAGCTAAATAATTATAAATTCGGGTACTTTTATTAACATATGACATCAGGACATTAGAACACTCAGCACACCCGAGACCGTGGTTGCTGTGAAGCTTCTCAAATATCGGGATTGTAAAATTATTAAATAAACTGAGATAAAATCCGTTAAAATAGTTTTTTTTACAAAGTGTAACATTCACGTTAACTGAAGAATTCATAATGCTCGGTAGACTGTGAAACAGTCGAGAAACTCTCATTAAACGGCTAGTGAAAAAAAATTACGATACTTGTCTGATGTAAACAATATTATTTCGCGTCATTTTAATCTAATGAAATAGTTAATAATAATGTCAGCACCATAGAGACGATCCACTTTCGCCGGAGATAATATCATAATCCATAAGTATTTGAGCAACAACGAGTGCATTCTCTCCTCCCTTATTTTTCTGTTTCGATGGGAAGGCAATTCGACACGTTTGAAGAGAAATCAGGCGCAAAACCGACGGCTTAACGTGCTCTTCTGGACATGAGGATGGACTGTTCTTAGAAATTGAAAAATCCCAATAACACTTTTTGTTTCATCTGACCATGGATTTGAACCCATATCCTTTGTATATAGTAGAACATGCTTACTAGACCAATACGTGGTCTATTTGTTAATAAAATTATAGGAGAGTCTGGTAGCAAAATTGAATGCCTTCAAGGCCAGAGAACTGGCATGATTAAGACAAATATCTTGTATAAAAATATCAACTGATGTTATCTGGTATCACGAACATCAAATTTACAACCTACTAAACTAGCAGATTTAAAATAATATTCAATTCAAAATCTTTATAATTCAATACGAGTGTTAATAATTCAATATAATTACTATATGTATATTTAAAATACAACGTTTGTAGAAAGTACCAGTTTTAAGTTAGTTCAATTGTATTTTTTTTTTAAATATTATTGTAAATCAGACTAACTTCTTAGTTTTAGGTGTTCTGTACTTAAATACTCCTACTTTTAGCTCATGAAAATATCTATTATTTTACTCAATTTACTGTATTAATAATACCTGCCATAATGTTCTCTCAAATATAATAAACAAATATAACAATAAATCTTGTGAAGCTATAAAACTGTAAAACAACAGACGAGCACAGCCGCAGCTTGAAGTCATATATTATAGAGCGGCGCGAAGCCCTAGTTATTATATAAACTAATTTGCTAAGCATCTATTAATCAAAAGCGAAAAGGAAGCTCACGGTTGTACACGTGTAATTATATGCACATTAATTAACACTGTGCCCCGAGAGGTTCTGTATACATTATTCAGCGACTCGCACGCAATGCTATGTCTATGGTATACCTATGTTGTTATAGCCCATAATATTCCTTGCGTTATGTTTCTGTTTTTATTATATGATGGATGCCGTTTTTATAGTTGTGACTACTGATGTCTACAACAGTATCAATATGGGATGTATCTTGACCTATTTTTTGACAATCAAAAATATCTTTGGCGGATTTCTTATTAATGATATTTTGGACAGCTGTGGACGTGTAAATACAACACATTCATAGTTGTTGTGTATTTGTACCCAGTGGTGGCCTTATATGTAAATAAAGAGATACTTGATTAACAAACTATAAGATGTGCCATCGATTAGGATATATTTTGTTTTTCAGTAAATTGCAAAGTTATAGTGCCCGTTCTTTCTAACCTTATTTTTTAAATCACTATTAACTTTCTGTAACTATCCTGCTGTATGTATAATGTATATTAATCAAATATACAAGATATTATTAGGAACTTAGCGTTTACTTATCTTTCTCTCTATAATGGATGTTTGTTCAATATTAATATTTATATCTTAATTATAACATGATTATTTACTAAATGGGACCTACTTAACCTTGTGTTTAAAACTTTCTTAACATCTATAATTTTGTTCACAGCTAATGGCAATTTTCAACCGGGAATGGAGCCAAAACGACAGCGGACTGCGTACACCAGGCACCAAATATTAGAACTGGAGAAGGAGTTCCATTATAACCGGTACCTGACGAGGAGAAGAAGAATAGAAATAGCCCACACTCTAGTCTTGTCCGAGCGACAAATCAAAATATGGTTTCAGAATAGACGAATGAAGTGGAAGAAGGACAATAAATTACCGAACACCAAAAATGTTAGAAGAAAAACCAATCCAGCCGGCATCACTACAACGACAAAGTCCACACCAAAGAGTAGATCGAATAAGAATACAAACAATAATGACAAGAAGAAATCCAACAATAACGGGAGACCGGACAGCATAGAGAATGTAACGGATAACATCATGAATGACATACATTGTGCTCAGCAAAATATGTCGCATGACTCAGCGATCAGCCCAATGTCGCACCCGAGCAATCAAATGAATGTCCATTCTATGACTCCACACCATTTGCACATGATGGGCATGCATGCAGGCATGGACCCGGCTATGGTTGCCAGCCTTTCTGCGCATGGATCACCTGTAGGCAATGCCTGCGGTACCGGCATTAATCCTGGTAGCACGCCAGTCATCAAATCAGACTACGGTCTCACAGCCTTATAATCCTTAAACTAAAGAGTGTAAAGATATATTTTGATTAACGAACTTTTGTTTCCTACCATTCCTTTAACCATAAACTGTATTAAAGTGATGAATATAATGTGCTAATATAAGTTCTAGAATAATCAGTGTAAGTTATATAGTAACCAGTCATACATTGGGTGTTTGAATAGATAAGAGGAAACTTTACAATGTCAAAAGTGTGATTATTTTAGGGTAGGTATAGATATTACCATCTGAGTGTTGGGCTTGTACTTTAGGCTTAAGTCATTGTCATAATTATTTTCATTTGTGATTTGGTAATACAAAAGATCTTGTTTTTAAATGTATTATTTTCAAGTTGATACTAAAGCGATGTACATATATTCTGAATTGTCATTACAATAAAACGAATGTTTAAAATGCTCCAATAACCATACTGAAGTAATATCGAAAATATTTATAATATTTTGATAAACTGCATAAATATAAAAACATATTTAGTTTTGTATTAATGAATTATAATGCAAAAGTTAACACTGTGAATCTCTTACCAAATACGATTAATATACAGTTTCTTTTACAATAATAACTTGTGTAATTTATATGTAATTTACTATGTATCAAATATTTACTACCTTTATTACTTACTGAATTTTAGTGTCACAACGATAAAAAAAATCTTATTATTGTTTTGTTCCGTTAAAAAATTTATATGTACTTGCTTAACGGTGAGTCTAGTCTTAATCTAAAATGTTCATTCATTGGATTCTCTTTTTACTTTAAACTGCATTTTTTATTTCACAGCAATTTATTTGCATTTGCAATGGTAGATAGATATTGTTTATAACACAGACTTTACATTTTATATTTAAATTGACTGTCATTTATAATATAATTAAAAGATTTGCCTGCGTGTAACATAGTTTAGTATATAATGTAAATAAACGATTGTTTTCAGTACTCAGCTTTATTATTTAAGTTGTACCAAGAAATGCTCATTGTAAATATTTATATAATGCATATTAACGTCAGTAGATAGATGATTATTTATTAACAAACAACAATTTGTATACATACTAAATAATAGATAAATTATTTATCTTTGTCAAAGTGTAAGATTACTATTCACCAGTATTTAGGGTAACTGTATATTAACATCTCATTATTAAAAATAAAGATTATTATTAACTCCATATTAAGCTATATAATTTTTATACGGTTTTTTTAACGGGCAATGACTTAGTTTTTAGTACATTGAAACTAAAATATAAATTAAACATTGTTTTGTAATTAAAATAGTAAAACTGTGAATATGACACCAGTGAAATAAAATATAAACGTGAAAATAAAACTTTACTTTTTATTTTTATATTTAAAATATAATTTACTACAAGTGCTTCTCGATTCTAGCCGCTTTAAATTCCTCCATCCCATTTGAAATTAAAAATGATCAACATTTTTATATTAGATTTGGTTTACATCAAAGTCTAATATTATTATTATTTTATATTTACAGATTTTATACTTTTTTGCAATTTTGAGCGAGGCTTACTTTTATAGCCATATTTTTTTGCTAATATTATATCAGTTCACAAACCACTGTATTTATACTGTATAAAATATGACCAGAAGAGTAGTTCTGTAATCCGTTCACATGCAACACTTGTCATGTAAATCCTTAACAACCAAGTAGGTATTAGCGTTTCGGTGGGCAATCTAATACACTGAGA
The DNA here is from genome assembly GCA_001625245.1 of Calycopis cecrops. Taxonomy (NCBI): domain Eukaryota; kingdom Metazoa; phylum Arthropoda; class Insecta; order Lepidoptera; family Lycaenidae; genus Calycopis; species Calycopis cecrops. The sequence goes on from LUGF01024203.1 coordinate 50,018, forward strand.
GGGAATCGAATAAACTTTCAATTAATTACCTTATTAAGGTATCCCCTCATATATAAACACTGCCACTATACGGGTAGCTCTGAATTTTTCATATAATTTCCCATATAATATTTTCGATTTTCATGGATAACAAATCATGGAAGTTGATCAAAGAAGGTTCGTAAAACTTTTCTTTATTAACCCAACTGGCCACAAATTCTGGGATAATAGTATTCATGCTATTATTCCAGAATTAGTGGCCAGGTGAGTAACCTATTCGTATTTTATTTATAAAAATAATTATCCAATTTACAATATTTGTCATTATCAAATATGAGATGGGAGAATATATTATTTTGTTTTGCTATGTTTATATTTTCTCATAAGACTTCTCGCGTTTAAATACCTACACAATACCTATATCAGCAAACTTATCACTTAATATCATTATTATTAAGGTTTGCAAAATATATAAGATATTTAATTAAAAATAACAAAGAATAGAACAGACTCACTATCCGCCTTCACAGATGAATGAGCTGTTTCTTATTTTCGCAAATAGTTTTTATATATTTGCACACTCTGCCTTGAGTCCGGCTGGCATCAGGTGGGAGATCGGCAAACTTTTAAATGAGAATACCTTCTAGAAGTTCCTCATAAGGGCTCAATTTCAGATATACCGGTATACATCGACAGGTCTATAAGTTGAAAGATTTCCACATAGAAAGGTTAGTATTATGAAATGTACCTACATGATATTTTAAAATGCTATGCCGACATAAATTCGCACCAAATTCACTTAGAATTGCTTCTTAGTTTGAGTTCATCTCATCTGCGTCTCCAGCCAAAGCCAGTGGACGCACGAGCTCATAATAAGGATTTTATGTTGAACAAGTGTCTTTTGTTCCGCAGAGGCAATATTTTAACCAATGAGGTTCGATTATAGTTCATTATTGATACAAGGTGCGACTATTGCGACTACTCGTAGAAAGCTCAAGCTGACCACACGGAGGCTTCGTTTTCCTGATTATCTCTTTGTGACTGACAGACCAAGTTCATTGTCAAAGTTAGTTCATAATATCACATCTGCGGCACTGTAATCTAGATCATTAGAGGTAAAAGCATCTTTTATGGTCGGTAAGATTCGGTATCATAACATTTTCGATTCGTACCGAATGAAATGAAAGCAAAAATCGTAATGTATTCGTTCAATGTGAAGTCATCAATCAAAGTCTGGGCTCTCATTGTGTGGCCGGCACGCAACTCGTATCTTCTACTTACGCCTAACATAAACCTCGACGCATACACAGTTTTATCATTTCGATACAAAGGCAATGCCCAGTGTATTGTTTTTTAAATGAAATAAAAGAATGGCAAGGACTTTGTTGGCCTTTCAGCGATACAATTTTGTATTCGAGTCTTGATCTTGATGTGGCTGGGTGACGGGTTATATTAATTACGTTTTCTTTGGTATATTTTTAATACTTTTCCAAGTAACTTATGAGCTACGGTTGCATTGCAGCTGATTCGGACTGACACTACCGAGGAGATAAGTATTATCTTTGAGATAATATCGCATATTGTTTCGCGCGATATGTAAAGTCATCAAATTGCGTCAACTACCTACTCAGTAGTTGGCCTCTTATACTATAAAAAAAAACATATCAGTATGAAATGATAAAGACTGACACATGGGAATTACGAATTTAATTTACTTAATGTAAAGGAGAAATAAATTATGCGTTATTACAGAGTTCTCAAATAAGTCAGATGGTTTCGTAGGACTCGTGACATTTGATTACCAACATAAACTTCACCAGCTAACTGCCGATAAAAATAGGCGCTGTAGATCGATAAGCGATCAGCCTGGACGGTAGGTACTACTAAGTGTAGGTTGGCTGTACTAAGAACGGTACAATACTACGGATTAGGTATGTGGATTGTAATGAGAAATTTGACTTTGTGATAGAAGTAATATAATTATTTATTAGTACTTTTTTATCGAATTGAAACTTGTTAGTGACGTTGCGCTGGGAAAAATATATAACTTCGTATCAATAAATATGCAGCAGGAAAGTGGAGCTACGGTAACTCGTGGCAGCTACGTAGAGTTTCAAACATATAACTGTCTGTTTTTTCTCATAGTAAAAGCAGGACAGCGGACCCCGAGCTCCGAAATGCTACGACTGCGGATGTCAGCGGGAACACGCTAAGATGAAAGAAAATGGATGGACCGTGGCTACAGTGAAGTAACTAAAACGTCTGTATAGAATAAATAAATGAAATCAGCCTATTTTGTATGCCTCTCCCACAGAGCGCCAACCATCCTTGTATTGATGAATATCTAAGTAAACTGACTATAAGGCTTTATAATAATTTGAATAAAACAGGTGATATAAGTTTGAGATGTACAAAGTAGTAGAGAAAAGAGCAAGCCAATGGTCAATCTTTGACTTGCTCTTGTCTCTACTCTACTTATCAGTCATCATAGGGACCTAGCAACATTTAAGCAAGTTTCTTATACATTGTATTAACATAGGTATAAATTGCAAGATTGGTGCTACTGCAATAAAACTTGGTGCTGGCTAGAAGGCACATGTAGGTAATAGCTACGGTTTGTAAGAATAGGTATATGAAAATGAAAATGAAAAAATTTTAATTCAAAATAAAATTACAGGAATTACTTTTTGAACGTCAACAATTAAATCTACCACCGGTTCAATTCTAGCCCTGTCCTGAGAAGACTATGGACTCACATCAAGATTTTAGGTTTAAGGACGGCTAGGTTGTATTGAAATACTTGAAAGGTAAGTCAATATTTGTACCTAGGAGCTCACCATTTGATTTCACTTTCCTGGTGAAAAACTTACTTAAGCTGCTGAACAGGCCTGGCAGGACTGAGGAGGAAGATACAGCTTAATAGTATGAGACCGCCTTAAACGTGAAAGATATGTTATTGCGTTTCGTGTGGTTTGTGGGGGACGTTTGGGGAGAGGAGAGATGGAGGGCAACACATGTCCACAACAAGGATGTCTTGGAGCGTCGCTAGTCAGTAAAAGCCTCGTTATAGCCCTTATAAAATAAAGAAAATCAAAATGGGTTTCTTAGGAACCTCATGTTTAGCTTTGATGACTTAACTACTACTCGCTCGACCAGCATATATTTTTTAATGCTTTATGCACCGTCCACCCAGCTCTGGGTGAGCCGGGAGGAGGCTTATTTTGAACTCTGTACCAGCATGTGGTCTGGAACCATCCTCCGGGACCGAGTGTGTATCCCAGATCTTGCAATGCCAAGCCACCATTTATTGCGACAATCACTATATTATGTGCTTATATAATATCTGTGGACGTGTGTAAGGGCTTGTGTTTAAGGTACTAGACAACGGAAACATTTAATATATTTCATAAATTTAAGAAATGTTATATATTTGAGATTATTATAGAAATACAATACATAGATAAACATCCATGACCTAGACGGGATTCTAACCCCGACCCCTGACGCAACATGCTCTACTTATCCGAGCCCTGTATCACTCCGCCAGCCTGGTCGTCAATAACGTCGTTTATTAAAAATCCAAAACCTTTCTATAAAGCTCCTGCCAAACATTTTGACTACCTGTATCCAACTCGGAACAGCTTCTGGACAGAAATCTTTACTACTTTAACAATATATATTTACCTCTATTTTTCCATAAAGCCTCTTAAAAAAATATACAGTAGTTCCCAAATTGACTTTAAAATGACAGAAGTACAAACCTTTTTTCTATGTTAGATAATAATTTGAATAGAATTGCACCTAAAAAAACAGATTTAATCCTTTTAGATGTTACGTTGACGCGTTGAAGAGTTAAAATTTCTTGCGAATTTAGACAATGGCAACAAAAGATGATATTGTCATGCGCTGTGTATGCAAATAAAAGGATTTCGCTACTGGGATTGTTTGGTGAACTTTTTGTGATATTCTGAAAAAAGTATCCATATCCCTTGTGACATTTTCGTTAAATGAAACCGGTAGCCTTTAATGACAATGCAGTTAACTGTCTCGACTAAATGTGCTTGCTAGTAAAAAAAAGGTAAAGAAAAACCGACAGACAAAGTTATTTGTCATTTAAAACAAAACAGACACGATACACCAAATGACAAATTATATTTTTTTATATTATTTTGGATTTCTGTCCCTATTTTCATTGTTCTTAAATAAAAATTCATACTCAATCGTTGTTTGCATTCCTCTTTTGATTATTATTATAACAACATATTATATTCTAATTTCAGTAAACGTCATAAACCTACGAAATCGGAACCCACTGTTTCACATTCTGTCTTTGTATAATTAATATCAAGTAAATAATATTTCCTACTAAAGCCCGACTATGATTTGTTTCTCAATCTCATTCAACTTAGTTTTTTAAAATAATGTAAATAATGCTAGCTGCGTTCCGCGGTTTCACCCGCGTAAGTTTCGATCCCGTTAAAATATCCAGATCAAAAATAGATGTTGGCCAATTCTCAGACCTACCCGATTTGCTCATAAAATTTTATAAGAATCAGTTGAGCTGTATCGGAGGAGTACGATAACTAACATGGACACGAGAATTGTAATGGTGTCATACATTTACTTTTTATTTAATTCACATTCACAGAACCTTATAAAAATTAATCTAGTCTACGATCTAGAGGGCCAATTCTGATCACCGCAACGAGAGATTAGGTACACGATCTGGAATCTTATTTTATTTTTATTCTTGAATCTAGAGATTATTTCTAGGCTTGAAAAACAAAAGTGAGTAGGTACAATGATTTATTTAGAAT
>LUGF01024203.1:55310-76498 GCA_001625245.1 Calycopis cecrops
GAGATTAGGTACACGATCTGGAATCTTCTTTTATTTTTATTCTTGAAATATTGTTAAATAATGAAAACACGTTGTTCGTGTAACTTTCCATTTTTACTAACACTAAAATTTCAGCTTACTAATCTATATTTTTTTTGCTTGCCCCCACTTTACATATGGCGATAAATTCAAATTTAGTTACAGCCCTTATATAAGTATATTAGTCTAGTCGAAATGTTCAAAATGGTGTTAATTCTTGATAAAGGTCCTAAAAATATGAGCGATAGCTCATTGGATTCGGAATGACGTCTAGAAAAAATGTTTTGAAGGATTTTACTGCATGATAAAAATTGCAAAAGTTATTAACAAATTAAGATGAAAAAAAAAAGGTATTTCGTTTTTTGGCAATAACTCAAAAACTATTAATATTTAAGAAATTTAAAAAAAAGATTCTTAAAGAGGAGGAAATTTCCAAAAAAAAAGTCCTACCTCCCGGAACTCTACCTCCATTATTTATAATTTTAATTTAGTGGAACTCTACATAGGTACCTACATTTAGAGTTTATAATATTTTTTAAAACAATACATAAGTAACAGGACTACTATACCTCTTCTGAAACTATTTCACTTTTGGGTTCCAAGCTTAGTTCTATTTTACTAAATTTATCAAAAACAAACACTAATCTTCTTTCTACATTTCATTAGCGGTTAGACTATTACTTGGAATTTATGATGCTACTCGTTCAAAACAATAGGCCAATAAGTTAAAGTCGCCGGCTCGCGATTGCCAGGTGAGTCCCATGTGGCTCCCGCAGCCCGGGGGACTGCTTAAAGGAAGTGCGCCGGTTTGTACGATGACTTGCAGCGTTACGTTCCTTTGATGTATTTTAGCGGCACATTCAATAAATTTCTTAGATATTTCCACAGCGATGTTCGGTAGTGTTGTGAATGTCAGTTTCTCGGTTACGCGACTTTGTCTGCGACTCGTAGACGAAATGCAGAGGTATTTTTTCTCATTCAAAGACGTAGGATATATTATGAAAAATAGGTATAAAAAATCCTATCAATTTACGCAGGTATAATCGCGATACGTCTAGTAATAAATAAGAAACACAGTAAATGATTTTCCGGTTAAAATTCTGACAAAATTAGCCGTAGACTTCTTATTTTTGACACTATATAAATTTTTTTGTAGGAGTTTCATAATGTTTAAAGAACGACAAATTTCAATATATTGTCACGCACTTTGAGAAGGGAACTTACCCTCTGAGGGTCCCTTTCGTACACACTACCAACAACAAGGGCTACGAATCTAACAGAAACAGAATTTAAAATGGACACACAAATCTCTTGTATACCTAATTTGGATAGGTACTTTTACTTTCTTTATTTTATCATCATTGATATGATGTGATGTGAAATGATATATGTAAACAGTAAGCCTTGATATTGAAAATTTTATTACTGTTAACATTTCTTGCTGCCACAGAACTTCCTCTTCTTATTTAGATATATGTGTTGGCAATAAAGAACTACACGATAGTGATAGTGTAAAAATGTAATTACAAAAATCAAGAATATACGAGTATGTCCTGTATAATATGTATAAAATTTCGCAAATTAAAAACATTAAATATGTTCTTTATCATTTAAAAACTTTGCTAAAATAGATGCCATTTAATTTTAAAAGTTCCTATCATAAACAATTTTTTGCCATTTCTCATTAGAAATATATCTTCTATTGGATACTTAGGTTAATAACTCTTTTAGAAAACACAACATGTTCCACCGAGCATTTTTGTTGCTGATTGATAAATAATAATATAAAATAAATTGATATATCTGTAAATAGTCCGGCAGATGTTCTTCTACCCTTTCTTTGACTTAATTGTCACATATAACGATAATAAAATAGATATAAAATATCGATGCACATTCGTCATCTTGCATCTTCATCGGTCAAGTGCAGTCCTCTCTAAAAGTCAAACAGCCTATAAACAAGAACCATTCGGATAATTTATAAATAAACTGGAAATGCTGGCCTTATATTCATTACTTACATTAAGGCTAGGCAATATAAGTAAATAACTATTTTACCCTTTATTTCATTAGATTAGGTTTAAGGCTAGGCGAATCTACAATTAATTATTATTGATTCAGATAACCTATAGATTTTGCAGCCTTAAAGTCAAAATAAACCAGAAGGAGGTGCTATCGCTCAAATGATACCCCTTATAAATGATGTTGATGAATGTGATTTTTCTGCAATTAATGAGTATCCGGAGGCTGGCGTGGAGGAGAGCAACGCATATTATGTCTTTTCGTTTATTGTCTCCAAACAGCTTCGTTTGTTCGTTTGTGAGTGTATATTAAAAAAAATATATTGATAATTTATTTTCAACTGTTAACGCGTAACAAGTGCGATTTTCTAAACATTTTTTTAAATATTCGAATATCACCTTTTATCTAACATGAATTTATTACCTAAAGCACAGTCTCTATAGCTCTACAGATAATTTTTAGAGTCTGCAACGGTTTTCATACATTTTTGAACACAGAACTGTAAACTTCAAGTTTAAAATAAAACTAGAATCCAATTTTTCTTATAGTAGCTTTCGGTGGAAAAGGAAGCAAAATTTTCTATAGGAAGAATTTCCTGGTCTTCTAATCATGGTACATGCTGTAAGATTTCTACCCGTAAGTTTCTAATGATAAAAAATACTTTTATTGATTAGAGATTAGAGATAAATATATTTGGAATGTTAACATTCTAGCGTTAACCTAAACTTTTCCTTCTCTACTTTCTATTTTAGTGCCTATGATATTTACTACAAGGACACATGACGCGTTCATTCTATACTATGTATTTTTGGACGTAGCCTTTAATACCTATGATCTATATTACTTAATATAGATAATTAGATATAAAACATATATTAAGCATCCAATATACTATACCTAATAAGATTACTATATTTTTTCAAAAATAAATATAGCCAATTACAACGAAACGGATTTAGCAAAATGCAACATTTTTTCCAAAATGTCGATAGCGTTTGGGACAAAAAGAATGCGTTGTAAAAAATCACCCGCCCTCAGATTGTACCTACGACCCCTCTGTATCTGTACATGCGCCATACATTGTATAGCCTCATATCTTCGAGCGGTAGTCAGTTGAGCGAGCTTCGTGCCCTTCCATGGGGTACGGACGTGTTCCTGTTGGCGTATAAGTATTTGTTGATGTGTGTGTTGATTTCCCGACACCGCCCGGTACGGTTCTTGAAACGGTGTGGATGGTTGAAAGTTCTGTAATAATATCAATAAATTTATTTAATTTAAAAAGAATGTGAATGATAAGTACATAATACAAATATAAACAATTTTATTACATTAATAACTATCTATTAATTAACTACTTATTTTTTGAACTCACTGTAGGCTTGCTATTTTTTTTTATTTAGGCTGTCGTAAGTTTTACTAAACGCAGCCGCTATGGTCATAAGTAATTTAAATAATTAATTTAATTTATTTTAATTTATACGTGACACAATTGCATACTAGGTAACACCAATTAATTTATAATCATATAACTGTTTCAATATTCTGTTTAATCAATTAAGTGTTATATCACTATATCAAATAAATTAAACCAACGCCGAGTCGAACCGGAAATTGCAGAAGATTAATGAATGCATGTTTTATCATTAAATTGCTTTCTTTTCAATTTAATATTAGATTTACCTATATTATGTATACATGTTTAACTAAGTACATAAATACCTACATAAATTCAAATCATGTAATTACAAGTTAAGAAAAGACATATGAAGTGATGAAATGGTAAAGTTTCCTTTATAACATATGTCAGTCTATTTTCTGTAGTCAGTATTTAAAATATGTAGTAATCTTTTTACCAGGATTTTACTTTAAAAATTAACAAAAAATAATACAAAGGTGGTACACCTTTCTATATAGGTATATACATAAATTCAAATTATTATCTATTTTAAATAACAAAATTAGGACTGCAAAATATGTTTAAGTACCATCCGTAGAGGAAAATCAAACTTTCATCCACCGTACTCCGCTATCAAACGCTTCGCTCGGAGGGCACTCACACACGCTCACACTGCTCTGTGTCACGCACACAGGCGCACAAGGGGTGCGTCGGGTGGCATGGTGGGGACTGTATTAAGTTCCTTTCTTTTCACTAAAATAATTTTAGGGGATGGTTTTACTTCGATATTTTTTCTGAGGGTCCTCAAACGTGCTCTGCTGAATACACTCGCCATGTAATTTGAGAAATGGCTGCATCTATGGGGTGAATTCGCTAGAGGTTGAGATGTTTTATCCCTCATAAGCATTTATATAAGCGGAGTATGGGATATTACTTACAGAATCACTCACGCTACAATTTCGCTACATTTATTAGAAAATTATGTTTTTATATCTGCGCTGTTATAATTATTTCGTATAAAATATAAAGTATATATTAATGTTATTATTTTGTATTAATGGTGATAGTTAAGTTATACAAGCAGGTTAAGTTAAGTTATATAACTTAACCACTACCATTATTATGGCACTGCTAGTTTGTTTGAGATATTCACTTAATATTTTAGTAATTCAATTAATAATTATTATTATAATTTAATTATATAGCAGACTTATGCCCGTAGAGAGCACTTCTGAAGCTGTTAGTATTTCTTACACGAGCATAGACAGAATCAATATAGTACCTATTTTATTTATAGCATTTTAAATATCTACATTGCTTCGTTTGAATATATTAATTAATTCATCATTATTTCTTATTAATTGTAAAAAGCGATCAAACTTAGATTATATATTTCTTTTTGATTGTCAGCAGAAAAAATAACCTATATTATTAAGTGAACTAAAGGAATATTTTTTGCGGCAAATAAAACTTTAAAATATGTAAGAAAATAATATCTACAATTATTAACTTAAATAATATTATTGTAGAAGAATAAAGATGTTCTGGGTCTCTGTTAAACCCTTACAAACTACAGCTTTTGGCAAGAAAGAAATGTCTGATCTGTTAAAATTTGTATGGCTCTGCCTTAACACAATTTAATAAAAAAATGTTTAAAAGAAAACTTCCAATAGCATCCTCGGGCGCACAACTGCACGCCACGCTTTCGCTGAAATATTTTTAATCAAAGTTTTTACCTGATACGCCTCCAGCGCGGCGGGAACCGACCAACCTGTCAATCCCTCAAACGTTAGATTAAAAATATCTCCACTTTTTTAGCATTAGGAGGATCAACGAATTATGTTTAAAATAAAAAAAAACGTATTATAAGCATACGTTAGATAAAATTTGACGAAGGTTGACTTGGTGAGAATTAACTATTATGTAGTCCGTTCTACCTGGATAGCGGATATTTATTATATACTTTGTATTTCATCTCGATGCAGTATAACAAGGCAATGATAATAGTGTCTTTTATGTTAAAATATATTTTAGTAAAAAAATTGCAGATGTGACTTATTTGCTATTTTTGATAATATATTTTTATTAATTTAAATGGCTGGTTTCAGAATACATCAGACCATAAAGATATAAAGAAAGATTATTTTAATAAATTTATTTCTGATATCTAAGCAATATACATTACATTAGATAATTTTTTACTATTATTGCATGGGATTAATGATTCTTAAACGTGCTATAAAGACAGCAAAGCAAATATACGAAGTCGAATAAAGGTTTTTGTAATATGTTGACATGTGTAATTGTGTACGTAATACTTATTAAATCTTTATGTAAAGCTTTGAATATCATGATGAATGCCTCTGGGAAGCGATGGTCACATGACGTCATATTATGAGCTGTAAACATGCTGACGACTATCAACAACCTCAAACTACCTTAAGTTATAAATATAGAAGTTATCATATCTAGCCAAGGCTAATAAGACGTAATCTCTAACAATTATAAAACGATGAAATAGTTTCAAATCAAGCTGATTAACCAATGTTAGATTTGTAAGCATCTGTTCATGATCTGTTTATCGAAATCATTATTAGCATTGTTGTAGCTATAACAAAAAAATATGTACACAAAATTGATTCACACGATATTGACCTTTGATAGCACACTTTACGGAGCAAATTCCCTTGATCGTATAAATATTTGGTGATGTAATTGTGTGGCGGCAGGTGTTCACAAAGTTGCTGCGTCAGCGCGGTGGCACCGGTAGTCTGTGGTAGCATATTCGAGTCCCGGCTCGATCACGATTTACATGTCAGTCGCGCCGCTTGATATCCGATTGAGCCTATTTGACTATTGCTAGTCATCGTGGCAACCGTATTCTATGAAAATAAGATTACGTTAATACAGATTTTCCAAAGTTGACACAAGAATAAAGATCATCGGTTTGATAAAGTAATACTTTTGAAGTCTTTGTTTTGATATTAGACGTACTTAAGCTTCTACCAGCCATCTTACTGACGATAACGGTATTTCTCTATAGAGAGTCTGATTTTTCATAATCGTCATCATCATCATCATCATCATCTATGCAGTCCACTGTTGGACATAGGCCTCTTCCATAGCACTCCACTGGTTTCGATCTTCGTCCTTTCATTCCCAGTTTCCACTTTCTGCTCACAGCCCCTTGTCTGATCTTTATATAGCAACAAACAGGTAATCTCTATATATAGAGCAACTATTTGCTTTAGGTAAAAGAAAAGAGGGTCAGAATGAGGTCAAAATCAGATCATTATGGTATCTGTGTTAGTCTTGCTCTCAATGAATTTGAAAATCCTTTCATCTGCCATTCTACATGTCCTGATCTAACTCTGTCTACTACTACTAGTCTGCTTATTTTATATAAGAATGTAATACCATAATAAATAACATTCGCTCACATCACATAGGTAACTCTGTCGGCTTTAGGAGGGTCCGCGTTATGAAGACTGACGTATCAATTTGAGTCAATAACCTGTATGCACACTCGTTGTCTTCAGCTTCAATACACATAATACTTTTACACAACGAAAAAAAAATATCTCAAACGCATATATTGCTCTTTTCATATTACAGACGCGATATTAAAGTTTCATTATACTTTATTGTTGCCTATAATAAGTTCATAGAAGGTTATTCATTAAAAAACTAATTTCAAAATTCTTTAATATAAAATAAATTCTTTGCAACATTTTGATCTGTTTTATATGCAGACAAAAATGTACGCAGCCAATTTCAATACAAGAGTTATATTCACTTTTTTTTACTTTATACCAAATTACCTATAAAATGACTAGTAGCATCCCGCGGTTTTATCTACATTATACACATACTCAGCTTCTATCAATTGTAGTTTAATGGTAGGTACATGTCCTATAGCTTTCCTTGATAAAAATTCTTTTGGTAAAGAATTATTCAAATTTTAGCAGTAGTTTCTGAGTTTAACGCGTTAAACCAAGCAAACAAAGTCTGCGGCTTTATAATATTAGTTTTAGAAAGTGCAATCCATTAAATGCTATTTTAGTTATTGGGCAAACTAAAAGTATTACAGATTACCAGGATTACATATAATATTTCATATCTAAATCTGGCAATCTGAAACAAATTATATTTAATTGTTTGACTCAATACTAATTTAAAATATTTGACGACTTAAAAAACGCCAAACATAATTCAAAAACATCCTTATTTTGTTTTTTTATACAATATAATAACCAAAAGAATCCGTAGATAGTGGCATAAGGAGATGGCTGATGTATTCCGTTTCACCGTATTAGGTACTTATATTATTTATTGAGATAAATACAAATTAAAGTCGATAATAAAACTTGTAGGTACTGGTATTTGATTGTACTTGTACATAAAGTACAAAAAAATCATCGACCCATTTCAATTGCACTTTATTCAATTTGTGTACAACTTTCTTTATGAAAGTCACGCTAAAAATTATTTGTCTTCATTCATTTGACGTCTCAATGTTACAGACGATGCGAGATGAAGCAGAAATCCGATGCTGCGGCTGTAATCAGGAAATTGAACGTTGTGGAGTAAGTTAATCATGTTTGTTCAATCATACTCGGAACGCCAAGGGCTACTGTATAATTGACAGATGCCTGGAATGAAAGCCACTGAGATAATTAAATATATTTTAGGCATCTCTGCTTGAGTTTCAATGGTCTCTAAATATTTAGTCTATGTCTTTTTTTTTTTTTTTTTCGCAGGGAAAATGCTTTTACGCATCATCCACCCGGCCCTGGGTGAACCGGGAGGGTTTGTCGAACTGAGTACATGAAGAACCACTACCGATCAAAAACCACTGCGAGAGCCTTCGGCCGTCGTGATGGAGTGCCCCGGATCATATTTAGTCTATGTCTAGTCTAGTCTAGTCTAGTCTATGAATATACTATCAATGAATATTGTATTCTTCTCGTGTCAGTGGTCATTCAGCCTATCAAATTTTATGCGCCCAGTTCTGTACCACATCTGTAGCGGCATCATTGGCTATATTATTAATATAATATTGTATTGAAATTACTTGTAATAGTGTAATTAAATAAATAAATAAGCAGAAGAATTTGTGAAACTATTTGTTAAGAGTTTGAGTATCGATGGTTCATCGAATATCCAAATTATAATTGTATTTTCAATTGCTGTAAGTAGAATTATTCGAGATGATATTTGAATCTTGAATACAAGTACGTACCTACATATTTATTTGATATTTTAATTTATTCTACCATTAATAACAGGCTCATTTTTTCTCATTTCGTCTCCGTATTACCTATGTAACTGGCAGGTGCCAAGAAAAGTTACGGAAATAGACATTAAAGTTATAAGTAACACCCAAAACACAGTGTATCTCAAACCACAAAAAATTGTAAGAGAAGGTAACAAATCATTGTAATCCTATGAGGTTATTTTTGGACATTGTTCGCTTGTGCAGTATGAACTAAGGTCCGAAAATAAATATCTAATCCTACACTAGATAAGTTCATTAATCGTTATACTACTGACATAGGTATATAATATGTGTACTTTGATTCTCATTTACTTTGATAGACATTAAGATCCATCATAATGCTTTTAATTGTCTTTGATTGGATTGGTATTCGCTCCTACTCGACATGATCAACAACCATGGTGGCAATTTCATTTTATTAATTTGTGTGTTGATCTTGTAATTATCATTGCCATTAATTATAATTATACTATAAAGACGACTTAATTACCAAATATGTTGTGTAACATTTTCAGGTAGCTGAAGCTCTTATATTCACGTAGTTTGGTACGAACCAACTTTCCACATACGTATGTTCCTCTCTAGACTTAAACTTTTTCAAATGCGCAGGCGTTTTTATGTAATAAACACTATCTTTTAAATTATTTATTTATTATTTACCAAATTTACATCTTCTCTTATCTTTTAAGATTAGCAACGCGGTGGAGTCTAAAAGTATCTAAACTCTTAAAAATTAATTAGTCGAATAAACTTTGACATTTCATGGAAGTTAAATCTCAGACGTTAACATACGCCGGTGATAAATTATAATTTATTTTATACGAAAATATCAAAATACATCGTCAATAAAAATTTTGATTGTACAACACATCTGTCACCTCAAAAAAACCCGTTAACCGCTGGGCACAGCACGTGCCTACGTGCAGCGTCATCGGCCAGTCATTATCTGGGGTCAACAGCCCGCTGATTACCTCTGAGCACGCCTTGTCGTTCATCATTAGCCTAGGTTAGGATGTTTGTAAACATAGCCACGGCCCATTCACGGTTTTTTGATAAGAGGACACACGGGATACGCCATCTTGAAATGATGAAGTGTGAAACAGATTATCTTATTGGTTGACGAATGACATAGATGTTTTATTTTATACAATTATACCTTTGTCGTGCATTCATTTTATGTCCTTTTTATGTGTTATTTAGCCTTCAGGAAAATTTAAATCAAGATAATATGATATAAATGGCAGATGTTGTACTTGTAGTTGTAATGTAGATGTTGTAGTTGATATATATTTTTGACATATATGTTTTATAGATTGAAAAAATATCTTAGCAAGAGGTTGGTAGTGCCACACTGCCTACTTGCTTGCAGCCGAATTAGGATGGAACGACGGAGGATGTACCTCTCGCTTTGTGTAAGCGTGAGTCTTATGAGGAGTCTATGGGCGTCCGTAGTCATGAAAATGGCTCCGATTGCTCGTTCCCTCCCTCCCTCCCTATATACCATAAAAAACCCTAAATTCAGGCCAATAAAAACAATTTCTTAAATTGGTAGATTTCGAAAAGCCAGTTGGTTGGATCTCGACTGCGTACTCTGTATCAAATTTTAAAAATTTCATAACATGCGTGTTTAGTATTTTATGTAGTTACATACCTACCAGGTGTCTAATTCATTTTTGCACATATTTTTTATGTTTAGTTGCCATGCAGGGTTACTGATTAGCGGTTGAATAGAAAAAAGTGAGGATAAAAGGTTCTCTAGTGGCGGCCTCGCATTGGAAGACGGAGCGTTGGACGGACTATAATCTGGTGGACTGACGACTTGCAGGTGAAGGTGGCGGGGAGCCGCTGAATACAAGTGGACTGTGAACTTTGGTGCTCCACGGGGAAGGCCTGTGTCCAGCAGTAGACGTCCTCCAGGTGAAGATGATGAATAGAAAAATGTATAGACTCAGAAGACTAACGAGTCTTATTCAGTATATGCATGCAGGCAAAATTAGATGTCATCGAATATTTGGGAAATATTTTACAAAATACATACAATTTATTCGTTTTCCTCATCACAGACAGACATATTATAAGGTATATCAAACGCGAAAGATAGCTATATTGTGTAAGCGAGAGATATTTTCTCCTGGAGTTGTATCAACTAGATTTATTTCAATGCAGTACAGGCTTACCTCATACAAACGACTAACGACTCCTCGATCAACCAAGCAACGAATAATAATAGGACAAGCATGTTAAATTATATTCCAGCATGTTTCATAGCTACAGCTTGCACAATTTTCAAACTAATTCAATCATTTTGCCTTACCTCACCTCTACGTATCGACAGTTCATAAATCAATAACAAATGCGCACGATTCTGCGGCACAAGGTTTATCGAATCAGCTTGGTGCCTCACGTTCTCGTATACCTATTGTTTATAAATGTTTTGTGTTAAATGATTTCATGTCCATTAATATCATTATTTCACACTGAAAAAATTCAACATAAATCTAGCTCCAATTTGAGAGTTGTGTAATTAATATAACTTTAATAAATCTTCTTAGAGTAGGTATCTTAGTATAATTGATTTTGAGTATTGCCAATCAATATAAATTTGGAGATGCAGAATAAGAAAACTATATTTTAACTATTGTAAAGATTCAATTTCTTGAGCAGATTATGTTTCAGTTTATTTATTTAGATTAGATCTTCGACCCGTGATTTATACATACTACATTTTATTTCTATTACAGGCTGTAGCTGTAGCATTTCGACTACCTCGTGGTCCAGTGGTAAAGGTTCGGCCACAGATGGTGAAGTTTCGGTTACGAATACTCGGTTAGACCAAAAAGTGTTAAAGGAGTTTTAAATTTCTTATTAAACAGTACGGAGTCGAAAAGTTGCAGATGCATGCCTCCCCCACCCCTCCTCCCCCATGCCTCGGATAGCCCGTCAAGGCGGGTCCTGCACAATATTTCTGTCCATTCGGAAGAAGCAGATGAGGGAAAGTATTGTGCTATTGTACCTGCGCATACGCTTGTGCACTGCAATATATATGGCTTGGCTAAACTATAAAAATTATTGCATGTATCGTTGTAGTGTGTATATTATGTACAGGTGAGACAAAGGTGGCTACTGTATCGCTTCAGGCGATGGATGGGTGAATAACGAAGAAGTTATGAGTTATTTTGCTACTAATCACCTCATGCACGATTTCTACTTAGGCAGAGCTAATCTATTAACTTTAGACTGAGGTAATTGCTACTTTCATAGAACCGCCACCGTCAAATTCGTCCCATACGAAGTAGCCCGTATACTCATGTTTGGTCGACCAGACATCGAACGTTATCGCTGACAAATCCAGGACGCCTTAACAAATGTCATTACCGTTTAAGGTCAGAGTATGCCGCACCCTGCAGTTTACTCGTTAAAACATATACCATCATAAATTACATTGAATAAGTAAATTATTTCTCGGATATTATAAAAACGATCTCATGAAGATCGATTAGTTTTTAAAAGCGTTTATTCATTACGCTGATGGTTGTATGACTTCATTACTTAAGGTCGTGTGTGTCGTTGCAAGAATAATGATGTTTCCGTCCAGGAAACAAAACCATTATTGTGTCATTTTAATATTTTTAAGTTGAGTGAATTTGGTAAGAGGTTGAAGTGGCGTTTATTTCCTAAGTAAGGTGCTTCCTTAAGAGTATTACGAAGTGTATAGTGTATGAAAGTGAACCATGAACCTGGTGTATAAAGATCTCAGCGCAATAAGACAATCATGGTGGAATAAGTGGCAGTAGAGCGGCCGTCATATCAAGACGTTTATTAAAAGAGTGATATTAATCTGAGTATTGGTATTAAAAGAGCTAAAGATAGATAAAACTAGAAGGCATTTAGCCCCACTTAGGAATTCTAAATTTGCAACTTGGAGAACATTATCGTAAAGACAGCTGTGTGAAGATTTCAATTAAATGCTTATCTAAAAAACTGTTTCAGATGTTGTAAGATGTAATGCCGAAGCTACACGCATGCACGCAGCTGAATTCAGTCGGCACGACCATGGAGGTACCTATCGCTAACACAACACGGGCGTAAAATGACAGCTGCATGTGCTGTCATGTTTCATGTCCTGTGTAAGTGACCGGTGGCTATAGAAGAGGGAAGAGCAAGGATGCCAATGCATCTGGGATAAACCCTATGCATATGTCTATTGGGCGTCGGTAGTTATGAAAATGCTTCTGACTGCTTCTTTGGGAAAAATCAGGTCCTCCATAAAATATGAACGAAATAGCGTACTTTTGTGACTTACGACCTAGAATAAAAAATTTACTGAATAATATTATGTCACGTTAAACTTCAAGAAAATGTTTTAGTAATGAATGTTTCTTAACGTTGATTTTCTTCATTACGAATTATATTAATAACTTTGAACACGTGAAATGCCGTGTATGAACCAAGGAATGTTTTATGCTTACGTGAAATAGAATGTTCCAGTGTCGTGTTGTGGGCTTGGTTCGGAATGGAAAGTCGAGCACCAAAAATGTAATAGCTGTCAGTGGCAATGATTAATGCAATTAGTACCACAATAGCCATTGCCGTTTGTACAATGTTTGCCCGAAAAAACTGTAAATATTTTTGATTTATGACCAATGAATTTTCCTTTATTCTTTTATGGGTGAATAAATATTTGTAAAATATTTGTGAATACAATAGTAAAGCCTAAAATGTATAAACATAAGTCTAATCTTGTATAAATATGTCTAGATAAAACAAGAAATATTATATCAACGCGTACTTGGTTAGCTATTAGGCCAAATTCATGATCTGATAATCAGATCAGATTCTGATTATCACGACTACTAGCTTGTGGCACACGATGTAAGGAATGAATTTTGCAAAGGCAAATATATTTTTCAATGATATTTATTATATCTATACTTTCAGAACAAAGTATTTGACATTTGTAAATAGTACCTAATACCTCTAAGATAATAACCATACCTAATGTTGTTATATTTGCTAAGAGCTATGTTTCGTATTTCGTGGGGTAACTACGTGAGTTTCCGCTGATCTATTGATGGGGAGGAAGGAAGGCAACACAACTAATCGGATGTCCATGATATCTGTTATCGGTAGACTGGAATGAACTCCGACTGTTCGTTTGTTCCCTTTAATTATAAAAAAGACAAAATACAGCAATGACGGAACAAAATTAAGTTCACTTAACCGAAATATGATTTCACAATTACATAGTTTGGATTTTCTTTGAATGAATTTATTTTAAATTAATTGTTTTATTGTATCCTATCCTCTCTACTCAAACACGTATACAGCCGTTTTCAATATACGATATACCAGTGCATTCCAGATACACTGGAGATGAAATTTAAATATACTATTTTGTTTGAAACTTATGTCATAAGTCATTTCCAATAACCAAATAAATCGAAAGAAAGTAAAATGAAAACGGCAGTAAATGTCAATGCAAAAAAAGTCCGAAATAAATCCCTTATACCTAAACGGTCTTAACTATATTTCTGTCACTTGCACATCCTACTAAGATATTAAGAGAAGTCTACTAGTAAATCCAAATCGCTCCCATCAAAAATAGTATCTATATTGAAAAAGGTAGATGTCGAGATTTAAGTAAGTCCAAAATCTGTCCCTTCAAACGGTTTAACTGTCTATATTGCTGTCACTTCGAATACTCTGCTAAAAGAAGTTTAAGAGCCAATCCAAATCGCTCATATCAAAACTATTTCATCACGTGACCGTTACTCAATATTTACTCTGGCCTGTTACAATAAAACAGATTGATCCACGGATAGATTTCATAAATAACGTGTAGAATTTTTGTACATAGATTTATTACGTTCGGCGAGCGAAAATGGTGGGAGATTGTTTTTCAATTTAACCGACGAACTCCCGCTGTTTGACATGCCGCCTGGCGAGCGGCTAGCCGGAGCTCCGAGTTGGAAATGTATTGTACTTTAAAACGAACACATAATGTAACCGTTCTATTTTATATAGGTACTTTTATTAAACAAGCTGGTGCCTGCGACTTCGTTCGCGTAGCGTAGTAATATTATAATCAAAGTGATTTGCTATTGTTTGCTTGCGGTGTGTCGAAATTCCAATTTCCCGTAGAAATGAGCGATGACCAGGCTTAGTATCTATACCTATACCGCAAAAAGTTTCATTCGAATTCGTCCAGTAGTTTATGAGATTAGCCCGGACAAACAGACTAACAGACAGAAAAAAAATTAAAAAGCATTTAAAAGTGTTCTAACCCTATTTTAACATCGTCCCCAATTAGTTTTTCGTAACTTTATTCAATGTACAGACACATGAATTTTATAATTTACTATAATACATATGCGAATATATTTTAGGTGTATATTGTGCTTTGTATAGAAAAGCTTTGCCTAGACGATAAATGTATCCTATACCTTATTCCTACACCTATTCTGAAATATTTTGATATCTCAAACTATAAGTTACACACGTCGGTATTATAATTTTTGAGTGCATGGTTTAGTTAGTTTTGAAACATGAAATGTAAGTTTTCCTTAATGAAAAAATTAAATAACAAACAATCAAACAAACATGAATGATAATAAAAAATACTTCCTTCTTAGTAGAAGGAAAAGTAACCCAGTAAAACCGATATATACACCATTCAAAGAATAACCAGTATATTAGTTATATTTTGGTGTTAGAGGTCTAGAAAAAAGAAAGAAATAAATGAAGTGTTATTCGTATTTTTTTTTATTTTAGCGCCGGGAGACCGAACTTGCAGCCATAAATCCGCCTCATACATTCGTCCTACAAAGGGATTCAAAAATCAATAGGTAGGTATTACACTTAACGAATTGTCGCAGGCTAACGTTAGCCCCTATCAACACAATCTCTAATCCAATTAAAGGTTACCTTTGCGAAGCGAAGTCGTTGCATTAAACAATAGTCGAGGTAGAGTGTCCATTTATATCTGACCCCTTGTTACGGCATATCGGGCTCAAATAAAAGATCACACGAGATGGACAGTAGGGATTACAACTGGACATTAGGGATTTATCGTGAAGGGTGTGGAAGGAGCAATCCTCGCCTGAAAACTCCGGCTTAATGGATGTTTATTCCTGTGGTCCAGCAATTAATTAGCTCCCTGACAAAGGGCAATTCATTTAACTGGAAAAGTTTAAATTTGTAATGAACCAATTCGTGTGATATGTCTTGAAATACTTTTTTATTTGCAGGGCTAACGGCTCTTTTCTTATTGTTTAATTGTAAAAAAATTAATAGAAAGGAGAACTAAGCAACTTGTTTAAGTGTATATTGTTGTTGTTAACTTGTTTAAGTTATTATTGTCTAGTTGTTATAACTAGTCTTTTCTTTATTTAAGAATTTCTGTTTTGTGATTAATGATAACTTTTATTTATCACTTAAAAAGTAGGTAATTGTTAATTTAATGATTCAATCATTAATATTTATAAAAAATATAAATACATGAAAGTAAAATCTGAGGCTTGACGTACCTACCTATGTAGTCACTGTTTCAAAAGGATTGGACTGATCATTATAAAATTTGTAAGTATAGATTTATATACCTAATTACCTACTTGGGAATAGCGATTAGGTATAGCAAATTGTTTATATCTGTTGCAATTTTTATGCCGATAGTCTCATGGAAACTTTTTACGTGTTTAGTTATGTACGTATGGTACGTTTCAGTCATGGAGCGTAGCTAATCTTCTGTAATTTATTTATTTAATATTTCAATTACAAAAACTTGTATTATTATAATAATAATTCATATGCCCGATATAGGTATAATATCTGGCTTATGCGTTTATAAATACAATTAACCTGAGTAATATTATCTATGTTTACATTAATTTAATCAAATTTTCATGCAAAAGCCCTACTTAATTAATAGGTACGAGGTGTACACATATAGGCTCTGTTGAAATCCGCCATATGTGCAAGAAAAAGTTTTTCTTTGTTGATCAATAAACATCATATTCAAATATTTAAAAAATTATACTAAGTACATTAAACAAATTGGGTACATATTTTTTTTAAATCGTCATGTCTTCTTATGTTGAGAATAAAGTGACACAAGTTGTTTTACTATCTCAATTCGAATATATTTTACGAAGATTGGTATTTCGACAAGGCACGTCGTGCCATTGCATTGCTATCCCCCTGTCGATCTCTTTCCCCTTTTCTCTGTCCCCTCACATCCCTCAGGCCCTCGAGTGGCAGGGGACTGTTGATTGGTCCAGCTACACTGGATTACAGAGGGCTGATGACCACTATGCATTTGGGATTTGGAGGATATTAACAGTTCAGCTGAAACTCTTATTCAACTTTTTGTGATGGGGTGGATGCGACCGATACTATGTATGATGTAGCTATACCTACATGTAGGTACTTTTCTTCTTGTTTGTAGGCTCAATGCTCTAACAATTATTTTCCTCTAATTCTTTGATCAAAATCTATTTCATAATTCACACGAATTAGTAAGATATGAAACTCGTAACGTAATATTATGATAGTATGTTTACCTACCTACGAGTTTCACTGCGTAATTAGCAAATTACGTTATGAATTTGTGAGTGTTTCTAAGGGATAGATGGACGGATGGAATGGAGAAGCAGGCTAATCATGTATTTGCAGATTCTGTAGACTATAGCAATTAGTAGAGTAGTAGTAGATAATAAACGGAGGATGGTAATAGACGATTGCCGTAAAACATTGTTTAGCTAGATCTGTATACTCGTTTGCCTTGCAATAAAGAAAAAACAAAAGCTTTCCGTGACTGCATATTTAGTTATAACTAAAAATCTACATAATATATTTAATAATATTCAATAAGATAGGGGTGCATAAATACGTTACATGTAATATTTTTTTTTTTGTTTTTAATTTTTACACAATAAGATGGAAACACATGGTACATGTGTTTCTCATAAGTATAAGTACTTATACTTACGTCACTTAAAAAAAAACTAATCATATCATCTATAGAATATTTTCAATATTCGAATTTCGAGTTTTAAAAACGGACAATATTTAAAAAACGAATCAATTAATATAATTCGCTCCGCACGCCAGCGCCGAATCCGTTTCATATCGTATCGAAATTTTTCAAACTCGGAGATATTTTATGACGCGTGAAATCGTTCCATTCAATACATTCTCGCACATCGACGGTTTTTCCATTTCCACGTCTACAATACAATTTAGGTGTCAGTTGTTAATGATTCCGTTGACGTGCCATTCTCACGGGATTTGATTCGTAAGGTTTTTAACGACGCATTGTCCAGAACGGCGTTCGTTTCTTTTAGATTGTACACAAGGGAGAAAATCTGGATTATTTCGCACATAATCTGTATGTTGAATTTGACGCTTGAAGAAGTATTTACCCGTTAGTAATTAAATTTATATTGTGTGCTTATACCATACTACTTAGTTTAAATTTTGATACCGTGGAAAATAGAAAATCGTCCCACGGCATCCCATAGCTACATTTTTTCGAGATAAAACTATCCTATGTGTTAATCCAAGTTACTTTTGTGAGTGCCAAATTTCATGAAAATCGGTTCAACAGTTTTTGCGTAAAAGAGTAACAAACAAACATACAAACTTTCGCATTTATAATAATTGTAGGATAGAACCATCCTTATCCTATTGATCCGGTTACTTGTACACACATACAATTCAGATTCGAAATGACACTCATTCTTCGTGACGAAGGTGACACATAAACTACGACTTTCTTTCCTATAGTTACAGGACTTATAGTTAGCAAGGACTCCGAGCATGAAACTAACGTTTTTAGAGACCGAAACTCATCTTATTATCAATAGAATTGAGCCCTTAAACCCAGCCACTGCAAACTTTCATAAGATTTCTGAAAAAATAAATGAAATGCTTCTTAGTAAAAACAAGATTTTTTACTTTTATTACAGACCAATTCAGAACATGAATTGATGTCGTTTTTATTTTACCAAAGAAACAACTATCTAACAAAGTTTGCACTCAAAGGAAAAGAAAGGAGGAAAGGAAAGTTTATTTTCTTTTATTCAACTTTAAGAGACCAAATGATACAGGTTTTGGGTTACAGTAGACTTTTTGTATGATTGTACATTTTAGACACACTTGCTAGTGTTGATGAGGATAAAAATCAACATAATGAAGTAACTAAATACGACCATAGATTCACTATGAACATAAATGTCACCTGCTGTCACAAATCCCTCAATCGGGCCATCCGAAACTCACAAAAAAGCACTTCCCCGGTTGTGCAGATAATATTCGGCTGCATAATTGTATCAGATTGTTGTTTTAGTTGATTTAACCTATTTCATCTATTGTAAGGCTCCACTATCACTTAAAAAAATAAACTGGGGATGTTATTTAAACAATAAAACATACCAATTATTAAATTATCACTCTCTTCATGAGCTAGAAATTTCAATATACAAGTTTAAATTTTGGTTTATTGTACTAGAATCCTAAAACAAAGAGTTACTTTAAATCCCTTTTAATAAACCCTGCTCGTCTGAGCCTTGCGAACGCTACCCAACTGTCGCCAGTTACACAAATATTATCATCGAATTTACTAATAAAAATAAACAATCACAAAACAACATGATATAAGATAAATCATAAAATGATATAACTACACACTTGGCCTATTTTAATAGTACAGACAAAAATAACGTAGCCAAAGATGTAACATTTGGTAATTGAATTTTTTTTAGACAAATTCCAAAGCCGTCTAGTGTGATTAATAGACGTCTCCATCTTCATTGGCATTCCAAATACAACAGCGAATATGTGAAAACAATCGTATGTTATTAATACTATTTGTAGACTAAAAAATCTTCATATTACATAACTAAAAAATGTTGGTATTTTAAAATCTGTAAAAAAACATTGTTTGCACAGCTATTAATATAATATCTACTTTTGCATTAGATGAAGCAGAAAACTCTTCATTATAATTTAGCTGCTAGTTACTCTATCTCTTCCCAACACAAATTTTAAGAGTACACAAGGTAGAGACACGCCGTATGTATGCATGTAGCCGGTACGACCGGGGAGGTACATCTCACTTACACGTAACGAGCGTAAAGTGACAACTGTGCTGTCGCATTTCCGTGCGGTGTATAAGTAGCCGGTGGCCCATGGAGAGAAGAGGAGGAGGGCAACTCATCTGTATAGCCTCTAAGCAGATGTCTATGGGCGTCGGTAGTCATGAAAATGACTTCGATTGCTGATGTCGATGATTTTTATTATTCAAATCACTTAGACATGTCTAGAAGTTGTTTTATGTCACAAAATTTTATACTGAATAATAAATAAACCTCCTCCTATTTATCTTATATAAAATATAAAAAAGAGACTTAACACAATACACTAAAGCGTCTTTTCGCATAAATACAATAAATAACCTATATCATATAACTACACGATTCAAATCCGTTGACCTACATCCTTCAATCACGGACGGAATGTTTTCGTACGTTCTTTGAAATAGTGTTGTGACTTGTAAATATAAAAAAAAACATTATTTGGAGACAAAAGGTGTGTGTGGGCGATTTGAATGCTAACGCAGTCATTAGTGCGCTATTGTTGGAAATGCCAGGAGTTGAACACAGGTTCTCAAAGTGTACCTACGGAATATCTTTGTGCAGTTGCTCATCAAGTTATTTTACTCGGTAACGTCTTATGAACCGATTACGTGTTCGTCGGACGCATCGGCGATGAAGTTGAAGAGAGAGTCACCAAACAGATCGTGCCTCTCTGTCACTTGTTCCGGCTCTCTCTTGCACGAGAACGTGACACATTTTAGTGCACGCAGCCGGCGTTCATCAGTCATCACACCTAAGGCAAAAAGTTTGGCATATACCTAGTCTAACTATAAGTTGTGTTACGAAAAAAAAATAATTGTAAATAACACTTACAGTGTGTTAGTTTAATACACAAAATATAAAACAATTAAAAATATATAAAGCTTATTCGAAGTGATCTCCATTGGCTGTTATACAGTCCTTTAAGCGTTGAGGCCCGTTATCAATAGAAGCACGTACTCTTTTCATGGGGAAATTCTTCACTGCCAATCGTATGGATTTTTTTAGGTACTCCAAATGATTATGGCGTTTAGAGCTAGCTGTACTCTCTAAAACTGTATATATATAAATCATAATCAAGCGGATTAAGATCGGGACTAGAGGACGGCCAGTCTTCAGCTCTGATGAAGTCCGAGACGTTCGCTTCCAACCAAGACTACGTGGACCGAGCTTTATGACCCGGAGCCGAGTCTTGCTGGAAGGACCATACGTCTTGGTTATTGAACATGGTGGTATTAAGGGGCTTAAGTACCTTTTCAATAATGGTATCTTGATACACTTGTGCCGATGTTTTGATACCTTTTACACAAAAATATAGCTCATAACCTCCTTCATGGCTAAC
>LUGF01024203.1:77829-110079 GCA_001625245.1 Calycopis cecrops
ACGTGACACATTTTAGTGCATGCAGCCGGCGTTCATCAGTCATCACACCTAAGGCAAAAAGTTTTGCATATACTTAGTCTAACTATAAGTTGTGTTACGAAAAAAATAATAATTGTAAATAACACTTACAGTGTGTTAGTTTAATACACAAAATATAAAACAATTAAAAATATATAAAGCTTATTTGAAGTGATCTCCATTGGCTGTTATACAGTCCTTTAAGCGTTGAGGCCCGTTATCAATAGAAGCACGTACTCTTTTCATGGGGAAATTCTGCACTGCCAATCGTATGGATTTTTTTAGGTACTTTAAATTATCATGGCGTTTAGAGCTAGTTGTACTCTCTAAAACTGTATATATATAAATCATAATCAAGCGGAATAAGATAGGGACTAGAGGACGGCCAGTCTTCAGCTCTGATGAAGTCCGAGACGTTCGCTTCCAACCAAGACTACGTGGACCGAGCTTTATGACCCGGAGCCGAGTCTTGCTGGAAGGACCGTACATGGTTATTGAACATGGTGTTATTAAGGGGCTTAAGTACCTTTTCAAGAATGGTATCTTGATACACTTGTGCCGATGTTTTGATACCTTTTACACAAAAATATAGCTCATTCACTCCTTCATGGCTAACACCCCACCAAACCATCACTGAAGTCGGATAATGCCCAAGTTTTTTTTTTTCGCTGGGGAATACACTTGCGCATTTCTCCTGGAAGGGGAGTTTCTGGGGGGTATGTGGGGCTCGAGAGCGGGCTACTCCCTCTACCCACTAAAACCCAGCNNCCGCCGATGGAGGAGCCACGGGAAAGCGATGGCATACATCCGCGACTCTTCCAGCGGGTGCCTTTAGAGGCTCATCACGGGAGGATTAGTCCCAAAACAACGTTGAGGTGTGCTGGAACACACAGCACACCGACAACTCGGATCATCTAGAACAGGCAACGACTTCCCCAAGTCGTCGACCTCTGACCATTTCTAAGGAGGCAGATTGTGGCGCCTGCGCCTTAAACCTCTCGATTGGGGCTGATTCGCCGCCTCTCTTACGCCATCTGACTCTTTTTTTGCTTCATTACGCTTTTTGCAAAAGAGTCTGCTGTATTCCACCCTTCTTCATTTGCCAGCATTGCACGAATAAATGCTGGGAGTGAGAGATCTGCACTGGTTACAGCAACGAGTTTCGCTCTTTCATCTGTCCAAGCAGGACATGGCTGCCAGACCAACCAGAGTATGGCTCGCTGTATCTCGAAATGTTCCACAATGGAGACAGGCGGGAGTAGGTTCCCGTTGAACCACCTCACACAGATATCGACCGTAACAACCGTGCCCCGTTAAAAGCTGTGTGAGGTGGAAAGAAAGCGCTCCACTAGGACGCTCTAACCATATTCTTAGGCTAGGATAGAGAGTTGTTAGCAGATCTACACTAACGAGTGATGTCTCCAGTCTCTCCGACCACCGCTGAATGGATATTTCTCGGCTGGACTTTCTCCATATCCTCAATTCTGCGGGCGTTGGATTCCTCCCCTCTTCTCTCACTTCTATGCACCGCCAATATGTGTCAGCCAGAGATTTTGCCTCAAGATCCCAGGGGATGCTCCCCGCAAGAGCACACGCCGCATCTCTTGAAACTGTCCTGTAGCCGCGAACCGCCCGAATTGCCATGGTACGCTAGAGCCTACCCAGCACAGTCCGGTTGTGGGATGATTCCACTTCGGCCCACACTGGAGCACCGTACAAAGCCATTGAGCGGATCACGCCCAAAAATAAATGCCGACATCCCAGGCTAGGGCCACCCATATTAGGTAGGAGCCAAGCAAGACTAGCCGCTGACCTAGATATCCTCTTCGACAGCCGATCGAAATGACTGTTAAACGTCCAAAGACTGTCGAGAAGCAAACCGAGGTAAGACATCGTGTTCCCGACCTGTATTCTAGTCCCACCAACTTGGATAGTCTGATCTCGCGGTGGCCTGTTACGCGGTCCATGTAGGCACATGGCTTCGGACTTTGCCAGAGTCACCTCCAATCCAAGAGCACGAATGCGACGGACTACCTGAGCAACTGCTGCTGTCGCTAGAATAGTAGCACGACTATGTGTAGCCTCGCAGGCCAAAACAAAAGTATCATCGGCGTAGCATAGCACGCTCGCACCATACAAGAGGTTGCCGCGAAGCACCCAGTTATATCCGATATTCCACAGGAGTGGACCAAGAGCCGACCCCTGTGGAACACCGCACACGACTTTTGTCGTCGGATATGTGACAGCACGTGACGACAAATAGTCCGCGATAATTCGCTGAAGATACAGAGGTACCGCGTGGTATCGGAGCCCTTCTCGGATGGTTTCCCAAGGCAGAGAGTTGAACGCGTTTTTAATGTCTAAAGACACCGCTACAACAACCCCACCCCGGGAGATCTCCTCTTCGACTAAATATTTCAATTTGGAAATGGCACCAATACTTGATCGACGCGTACGAAATCCAAATTGATTTTCGCTTAGGTCGGGCCCAACGCTCTTCAGATGCTGCGTAACACGAGCTGCGATCACCTTTTCCAACATTTTCCCCGCTTCGTCTAGGGGGACAATAGGATGATACGCTGAGGGCTGGTCTTCAGACCGGCCGTCCTTCTTCAGAAGTACCAACTTGCCGTCCTTCCATCTGTTGGGAAAACGACCCTGTGTTAAACAGGTGTCTCCACCTGTTTAACACCTCCAAAATGTTATCCCTAATGGCATACATTGCCAAGACCCAGGCGCGTCCCGGATAATGCCCAAGTTGCACTCTGTTGACAAATTGGGAAGCTTCCTTAGAGCTCTGAATATAAATAAGGTCATTTTTTTTGCACAATTGCAAAAAAAATTCTCATCCGTAAACAATTTTTTTTGTGACCTCCATTTGCGTACCGCTTGAGTAGTTGTTTCAATTTTACCATCCTATTCATCTTTAATTTATCAGATAAGAAATGACCAAATATATGAACTGCGAATCCTAAGTCATCTCTTAAAATACGCGACAAGGTTCTAGGTGCTATCCTTATTTCCCAAGATAAAATCTTTTGCTTTCGGACAGGATTTCTTTTAATTCTTTCTTTTCTTTACTGCTTTGATCACCTTTTTCGTACGAACACTACGTGGACAGCCAGATCTTTCTCTGGTACAAACAAAGGAAGTCTCATTGTTACAACCTATTAATAGCCCGGTACACAAACATTTGACTAATACCAAGTGTGTGGACGGTTTTAAAAATTGCATTTCGCCTACTTCTTTTTCACCCCACTCCATTTTAATATTGCAAAATATTGTAAAATGTATTGTCACTAAAATGAGAAAAAACAATGAACAATTGTATAAAAATGACAGATTCCAAATTCAAATGTAATATTTTTTTTCTTTTTAATTGTAACAGTACTTATTTCCAGACTAAGTATTATGCCATATTATGTGGGAGAGAGGTACATCACAGGTTGTGCCACCATTTTTAGAGTGCCCTGCAGACAGACTACTGACAACAGTGTAATGACACCTCTTATACAATTATTGCTTTCTTGCATTGCATTGTACTAAGTAATTGGCTTTTATATGATATGAATCAAGATTGGGTGCAATTCGTACTACGAGTAAGCATTCTGTCATTATCTCCTTTAGACCAATCAACTTAATTACATATCATGTTCCCGACTTGATTGGGCTCAGGTTCTATATAAGGATTTCTTTTCTTTTGTGTATCATAATTACACTACGTCGACTAACTCAGACTCCAAGATGTTACTTTATGAATACGCCCAATAAAGTAAAATATAATATGTTTTTGAATTAGGTACAAATAACTATACGCATTTCACTATCTTGAAGAAATCAAAAACTCATATTTATCATGACTTTGGCATTGAGGGGCCTATTTAATTATTCAATAGTTACATTTTAGTATTAACCTTTGAAATCGGTGAAACAAGATTTTTGGTTACATTTTAAATAGCTTATTATTCGATACAACGCTGGAAATAACTCATTACTGAAGCGGTAGGCTTTAGTAATGAGCTGTTAAATGGAAACGGAAAAACCGAAATTTGTAACTTAGTTGAGTTTCTAATGAGCTACCCGGGAGTTTTAACGATAACCTGTAAATATAACTATAAAAAATATTTTTTTCTGTTTTAGCCCCGGGTGGAATCGGCAAAAAAGCAAGAAAAGATACAAATACCTTTATATCAATTCTTGTTACATAGGTACTCCTTCTACGTTGTTATGGATATTATTTAATAACCATATGACGAAAGTTCTCTATATTATTTAGTAATTGAGATAACTTAAAACTACCCATGAGTTTGTTACTTAGTACATTAGTATCTATGACGAATTTCTTAGATAAAAGTTTGAGAACAGTTTTTAATCGAACAGTATTGGCATAGGGTAGCAACTGACCTACAAAAGACGGGTGACTTGCGATACCATTACCCACTTCTATAGAACAACCGTCGGGCCTCATAAATTATTCTTTGCAACCGAAACTGTAGCAGTTGCAAAAAGTCCGCAAAAGGGTTTATTCTGTAGTGCAATAAATCAGTGCTAATTGTTTAGTTTAAACCGTTTGCATCAGTTAACTGTTTATTTTGTTTAGAATTGACTAAAACGTTTGAATTTCCTTCTCTCATGTTTATGTAACAACCTATTTTATAATGTTTTATTATATCAGCAAACAATATTACATAATAGGTATAAAATTGGAATTCTAAACTTACGCACATATTGGCTTTCATATTCACATATAGCTTGGTTTTCGGCCCAATTCCTACAAAACGTTGGCAACTTCCTATTTCAATATGTATAAAAATCGATACGACACAGTTTCCTAACTAACAGCAGATATAATTGGGCCCCATACGGTTCCATTGGCGCTGCTCGCTACTGTTGCCTCGCGCCCTCGTGGTGACTCAGCGAATAAGCCTTTGTCTAACAAACGTCCGTACATTTATTGTACCAATTGTCGTGGGATAACTTATGCTAATAAACAACATGTGTTTAACGTTCTTCTGAAAATAATTACACGCAATATATAGGTATATTTAAAGGCAGATCTGATTGACCTATCAATGCACAGTCGAAAATACTGTATCTAAAAACTGTAAATTTATCACAGGGGTTCCTTTTATGATGTAAGTGACCACCAAGAAATAATTTATAAATAAATCATAGTAAAATAAAACCTAAAATAGGCTATTTTTATTAAGATTTACAAAATTAAAATGGGGCAGACACATTTCTAAATATATTTAAATATCTAGTGACAAGAAGAGTACCTGTTATAACTCAAAGTTGTAAGTAAACAATATAATAATCTAGGCTATAATAATATTATATTTTATTAATGTGTTATTTGGACAATAGACAATCTATCGCCTATGCCCGGTGGTGTTGTATGTAATCTATATAATTTATGTGGATTAAGAAATATAATTCAAATCCGACTTGTAATATTGCGTAAAAGAAACTTTCAGCTACAGAAAAAATCACTTCTATAATATTAATAAGAATTATCAATGTATAAATCTACATTTGAGTAACGAACTAATAAAACAGTTTATTCTTCAGGTTATCGAAAGAAGTAATATGATTTTTTGAACTTAATAATGATCTATTTTTATGATGTAAGCTTCAACAAATGCACTGCAATGTTATACAAGCGTACATGTTACTATATCTTGTAGAAAATGCATATTACTACGTATATATAGCGGCAATGTGGAGTGAGCGTATAGTTCTGTAGCTAAAACTAGTGATTAATGGTGATCTGCCCACGGCGGGCGCCGACTGACGACTGCGGGCGAACACTATGCACAGAGCTAGTTAACGTTAGACATTCGCATTTATTATATTTTAATTATTTAATTCTTACTTTGATTGAATATTTCTTCAAACAGGGATCATCTGTATATAATATGATCGGCTCGGGCTTAAATATTAGCCCGTAGTTCTTATTAAGGCAAGTAAACATGAGAACACAGATACCTATATGTATAATTAAAGTTACTGTTTGAAAAGTTAAAAAAATGTTGTAATAAAATATCTTAACATTTTTCTTTTTACAACTTTTCTCAGGGCATATGACAAACTTTATGCACCCCAAATAGTATTCCACGCTATGAGAAAGCAGAATTGTTTAGTGAGTGACCAGCAAAGCTGTGGATCAGAATGTCCAGTGGATTGAAAACATTCCACACCCGGCTAAGTCTCATTCCAACGTGCTACATTCCAGCCTAGTTTTTAGGCTGATACGACCGATGGATTTACTGTCCTGCTAAAATGCAGCAGCACTGCTTCTTACTTTTAAATAATATTGTATTATGAAGGCATATTTATCAACAGTTTAATAAAATCAAAGTCGAAACGTTGGCAGTTATCATGATGAAAGATGAGAAATTAAATTTTCAAAGGAAGACTAAGTAGGTAAGATAAATAAATAACGAATCCTGTAATTTGAAAAATTAGGTGAACTAGATATAGAAAATATCCCTATATTTTACATTTATAAATCTATATTAAGTACACCAAACTTATAGAAAATTTATATTTTAGGTCTGTCTTGTATGAAAATAAGATTCAATAGAATATTTTCATGCAAGCAAGTGAATTATTACTCAATAATTCGTCTTCAATTGTTAGTGTGTTTTTCTTCATACGACATAAATTAAAATAAATAAACGGGCTTGACCCGCTACTACTCCTGCAGCTATGGATCACCTGGATGGCCAATGGCTACACGACCCTTTGATATGAGCGGAGGAAGACCGAGGACAAAGCTAAAAGTTTCTTGGAATCCGCAACGAATTTATTCCGAAAAAATAGGAAGACTAGGAAGTAATTGCAATTTCCACCCCCCGTCACAATTATATTATAGTCAGTCCATAAGAAGCCTAGAAAAGAGAGCATCAGGTGAAACCCAGCTGCGTCCATAGCAGCTGGGTTTCACAGAGATATTAATCCTAATTCTGATTGAATGACTAATTAGCATTTAATTTATATACTTAAACAGGATAAATATGTAAAGCATCTAACTTTAAATATAATATAGTAGTGTCTAATACCTTGTACACACGACACTAATTAAATTCACACCCAATAATAAGCAGCTTAGGTATCTTATTATTTAAACATTGATGACGAAAAACGAAATAAGAATTGAAATTTTGTATGAATTACAAGAAGCTGAAATGCACTATTTAATTTAAAAAAAGGAAGAAAAAAAATAATTTTATATGCGTAGGTATATTTATAATCTGCCTCTTCTACAGTTGTTATAAGCTCTCTGTCCACGGCAAATCGTTTCTCCAGGACTTGATTAAAAGTTCGCGTTGCAGTGTTGCAATGGGATTTCGATATGGAAACTGCAATAGGTATTATAAGTTTCAACGAAACCTCTCCTGGGACGTGCCACTTATTGTTCCCGTTTGTAGCATATATACTGGTTTAAATATTCTTATTGTATGTTACCTACTTTACGTTTTTACAGCGTACACGAGTCCACACGTGAATAAGAGTAAATGGGCACGTGTCCAATTGAGTAGTGAAATTGTATTTAGGTATCTCATGCAAATACATACATGCGGATTCGTGGAGGCTGGTTTATTTGTAAGTAGGTACTGCTAAATAATATTTGAACAGCCTTTATTTTGCTGACTGTTTGGGGTCTAAACAAAAACTACAATACAGATCGTACTAACATGGATGTGAATATGTATGTACCTACATTTGTTTCTCTTTTGCATAACTACTGTACTCATAATAACGAAATTCAGAATATAATTTATATATTACGGCCTGGATTAACATAAAAATAATTTGTCTGAATGAATGATTCATTTGTCATAGATTTTAAGCAGCTGAAATCGCGGGTCACAGGTTTATTTCTTCACACATTATAAAAACACTAAAAAATTTTCTTCAAATTTGAATAAAATTAAGGGAATAGGAGATATCGTAATCAAGGGCGGAATGGCCAAGGATAAAGCCGCATACATTTAAGGTTCAGATGTACGCGGCTTCATTCTAGGCTATTAGGTACTTTAGTCAACCTCAATGGCAGTGCCAAGTAGGAAATCTGAAAGGGCTAAAGATTAAAAGATTTTCATCTAAAGCAAAACAATACTTATTTAATTAACAACAATAGTCTAATTAATTAGGGCAGGCTTAATCTGATTCTGTCTACTAACTCAGATACACTTTGAAAAATAAATAAGTTTTTTTGAAGGTACCTTAGTTATACCTATAGTTTATAATATAGACTAGAATATAATTATGATTGGAAATATCAATGTTGGTACAAGATTCATATGGAGCTTATGGTAGTTGACTTTCGTTCATCCAAAATTTTTGGTTAGATTTTCGCATAGGCTGATAGCCGTTGTTTTTATTTAGTCAGTACTCTACAGCGAGTTTTTCACTAATAAATACTACTCAAGATGAACTTCATCCGGACGGAATCTAGAAGTGCTTCGATTTTTCAATAGCTCATTTTGTTAAAAATACACGTAATTGATTAATGTAATTAATTATAAGACAAGGATGAAGGTAAGGAAATCAAAAACAACAACGGTAAAAAGTTAGGGAAATAAGAAATAGGAGGCGAAACGAGAAAACGAAACAGCCAAAAAATTATTTCCGACAACAGGAAACATGTAGATATTATTATATTTATGAGTTATGAGAGTGAAAATAAAGGATTTGCATCATTTGCATCATGAAAACTACGAAAATTCATTTATAAATTAAAAAAATGTTAATTTTGCGGTGTTGTTTTATTTTCATGACTAATTGAAATTGGTTTATATCTGTATACCTACATTTTCGACGCAATTGTCAATGCAAACTGTCATTTCACAACTAAAATCCCTGGTAGTAGAAATTCGCAAAAATCTATTAGACTATGTAAAAATATGACAAAAGATAAATAAAGTTTAAATGGCACTTTGTTTAATTAATAAATAAATGATATAAAAAAATAAGAATGTCCACAAAATAATAGTTTTAAAAATAATGTTGAAATGTTTTTTTATTTCATTACGAACTCAATTACGTATATAAAAAGTTCACAAAAATTATTAACATATTTAATTCGATACGCCTTATATAAGACCTATTAAAATTGCATTCAGCAACGTTTTTTAATTAACACTCAGAAGGAGCCCTTTCATAGAAATCGTCGGTACCTTTCAAACGTAAACGGCATGAATAATAGTTTTAAAAGTATTTGAATAAGCAGTTCATTAATTATGTTAGAGGCATAATAGTAATTTCTGACAAGGCCCTTCCTGCTTACAATGCAGTTGGCTCAGTTATACAATTTTTCAGACTGGGACCTATTTTGCAAACGTTCGATAATTTTACGTAATCTAAAGTGGTAAAGTAGTATAATTTTCTGTTAAATATTGCATTAGGCTATTTTCTGTAAGTAGATATTTTGTAAATACATATAGCACGTACGTTGCTGTTATTCAGACTGTGCATAAAGAAGAATCTAAAATTGAGCGGTGCTTTATCATCGTAGGTCAAGTTGATTGTCTTTGCATTTATTTTAATTTATGTCTGAAAGCGCCCGAATAGGAGATCATAACCACCTTGCAACTAGCAACAGTAATATAGAAATTAACGTATTATGTAAAACTATCTATAAATAAATAAATAATACACCATTAGTACCCTCGTCATAAAACTTTATTTACCTATATATTTTTACAAAAAATATTTTAGTACTTTAGTAGTGTTATAATGTAATTTATTTTTAAGTCATAAACAAGCCCAAACAATTTTAATCATTCGATACATTATATCGAATGATTTGAGAGTAGGGACATAATTATTTTTTTTTTCTCATATCATATCATTAGTTTTGGCGCAGATGCAGGGTTTTAAGATATTCGACCGTGTCAAGGAGCGCTTAACGTAACTTGCAAGACGTTGGGGTCGCCAGTACAAGTGATTAATTATTAACATTACAGTACCTAAATGTATCTACGTCTGATTTCCCTGTCATATTCAACTCTTTGTTAACCCTTGGTAAAAAATTAAATATGTGACACATGTCATAAAATAAATCCAAAGAGGAATTAAGACAAATTAGAGGTTTCGTCCATTTTGAGTCACGCAGTTCCTAGATCTGTTAGTTGCGTAAAAAACCTCTCACTGCCAAGGGTGATTGCTAAAGAATAGAGTTTCGATGATTGAGAGTGACACGAAAGACAATGACCTTTTTCCATGGAGCAAGAACAGAACAATCAGAAGAAGACTCTTTCCTCGACAGACACCAATGGGAGTGCAACCATTGTAGCGCACATACTACTTTTATATGATATGGTTAAAATTTTGCATTGTAGCTGGGTCCAGCTAGGACGACTGGTAGGAGGAGGGTGTACCTCACATAATACCAAGAAAGTAAGTCATACATTTAAGAAGAATGAAGCAAAGGAGAGCAAAATGCGTAACATATCTGGTAAAGGGGGACAGGGCAGAAACCAATAACATAAGAGCTTTGCCCCTTTTGCACAAGTCCGATCTTTAGAAAGGGACAGGAAACGAAAATTATATAAATTACATAAAATTTATTTCAATATTAATTGATGTTATGATATCTTTCAGTGCCCAAAATCCTCCTCCATCTACCACGTAGTAATATAGGAATATACGTTCATATTTTTAGTTTATCTACCGTATGATTTCAAGTATGAAACCAATTATAAAAATATATTTTATGACGAACGTATATAAATATACCCTTGTCAACTTACTTCAAAAGAAATGTAAATATTAAATATATTATTTACTATGTTATTATTTCTAAACGAAAATTCGGAGCTTTTCAAAAGATAGCTTTTATAAAAAGAGAGAGATAGAGTCGGTTTGTCTAGCGGAGCCTGGTAGGTACATATTACATAGACATATTTTATAATCTCACGTATATTATATCGCAGAAAGCTTTAGGCGCGTTACTCGGGTTTTGGGCCAATTATGAAAATAACGCACCTGCGCTTGTCAAACACGGCCGCTTGTCTGCCGGCGTGCACTCATCATTAATCTTCCTCGGTCCTTACAGTTTCTTGAACAACACCGTTCTGCGATACTAAAATTGCTATGTATCAGGTAGGTATTGATTTAAATTTATTACCTGGCCACGTTTGATTACTGTATTGTTAAGATTGTGTAGCAATATTACGTACTCCCAGTAAAATCTCAATTCTCTTTAAATTTTTTCAAGATTTGGTATTATTCGATTTTAATTTTTATCTATGCACAAAGTTTAACTCAATCTGTGCAGTATCTAGATTTTGCGTGAAAGGATAACAAAACAAAACAATGGTAGTCGGGAGTGTGTTTTTTTTTATAGTACAGGGGACAAACGAGCAGTCGGGTCACCGAATGAAGGTCTTTTCCGACGCCCACAGACATCTACAACATCGGGGGTGTTGCAGTTGCGTTGCCGACCTATAAGCTAAGGTAGGCTTTTTTCTTGAAGATAAGATTATAAGATTGTGTTCGAATATTGATACTTTACTCCGTCATTTCATAATTTAATAATAGGTTATTAAATACCAAAAACAGAACGTGTCTTTTTAATTTCTTACCATAAAATAAATATTTCATATTATATTGGGACAAATTCCTTGGCAGTGTCAAACCGCCATCTGTTGTCAAGTAGATTCGTATTTAAAATATCACCTCGTACACAATAAGTGAGCGACATACTGCCATCTATTGACGGAAAGCTAAAACCATTAAAAATATTTATATTATTTTGCGGCCTTTCCTAATCACTTTTGTGATCAAATTATACATATTTATTTAATTTTACTTTAAATATAACTATATTAGGCTCAATCTCCTTAATAACTACTTTATTTTCTAAAAAATCATCAGCCGTGACCACCTGATTACTTACCTAGAAAAATATTTTAGAGCAAATGCTAACCTAGAAAAAAAAATAGTGGTACAGCCCTAATTAATCTAATCTACCAGTTCCAGCACAATATCTTCCTGATATCCTTGTGCAAGTAATGATTAACCAGCTTAAAAAAAGTGCTAAGCAATTCACTGACCAGAGGCCAAAGAATGACGGTACATTTTGCTTATTTTTATATAAATGCGTATACAAAAGGGGGCAAACGAGCAGTAGAGGACTTATGATGCCCATAGGAATAGCCGGTATTGTTAAGCAGACATGTTGCCATGCTTTTCACTAGCATATCTGTCACTTTAGAAAGATATCTAGTCGAGCAGGCTCAATTTGGCTGCAACGCAACATCACACTGCCTTTTATTATTTGTTATATCTTATGCAGCAACAACCGATATCAGTTACAGAACAAACAAGCAGTAGAAGTCTTTTGGTGACTACCAAGAAACTTGAGTAGTAGAGAGTAAACCACGGTAGGTATCTCAAAGTGGACCCCAAGGGTCCGTGGCTTATGTGTCAGGGGTCCCGCGGTTGCTCAGTTAAACCTTAACATTCTTGTGTACACGTTTTCTTTTCCTAAAATTATCTTTGACAGGGGGCTGCTGAGCTCTTAAACTCTGGAAAGGGGTACTGCAAAAAGTTTAAGAAACCTTGCTCAAAACACTCTAACAGAGCACTCCTCAGTGAAAGCATAACACTAACTTTATGCCGGTATTATGTGAGCGAGAGATACAGATGACGAACCAACGTTATTGGTCTAGTTTTATAATTTATATAGGGTATTTTGATTATCTACTTCGCTGGTTGACAAGTGTTTGCGGATCACGAGGGAGACGGAAGGTCCTCTTCTCCCTTTATGACGGTGGTGATATGGTGTCGTACCACTGACCAGAACGAGTGCTAGTAGCAGGAGATCGTCTTGGTATTCATTGAAAGAGGCTTTATAGTAGACCGATAAAGGTTGATGGTGATAAATTTTGGCTAGTGAGGGTAAAATAAAATAACTGGAGTCTTTATTAACTGTGTCATTTATTTGAGTAAAAACACATGGTATGCACACTTACCTGAAATGTAGTTATTTAATATACAGTTGTAGTACACCATACATTTTAAAAATATATACAAATCCGAACAGATTTTCTTTTAAACCTGTAAGAAGTGAATAGTATTATAACTAACTAAACTAACTTAGAATACAAATAAATGTAAATGTTAATTATATAACACAGTGAATATTTGCGTAATAACAGAAAAGCCTGCCATGATGGTAGTTTGTTATGTTATAATTCAACTTTCTGCGTCACTGCTGTGATTATAATTCATTATAGTTTCCATAAATATAATGTAATAAATAAAATATGAATATAATAATAAATATACCACAATGGTAAAATAACACGCAATGTCTGTCACGGTATAAGCCGCATTCTAAATAACAAAGTTTGTACATGACACAAAAAGTTCAGAACGAGTTTGGTTGAAATTTGGTTCAGATATAATTAATTTTGGATAACATTAAAATACTTTTTATCCCGAAAAAGTTCAATGCTAGGTTTTACGCAGATAGTTTGTTTATATTTATACGTTTACTGCATTAGTGATAATAGAAATAAGCCCATGTCCAGACATGAAACAATATACAATACAGATGATAATATACGGGGATAATAAGTGAAAGGATAGAAGCAGCAAAAATTGCACTTTAAAAACAGAGATTCGATTATTCAATAAATCAAAGGCAAAATATGATTATATTATATCTGCATAGGTATACAGATTATAGTTTATACGTAATGTGAAATTTCCAATCGAATGTAAGGTATTTGTATGTATATACAATATGTAGGTATTTAATATAATTAAATTTAAAATATTTTGTGCTATGAAAGTAGAAAATTAATAACACTTCTACACACATGACTTGAAGAGGTAGTTTTATCTAAATGTGAATCTTTTTTTGCAAGTTTTGTAGAGTATCGTCTTATTTCGAAAACAGTGAAATCGTATTCTTATTATTTTATGTACCTAAGTAAGTTTTGCCCTATCAGGTGTTTGAAATCTATACAATCCTAATGAAGGTTAGCAATATATTCATCCGAGTTAATGAAAAATTGTAAAACTTATTTTATTTCCTTCGGTAAGTATTCCAGTTAGGTAAAAAACTTGTTTGCCAAATTTGTTTTAGAACGTGCCAGACGTGATTCCGCCTTCTTAACAAATATGTAGATTTTATAAAGAATCTAGCTGCCCGACTGACGTGTTGTCTTGGTAACGTGTTATGTTATGTGGTCGAATTGTCAACCCGTTACTTTATCCTACAATATTGTATTTTCGAGATTCGGACTGCAGCGCCATCTGCTGGGCTAATTTGTGAATTTCAAATCCCTTTCAACACACACAAAATCGGTCCAGTCGTTTAGGAGTTCAGTTCAGCACACGAAAAATATATTATAATAAGATAAAATAATTTGTTTCTTGAAGTTAAAGAATATTTCTAACCAAATTGAAATGATAAATAATCTGCTTGGAAGACAGATACTGTGGACGTCAGAGATCATAAGGAAGAGAATATTGCCTGTAGAT
The DNA here is from genome assembly GCA_001625245.1 of Calycopis cecrops. Classification (NCBI taxonomy): domain Eukaryota; kingdom Metazoa; phylum Arthropoda; class Insecta; order Lepidoptera; family Lycaenidae; genus Calycopis; species Calycopis cecrops. Next base: position 92,353 of record LUGF01024203.1, read on the forward strand.
GTAATTTTCATCATAAAGTAATGTAATCGTTACGTATTTTATAATTATTATTTTATAACATTCGCCTTATATACAGAACTTTAATACTACAATATTTTACTAACATTAAAATGCGAATGCATGTGTGTATATTTGATACTATTTCACGTAAAATCTGCTAAACGAATTCATGTGAAATTTTGCAAAGAATTTTAATCTGGAATGATATAAAAATACTTTTATCTCGAAAACATAATTAACTTCCTAGGAACGGATTTCACGCGATCGAAACCATGGTGTTCAGTTTGTTGTTAATCAAATATTCAGTGCGTACGTGCCAATTCCTTCACCCCCTAGTTTGTGAGAGGAGACCGTAAGTAAGTAGTGGCAAATTGATACATTAATAAAATGGCCGATATTTAGATTCGGTAAAACTGGTCTTCTATACGTGCAAGATTCATGATCATGGTTCATATATCATAGGCTATTTTTAAGATTAGATATTCACGGATTCAAGACAAACATATTAGATAAATGCATTAGATAACAGAACACTAAAATGTCTATTTAGACATTTTAGTGTTCTGTTATCTAATGCAGAATGAGCTGATAGAGCTACGTAAAATAACCACAGGTACATCACAGCACGAATGAAATACCTACTCACAATGTATGAAACAACAACTTATTCAGTACATTTAAGTAGTACGTAACGTTTAAAACATAAAATGTGGAAACTAAGTTGTAACAGTTACCCAATTACATTTATAATTGAATTAACTCAAGCCATAATGTAAGCAACAAATTAAAGTATAATTAAAACTAAGTAAAATTTATTATAGAAGTAGTTATTAGCACACGAACAATATTATGTAGTGTAGTCACAGAGAAGGAAAAATAATATTTTGAGTAACAACATCAATTTATTATTAGGAAGACAACGTGTTGAGCCATCATTCATTAGACATCAGGTGAGAAGGTTATGTAATGTAATATGCGAATGGCAGGGGATCGGTCTTCTTGGCGTTTTTTGAAAGATGCGTACGTTCAGTCTCTGCTCTATCATTAGTTATTATCGGCCCTTGTTGTCCCACAGACTGATGAAGGCTCATGATGATAATGAGGTGGAAAATAATAATGTATAAATCATATATGATCAACCATAATAAAGTAAGTAGCACAATAATGACTTCACACAAAAATTGTATTCACATTTTTAGCTGACTTAAGTATACGGATGCCTTAAGAAAATATATTATGTATATTTTTAAAAGAATCCATATTATTTTGTTATATTAGTTTTATACGATTATAGGTACATGGGTGGCAATCTGTAAAAGTTACACACTTGACAAAAGTGGGCCTTTAAATGCAATTCATTTAAATTTATGTTACTAAATATTACTTAATCACATTATCTTTTTTGTGTCATTAACAATTGCACTATGTATAGGTATTGTATACATTTACTAAGTAGAAGTATATTTTTACATGACTTATTCATACATATGCCCCTCATTATATACAGGATTTTATGGATGATGGACATGGGTTCCTGTATAAACAGTGTTCAGTGATTGTAAATAGAATACATTCAAACAAATCAATATTAAATATTTCTAAACATAGACACAATACACAGTTTAAAATGAAGAAGGTTACATGTTATTCTTCACTGATGTAATCTTGATTTCTCCTTTGTCTTCATCGTCGCAGTGTATGCACCACACAAACCTCTCTAGAACCGAATTTGTCGCCTCACTTCAAACAAATTCGGATCTACAGGGTAGATGTAGGGCACTAATATTGATGCCGAAGGGCACCAAGTCTTCTTTACCTGTTTAAATGGCGTCATAAAAAGAAATAACACATTTTATAACGCCATAACTGTTAAAAATTATAAAGAATATTAAAAAAAGTGTGCCAACCTTGAAATACCTACATTTGGTGTTCAAAAACAATTTTTGTATGTCATTTAATATTTAAATTTCTATTATAAGACAGGTACTTCATCTTAGTAACAATAATTGAAAATATTAACATAACTTGAATACACTAGACTTTTATGTAAGTTGTTGGTTATTGGTAAATTTCACATAGTATGTATATTGCAATATGTATTTGTAACTATTGTGTGCTAGTTTTCAAACAAATGTAATTGAAACCTTTTGTAATTGAAAGCTTTATATAATAATGACCAACATTTACTTACAAGTTTAAACGTTAGTGTAAATATTCCTAAGTTTACTAATTTTATGATATTATATGCCTTGAAAATGTAAGCTACTTAAAATGTTTTGTAATCAGATGTTATAATTTTAAAAACATATTCATGTGTCCTAAATATTGGTCATGTGTTGATATTATATATTTTATAAAAATAAACTACAAAGTGGAATTACATTTAGAATATAATTCTGTATTATTCTAAATTTAATGCCGCCTATACAGCAGATGCATAGAGGATGAATGTAATGATGTCAGTTTGATTTGCCATACAAAATACTAGACACACAACAGTTTAAAATATAGACATTTATACGGAAGTACACTGTCCGGATGCCGTCATCACCACATCTATATAAAGAAGAACTATAATTTCGAACTATATATTTTTACACTAATTTATATAAGAATTATTATAGTTAATACTTATTTGAAAATGAATTTTCAAATTTTCTCTAACAGCACACCACAGCACCTGAAATTAAATAAAATTTGAGTTAATACAAGTCAATTATCGATAACAATAACCAACAATGACATATAAAATATTCCGTAAAAAAATGTCACCATTAAATTAGTGATGTCAAGGTGGGTGATATTTTTATCGAATGTTCTGTGATCTGCCCGTGAAACGCGCTCACAATGAATCCGTCAGACCGTGTAATAGCCGGTAGCTTTCCTGTCGTGATCGATTACCGTAATTGAGGCTATCTCTGATACACTCAAAATAAACACCGGTGACAAGTGAGGACGGTGTGTCACTCTTAAAATACCCAGCGTAATAATATCGAATTTTCACAAGGTGAAGAATGGAAAGTGACTATTATATCGATATACGGAAGGAGTTCACGAGAGTCGAATAATGCATTTTAGAGGGTGTCCGCTAATCAATATTCAACACAGTGCCCAGACACGTAATAATGTGGCATGTCGAAACTGTTACGTCATCGTGACTCATGGTGTTCAAAATTTTAAAACTTACGAATACGTGTTTAAATTAACCATTTACAAAACTGCACAGTAATTTTTAAGTGTCAAAGTAATATTTTATTATAATATTTAACGAAGCATAATTTCTCTTTTTAATTAATCAATTATTTATGTATGAACGTTTTAGAAAAAAACATATTTAACTTAGGAAATACTATTGTATATTCTATAATATTGAATTTAGAAACCAATACTTTAAAAAAGGAAATTTTATAATGAAATAATTTATCGAAATAACGACACTTTTCTACAAAGTTGGTATTTTTTATCGAAACATCACAATGTCGCGTCGTCGCGTCACTAAGTCTTGTTCAATCGCGAATTCGTTGATACGCCAACCTTGGCGTAACGAGGCTGCTATCCGCCCGGCGGCGTTCAACTGGGTCAGGCCACACGCGCGTGCGTACTCCGGACACAGGCAATGAGCGCCCGCCCCCGGCCGGGGACCGAATGAATGGCTCAGACAGCACCACCATCGTATCTTGAACTCCCCCTCTTTTACATTATCCTAACATGAACACAGCCATTTCAGTAAGCTCGCCGCTATACAAAGTTCTCATTTTATTGGGCGTATAATCAAGCAGCTGTTGGACAAATCTTTTGGAGTGCTCGGCCCACTAGTTGCAGAACTATGTAGGGTGTTTCATTAGACGTATTATAGTTAACGTCATTACATTGCTTTTTAGCTCTGTGTTCAAAAGCTACCGAAGAGTGTATTGATTTTATTAGAGAACTCTTTGGCATACAGACTCAACAATTACCTCTAGGTATAGAACAATATACCTACATGTTCTAGTTTAAATTTCTATTAATTGTGATATATTAATGCAACAAAAAGCCCCTAATAAAAGTTCTCCCTTTCAATTTATTGATTATGTAAATAAATTAATTAGAGGTATTCAAACTTTGCAAAAGATATTACGATAAAAGTAAACACTTCCTGTTTTAGTTTGGGGTGTAAACGGTTGACCTGCCTGTATCTGTCTGTACTCTTGTGTGACTTGTTAACTAAACGACCAAAATGGACTTTAATATGGATGAAGTGATGATGTTTATGTAGCTTCCAAATGTTATACAGTAGTAGATTGTCAGTATAAGACCATCTATATAAATCCGACTCGCACATGGCCTTAAGAAGAAGAAATACGTTGTGACTTCTATGACGCCTATTTAGAAATTAATGGAATTAAAAATCATATAATATATTTCACAATTAAAATTTTATTTTAGATGTGATCTATATAACCTAAAAGAATTGACATAAAATATAATTTTCCATAAAAAATAAAAATATATCTTTACGAAATTTTGGCATTTTTTATGAAAATATGAAGCAAATTCTGATCACACAAATTTGCTGCCTAGAGATCCTTTTTATTATGACTTGAGCAGTCCAAAAGACGTAAAAAGGGTCAAAGACTTAAAAACTTTATTTCAACTGATGACTGTTACCTCAATTAAGGAATAAGCACAGAAATATATGAACTCTACATGACTAGAATATTATCAAGATTAAATACTGTTACAACAACGACATTTAAATGAAATCTCGAGATATATATATCTGACTATAAAGTGCTTTTCGACCTATTCCAACCTATTCAAGGCACTAATTGGTGCAAGAGACAGAAATTTGAATGAGGAAATCGTCGGCATGTTTCAAAAGGATATTTTAAAAAATTCTTGAAAATTATTTCAATGATAATTATGAAGAAATTATATTTTATATTCATAATGAGCTGGTTAATTATTATAATACAAGTCTGAAAATACCTGAATATTAATGACTATTTTCTTAAGTTATAATATAATGTAATTTATATCATTATAGTTCTGATAACAAAGTATAAAAAAACAGTTTTTAAGTAAAATATTTTAATGTCTCACAGCATGTCGCTTAATAATAATAATAATTAAAAAAGGAAATTAAAGCCACCAGACAGTGAAACCTATTATGGAAAATACCGCTGTTATAAAACAGTAAAAACAAATAAAAATAAATTATAATGTCATCAAAATAAGTAGTTACGTTGGGCAATTTTAGTTAACGTGTTTAAATATATCATAAATTCAGTTTAAAATGTACTCGTTAAAATAATTTTATAAATATAACACTCACCAAATATTGTATGGTTATTGAAACAAAAGTATTTTCAGCACAGGACTGATCAGACCGACAGCCGGTCTCACTCTGGACTGAAATACTCCCACACGACGGACCATAGAGTATCGGTGATGGAAAACTATTAGCAAGATACTAATTGTACGCCAGCCTACATAGTTGGCGGTAATTGCTCCATTTACACGTTTTGTTAGTTCACTGTGCATAATTATTCAGTGTTTACAGGAGATGTGTGCCAAACGCGAGCACCAAAAATTATTCCAATAAAAATTGAAGTAGCAATGAGATGGGTGTTAATAAGAGCGTCTTCAGCGTTTATTACTTCGAGATGAGAGGTTTTATAACGCAATATATATCCAATGACTCATGTACACGTTTAATGAGTATGGAAATTTTTGTTCTATTTTTGAATTTGGTGCTGATTTTATGACTGAATTTCAGTTCAACTATGTTGTTGAACTGTATGTTCAGTTGAACTGTTAAATATTTTGTGCAATGTTTAAACGAGAAAAAATCGTTACTATTAGCACTGAGAATTTGCTATGTATCAGTCAATATCAATGTGCGTATTATTTGAGTTCATAAAGTATCCAAAAACATTAGTGAATAAAAACCTAATTCACAGTTTGGATATTGCAAGCAGAAACAGAAGATCTGATAGTATATAAAGTTTATACCACATTGTAAAAGAAAAAGAGACATTTAAACATTGTGATGAAAAAAAATACATAAAATTTAAAATAAAGAACTAAAACAGCAAGTAGGTAAATAATCGTAGACGCAAAAATCTATCTAGTTTTAGCACATCTTTAACAACTAAAGAAAAAGACACGAGAGTTAATAACATTTTTTATTAAGTTTTAATTACTAAGATTTCTATGATCTCATCGATTACAATACTATTTTTATATAAATACCTATAAATTTTAAAGTTTATTACAAATATTTCGCATCATAAAAATATTAAATATTTTTGACGTATAACAACTCGTTTTTTTATTTTAATGGACATATTATGGTAAAGGATAAATGCTCACATCTGCTCCACTAGAGGTACCTACTGCAGGTGCGTGACTAAACTTTTAGAACATTCCAAAAACTTTATGTAGTCTGCGCGTGTATTTGCTATCCAGAATAGTGTAAAAATAGAGAAGTAATGGAGTAAAATAGCGGAAGGTCGCTTATTTATTATAATTATCATTCTAAAACCTGCATCAATACAGGTATACTGTAGGTACTATTGACTATAGGACTTTTAGGTAATAAACTAATAATCATCTAAAGAGTCGAAGGTACAAGTAAGAGCATTTTCTATCCATACATGCTTTTGGAACTTCATCCGTGAACTTATTGTAGTAATTATATTGATCAATCATGATTACTGTACAAATGCACCTGTATGCGTTCGTACAACGGATGATCATTATAGACTTTTAGTAATATCTGAGGATCACACTTAAGTTTAATAATCCAATTTATACCTACTTTCATAATACTAACTGCTACTTTTGAACAAGTAATTCCATTCGAGAATTAATTCGCCGACAATTTATAAGATTTATTATCATTTAATATAACTACTTTAAATAATTTTGAATATCAAAGTGTTAAGTACTTCAAGTAAGTAAGTTAAGTGATGAAACATAAGTGCAAACTGCAAGTTGGTTTTGTTCATAAACTATTCGACCCGTGCCCTCTTCATGAAATAGGCCATCAAATATGAGTGACATGATGAGAAAATTCCATGTAAACTACAACCCCCCATTTCACCCCCTTAAGGATTGAATTTCTGAAAATCCTTTGTTACTGCTCACTAGCGTCATTAAAGGAACTCTTGTACCAAATTTGAAGTTTCCAGGTTGGTACAGTATCTAGTTTGAGCGTTACTATATTATGTCTGTCAGGTTAGCCTTATAAGTATATAGATATACGATTTTAAACACTACTACTAACAACTTGAACTAAATTTCATATGCAGATAAAATGAGCAAAAAAAACAGTTACGAAACTACAAAGCTCATTTAACGATCTAACAAAAAAAAAATATTTTCGTAAAAAAATTGACTAACAAAAGCAGACCAAAGAAGTGTGTTTAAACAATAAGTAAAGCTGTTAAAGCGCTGTTGCCTTAGAAATTTTAAAACAGAAGGCATTGTATGCAATTTTACGGTACCTATTCATTGTGTATCTATTGTTTGAACAAGGATACTAATTGATTACGACTGGCAGAAGATACATGCAGCCACGGCAGAAGATACCTGCACTGTGTCAATTAATTTTGTTCTCATTTACACTATTACATACGTTTATTGGTTAAACCTGGACTGGAGTATTACTTGATACATGATACTCTACTAAGATTAGAAGATTAAAATCTCCATACTCTTATTTACTCTATACTCTACATAGCCGTGAGTGATGGTGATTATTATAATTCTAATCTTTATCGGTATATACGGAAATATCTCATTCAACATTCATTATACCTACATGTTTGGTGAAGAGACTGGTACATCCAGGCTCAAAATTGAAAATATGTATTTTATTGTGCTCGAGATATTGATAGAGCGTAAGTATATCAGTTGTCACACCATGTTAATTAAATATACTTAAATTATAGCTAAAAGCTAAAACATAATATACATCGAACTGATATTATAAATTAAGTCTTTGACAGACTTGAAAGAAGCAACAAGAATCGGTTACTTTACAGTATGAAATAATTTTCACTGTCCAGATATCAAGAATGCATTATGGTACCTACTACCTACGGAAACATTAAGCTGTTAATCGATAACTAAGCCTAAAGGGCGATTACTTCAATAAGCGAGGAAACAAAAGAAAAATATTATGAGACATCATCAGAAAATCACAATATGATTGAATAATGAATCACTATACTATCTGTGTAGAGAAAAGCATTTCTTAAAATTAAATTACAGAAGCAGACAATTGAGATGACTATAGAATTATAAGTGTTTAAAATATTGATTACACTTACAGTCTAAAGGCTGGCTGCTTTCTTCGGCCATCGAGTCTCTCGCTCCTGAAATGATATTCAATGTATTCCATATATTACGTTTGGTAAAATATCTAATATTTGTTAGACAGGGATCTAAATATTAGTTTCCTATAATGGAAACCGACCTTGTTCATCCTGCTTGATACGCGCCAAACTGGCGTTGAGTTGACAGTCCTGCCAAACATGGCTGCCACTCGAGTGGGAAGCGGAAATACACGAATTACTACGAACCAAAAAGGATAGGATAATATGTGTGCATGTGCAAAAAAGAGATGGTTGATAAGTCCTGGTCGTTCCTGTGCTTAGAAAGAGATAACAATATGCATTCAAGGAGTGTGGGAAAGGAATGGAATTTCGTCTAAGCTGTTTTAGGGTGGAGCTGTCTGGAGTCGGGTCGGCACGTCGCACAGATGGCAACAAAAAGGGTCCAGTCGGGATAAAATTTCGGGAATAAATTGGACGACATTTTTGCCACATTGCTTCAGTCTTTATAACCATGAGATTTCTTTATACGTTTAAACATTTTAGACTACAATTTTGCTTCAGGGTAACCAAAGGAGACGTATCTATTTAAGCACAATTTGTAGTCAATTTTTAATTGTTAATGTTCTATTGTTAGTTAGATATAGCTAACTAAATTAATTCATTTAATAGTTGTGACAGGTTATTTTTATTAACAAAACGCGTTTCGCATAACGGAATCATCCATATTCAAGTCACGAGGTCATTGGCATAGGATTTATTATATTACGCTTCCTGTAGTTCCATTCATGTTCTAAACAATAAACACTATTTTATATTTAGAATTTTACATTTTTAATTATTCTTTTGTTTTAAAAAAAGAATACAAGTTTTTTTCGCTACGTCATGACGGTTGGCATAAAAGACGCTTGGATGCTTCATACAAATGCTACCGTTCTATTTCATAGATGAAGATAAAAATCTGGAATAACATAAAAGCATTTGAATCACCGACTATATATATAATGTAACGGCTCCCTTGGGATAAATTAAGCGTGTTTATAAATAACTAATTTAATTTAATTTAATAAAACCTCATCAATAATTCAAAATATAAATGTATTATTATTCATTGTATTTTTTACATATTCTATCTAATTAAGTTGTAGGTTATCCTTTCATATTTTATGTACGAATGCCAAACAGTTCAGGATTGCTGATGATGAGATCAGCTAAGATTTTATATTATTATTTATTAGGTCATAAAGTATTCAGTTTTTTTTTTATTTTATGATTATATTTTTTGCTTTTATTGCAACACATTTTCTAAGGTTTATTACTCAATAAATTACTCAGCTCTTATATATAGTTCATGTCAAGTGATTGCTAATGAATCTTAGATATTTTAAGAGACCATAAATATATAGGTAAATTAAAAAAAACTACTCAGCAAAACATAGAAGTGATTTATGTAAATCATGGCTTATTTGTAAAAAACTAAAAATTACCTAATGCCTTTTGTCTTTTCTTGACCACAAATAGGTTTGATCACTGGCAAATGTAGATTTTTACATATGGACGCTTTTTGCATATTAACAACGGTTCAATGGAAGGATTATATAAGGTGCCATTTTTACATCACATGGCGTAAGTAAAATACTTATACAAAGAAAAGTTTTCATAACTTTGCCCCCAAAGATATGTGTACGAAACTAGCTTTAGTGACTAGGTGTAGGTACTATTGATGGATTGCAGCTGAATTGTATCGATATGATAGAGAAAATACGGAAGGAGGTTGCATATTTAGCCATTAGCTCGTTTGCGCTGTACCTTAAAATCCACTCGCTCTCGTTCTATGATATTTGCTATTGGGTTTTATGCAGTTTACTCAGGTCCTAGTGGCGTACAGATTACAGAGGTAGTGGGAGTCGTGCAGATATTTATGGATGCCTAGAAAATAACTTCCCAATGATCTTATGACCAAATATATCTACCAAAATATATCCTAAATTGCGATATCTGTAGTATTATCTAGTCAGAAATTGGGAGAACATATGAATAAATGTAGTATTGCGGGATATATTGTCTTTATTACTCGGTCATTATTCTCCATTATAATTAAAGATTTAATGTTTTTTTTAAATAAATATTGAAAAAATAACTTAAACCATAAATTCTTACAATTCTCAGAAGGATCACTTCAATGTGTGCCAAACCTTCTCAAGAACGATTAACATGAACTAAGTAACTAACGAACATCTAAATCTGAATTGAATGAAATCTGAATAATGAATAAAAATCATAAATATTTGTAGCTAACCAAGCAATTAAAACTGTAGCGCCCTCACTCTTCTGTTTCAAATCTCGGCGTGCCATAACACCAGTAGTTTTACAAGATGAGGCTAGTGTATATCACATTAGATAATCCGGTATCTTAGTTAAGCTGTGTTATCAGCTACCTGCTACAAACAATATAATATAATCCACCTGATACGATACAGGGAGCAAACATGGGCTTCCGTTGCCTTAATCTTTTATCTTACATTGGATATTAAGGTTGAATAAATAGATTTTGTTTGGTTTGCGTCGCATTCTATCAGATACGGCCGAGATTTTCTCTTGTAGGGTAAATATTTTTTCGTTAAATCTGGTTATCATAATGTCATCATGTTAGTTTAAGAGTGAAATAGGTTATGTTCGGTGGTGGACCGGTGAATACGATGATGATTATTGAATCATAGTAGTGTAGAATGTAGATATATTAAAGTATGTAAGTAAGATGAAACAGTCAAACACAGCAACGCATTTACAACGTCTTTTGGTGGAGTTAGATGTTGGGTGGAAATTGCGGCACATTTAACTCTGTTTACTTACTAAAATCTCGCGTGTGCCAACAATGACCGGCTTTGAGGTGAGGTGTCACGAATCAGTACACATCACGTCAACGGCTAGCTAGCCCCTAAAATGAGACCGACTCTGACTTCACTGAAAGAAAGCGGAGGGGCTGTGACACTTATAGTAAAACAATTCCACTAGTATCACACTAAGGGCATCAGGCATGGTACTCATACTCATCCCTAGTCCCGTGCGCAAAGACTCCGCCCACCTCTGATCTTTTGTCCGCTCTTCGAATTAGAGATGTACAATGCAACCCATGCGGTTCAGCTGTCTTCGCCCAAAATTCTATGGTTTCAGCTGGGCTTAGACTATTGACAAAAAGGATTGAAAAGCAGCAAATAAGAACTTTACTTGACGTTAGTTAATTATTAATTAATATTTTATTGTCAAACGTTCCCAATGTATCTGGGCACGCGATGCAAATGTAATATTAGGTAGGTATATTACGTTTGTTCGGGAAATTGGAAAGTTAAACGCCAACGAAATGAAGCTTCGAAGAGAACATTAATTTTAATATATATTTCTCACGCAAATATTTCACCTACAGTATATCTTACAATAATAGCAACTGGGTTCATATAAAAAGACACAAGCGAAGAAAAAGTGAATCAAAAACGTAAATAAAATAAAGTAATAGCGGTTTTGAAATGTTTGAGTTTAGTGGGTAGTTTTAAAGTTAGTTTAATTTGCGCCGAGAGAACTTAGATGATTAAGGAAATTTAGAACTGCTCTAATTTAAATTAATAGTAATATGGTAGTGATTTTTCTATAGAACACTATAGAATTATGTTGGGCATTTACAAGAAAGAGAGTCTATTTTATTAGTTGGAGAATATCCGAGAAATCTGTAGGTATTTTTTTATACACATCCAAACTATCCTAGCCTAGCAAGAAGCTGTTGGATTTTAAGCAATGTTATTTTTTTAATAGTTTGAAATTGGGATGAAATTTTATCTACGAATGGCACATACCAGAATTTCCCTGCATAAATTAGGGTAATTCTGGTTAGGCTCTTTGACACTTCGCATTAACATTCATAAAATGAGAAATCAGAATATTATCAGAGGAGCACCGCACATGCGTAATGGCCGCCTCAATATCGATGAGCGGCGGTGGCTGTCGCGCAGACTCCGATCTCGTGCGATAAATAATACAATAAAAATATACAATTTTACTCGAATTGGATGTTATATTTGCCCGCTCTGACATCGGCATACGGTTTCATGATGCCTCCTATATTTTATGACGACTATAAAAGTCGTAACATCTTTATATAAAATGATATTAAAAATATTTACATCTGGTATATTATTTTACAAATGCGGTGGGTACAATGTGGTAGCAGATTGGGAAAATGAAAGCAGTTTTAAGAATATTTAAGTATATTCTTCACAGTTATATTGACCAGTAGGTAATTTTGCTTTTTGGTAAAATGAACCTTAGCTTTGGGTTACCAAAGGGACATTATTTGTAGGTATTGTATGTCTATTAAACAGCTACAAAATTTACTTATTTAATTTAAAACCATTATTTACTCTTGTGTAAGTACAAAATAAAAAATAACAGTTATTTGAAAATAATAAAAAAAATAGAACGCGGGAAAGATAAGTGTAAAATTTCACTTAGTATAAATTAACATATTAAAATTTTAACTTTACAAACATAATTTATAATTAGCTAGAATTAAAAAAAAAACTTGCAACATATAAATTATTTTATTAACCATTATAATTTAACTTTTTCCTTGTAAAGTAGACAGACGGTAATTGAAAGAGCTTCTTGTGTACGCTGTACACGTTTTATACATAATGAGAATATACTTTTCTTTTTTTTAGACCTGAACTTATGCTGTTAGCAAAGAGAAGCACGCTACTGATTCATTGGACTACTAAGTGTGCTCATCGGGTGACAACTTGACTAGACTAAGTTTGGGAGCCAGAGGCGTACCAACACCTACTCTCTCGCATATGACAGGGAAACATCGTGATATGATTATAATAGCTGATATCATGACCAGTGGACCGCCTCCCCCGACTCTGAAGACAACATCGACGAAACATCTCACACACAATAGCTAAAATTGCGTCTCTGTCGTGAATGAATGAAATCACGTACCTACGGGTGAACCAGGTATCCGGTTCGGTTGCTACCGGTAGTCCCAGAATACCTAACCGGTGTTCTTTAAGTTAATAAAGATTTAAAAAAAAATGAAATTTTAAGCTTGCTATAATTCCTGGAATTTATGAGTGCGACATGGTTACGAGCGTGAGTGACATATTTGGTGGGACGAGTGAAGGATTCCAACGCATCTGTATGTAGGTAGTGAGAATGTCTATGGCCGTTGGTATTCTCCAAATGACTCTGCTTATAGATAAATGTTAAAGTTTAACAGAGCTTACTCTAAAGTCTCATGTAACAGTGAATGGAAATAAAATATTTTTTTCGCGTTTCGTCCTCACGAATGGTAAGTTGGACAGGTCAGGATCATGAGACCATATCGCCTTCTTCAGTAATTTATTTAGTATTCTTATTTCATAGAGTTTGTTAAGTCTTCAGTTAGGTAACCACGTTATTGTCAGAAATAAGTTACCTACTTGCATGACAGCTTGAGCATACAGCTACTTAAACTTTAGATGTAAAAAAGTAAGGTAAAAAATAATATGGTAAATAATGAAGTAAGGTAAAAAAAGTAAGGTAAAAAAAAATGATAATGACAAATTTTTACCGTCGTCAGTATCAATTGTACTTGCACTTCAAATGTTATAATTTTAACTAAGCGACACAACGCACTAGACTTTTCACGGCGATGGACGATTTCGTCGTTTTTTAGACGCTTAACGCAGCGGCTAGACGCAAGGAGCGCACACATCAACTTTCAAGACGCCAGACGCGACAAATTTAGTCGCTAATGTATGTCAATTAACATCTAATGCAGTCGCGAGATCGAGATACAGTCGCACGACTGACGCACGACTCTACTACGACCGGTCGCAGTGAGACGCTAATCATGCGACTCGCCAGTCGTCGCTTCTAAGTCTCGTGTGTGCTCCTCCTTAGTCCTTAAATTTATACAAAAACCTTTATGAGACATTATAAGTAGATATTTTTAAAATGTAGTAGCTGAAGTTTCTAAGCCATAAATTAAGAGAAAATAAATATTTCAAATAATCATTTTTATGACTTATGTATAATTTTCTGCTGAGCCTGACATTGAATATTATTTAAATGGAAAAAAGTTTTTTTTAATTATAGAATACGACGGGTATCCAAAGCGGGCGTCAAAGTAAAAAATTGTTCAATCGTAATAAAATATGTTACTGTCAAAGAGTAGAGATAAAAGTTAGTAGTTTTAGAGCCTATTCGATATAAACAAACAAAAATCTCATAATATTAATATATATAAGTAATGTTTTTCTACATTCTTTCCTTATTAAAATTCTTACAACGACTTTACGTTTCTAGATAAGTCCGATTAGTCGGCAATGCTAAATGTAAAATTGTTTGAGCTCATACGCAACTATAAATAATATTCATAAGTCCGGCTGTCCGCCATGAATATTAATCGCTATAAGGATTTATATAATCAGTACTTGATCAGAGAACAAGGCCAGATGCCACACGCCCATAAAACAATGCTTAATTTTTTTCCTTGGAAATTTTCCCGAAACCTTGTCTATGATGTCTTCTTTGTCAGTTGCTTATCTCTGATTATATCTCTTTGACTAGGTTTTATGTATTCTGCGTGTTTGTCGCGTCGTGTGATTACTTTCACCTTTTTAAGTTTTTATCATATTCCTCCTCATTTCTCTTTTGATGGAACTTTTTAAAAGACAATGTCGATGTACAACTTATTGCATAGTGAGATTCGTTTTGTTTAGTTTATTTGATTATTTAAAGGTCACATGAACGGTTCTTCAGTTAGTCATAGGTTGCAGTTACGAACATTCGAATTGATTGGTACAGTTCTGATTATATACTTCTTCTTTATATAACTACTCTCATCTATTTTATCTACACGCAGATCGTCGCATTAGTTCGAATTAATGGTAAGAATTTTTTTTTGAGTTTTCTCCTTAAATCCTTTAATAATAGATACGTGAACTCTGAGTCTTAACTCTAAAGCTTTGAATTTAATAAATTGATAATGATATTCCGATGATTAAAAACATCCAATTTGCATAATTTAACAAGATATTATAAATATTATACTTACTACATTATTCTTTTACTTTATATATAACTTCCTTTAGCTTGAAAACATTTTATACTCAAACTTTACGTTAAAGAACCATAATTCATATTATAGTGAGGCTTAATCTAGCGAGACGCCATTACAAGCTTTTATAGCAGTAGTTAGCGTATTTTATGTCTCAAAAGTAATTAAGACACTTAATTTAACAAGCTGTTTTAGTTTAAACCCTGAGTATATTAAAGTACCAGCATATATTCTGAGCTGTCTTATAAATCTGCCTTGCCCACCTAATATGGTGAGTATGTTAGACTGCTTGCAATAAATACAATATTTACCGTTTTACTTTTTTTATTTTAAGCTCCCTAATTAGAAAAATCTGCCACGTTTTGTGACATTGACTTCAATCTTTTTTTATGGTAAAAAAGTTGAAGGGGAGAATGGGGCTTGATGTAACAATTTTCAAAAATGAAATGCCTTGAAATTTATCGGTGAGAACATTAAAGTATCTTTTCAGTGGTACTATAATTATTCCTCAATCAAAAATGTATAAGAATAAGAACTTATATTATAAACAAAATGTTTTATAAGTACGTAAGTAGTGAGTACTTATTTTAAAAAGCATCATTTTCAATCATATATTCTATGTACGGATAGAACAGCGCCACAGATGGCGCAGACCAGTTTATGAAAAATTCTTAAGGCGAGTCAGACATTTTTTAAACTTTGAAAACAGTACCAACGTCATCACTATCATCATTAATCTTGCATAATCTAGCTTAGATATTTTATCTCCATGATCCATACTTCGGCCACTGTTGGAAATAGGCCGCGGGCAGCCGCGTAATGCAAGCTGCTTGTAATCGTGAGATGTGGCTTTCAGAGTTAGGCCTAGCTTATATGTATGTGCAAGCTATTTATATTTATAATAGTCAAGTAGCTAAAAGTCTGGCGTATAGGCCATCCATAATTTACGTCACGCGTTAGAGGGGAGAGCGGGTCGTTGATGTGTGACATAGTGTGACAAAGGGTGAAGTGGTTTTAAATGTTGTGACGTCATCTTTCAAAATTTTATAGATAAGTATACCGACAAATATATATTTTAGCAGGCCATTGTCAAGACGGTATTGGAATGCTCCATTGCATCCGAATTCGGACGGTACGACCGTAAAGGTTACCTCTCGCTCTCAGAGCTCGCATCTGATCTGTGCGTAACAATTAGGCTGTTGTCTGTGAGAGTCGGTAGTTATCAAATACCTCCGACTGCTTGTTTGTCCCCTTTATTACCCATAATAACTTATCTAACCACATTCTGAATGACCCTATTTGCTAATCGAAATTTATTTACGTGTAATTAATAAATTATAAATTTCGTTAATTTATACGTAGTGAACATTTATATGCTTGGCACTTGAAAACTAATGTCCTTATCATGGTCAAGGGAGAACTACAGATTTTTTCTTTTTATTGCCTATCTATTATTTAATATTGCAATAGGTGCTACATTTTGTATAAGGTAGTGCCATGCTGCATTGGAGCCGAATCAGGCCGCCACTACAGGGAAGATGATGATACCTCTTGATGAAGAAGGGTAAAGCATCTGTATTATCTCCATGCGGATGTATATGGGTGTCGGTAGTCATTAATGGGTTCCGACTGCTCCTATGCTGTCCCCCCATTTACAATAAAAAAAGAACATTAACACCTCTAATATAAAATGCTATTGCATTTCCATTTCTACTGATTTGTACAATTTATTATTTATCTACTACTACAACTAGTACCAAGATTTTTATGTGACATTTATTTCTCATGATCTAAGCCATAAATCTCATTAATAAAATAAATAATAAAAATAATCCAAGTTTGTTGCAGGCAAAACAAAGGCCGAAAAAAAAATTAGTACACATTTTACTGAGAACAGATTTTACTACTAAAGAGAAAAGTGAAGTAACCGTTATGTGCCTACATAACTAGGTATATAAGACTAGCTTTTGCTCGCGGCTGTACTTATATCCTTCGTCTTATTCCAAATTGTAATTTATATTTATGCCAAATATCATCCAAATCGGTTCAGTAGTTTTATCAAGGAAAAGTATATGGGTATAGCCTTGTGTCCTATATATGCTTTCACCGATGTGCGCACGTCAACCAAATATACTAAATATTGATATAAAATATTATATAAATAGATGGATATATCATATAAAGCAGACAAAGTCGCAAGTCTAGTCTAGTATATTGTATAAATTGTATTTGGAACGCTTACCGACACCGCGGCGCGTGGCAGCTGCGCGGACTGGAGTGTCGGCATTCAAGCTACTACATAACCCCTCGACC
>LUGF01024203.1:111904-124068 GCA_001625245.1 Calycopis cecrops
AATTGACTGTGTAACCGTTACCGGCTACCATGGCTGCTTGGGCGTGACGTAACCGAAGCAAAGTAAGCGCGCGATCACACACAGCGCGTTATTATAATAAATAGTTTACATATTTTAAAACATTATTGCAATGCATATATTTCATCTAATAGATACAGGAGTTTATCCTGCTATGGATCATGAATCAGCCTATACTCTTGATGCGAAGAGTCATGTACCTAGTATCCCTTAAAGTGTTACATACAACATAGTTAAAAAAGGACATAAATTTTCGATAATACTACGATGATTCTTAAGAGAAAATTTATTTAGCGGAGTTGTGTAATGTTCGCTTTGTAGAAGTAATATTTTCTGTCATATATTAGAGACGATTAGGTAATACTTCCAGGTAAATGCGAAAAACCACAGTAAACAGAACATTATAGCTTATGTAATTAAAGTACAGTAGATAATTAAGAACATTATTGTTCTAAATAATGCTTCATTAATGTGTACTCATTTTAACTAGAGGTCACTTAGGGATTCAATTAGGATATCAATTTTAAAAAATGCTGTTTAATGAAGATTAAATACAATGCGACTGTTATTTCTAATGATTGTATAACCATATAAATACATAAGTTAATTTTGTTTGATTTCTCCTTGTTAACCGAAGTGAAGTCGAAAAAGCTCAAAAATAAAACAAAGCTACAGGACACGATGGTATAAATAGTGGCATCCTTATACAAAGTAAAGCAGTAACAGTAACTATCCTAACTGACATATTTGACGACATCATATGTATTGAACTTATACCACAGCAATAGACGGTGTCAAACATAATCCTTTAAAAAATAGACATAAATAGGATATTGGAAACTACTGTCCCATTAGCCTTATGTAATATTTAAAAGATAAGCATTTGCTAAGACATTATATCGGATTTCAGGAAATGTATGTACATCAACCCATTGAACAGGCAGGCTTTCGTAAAAACTCTTCAGATCGATCACATTTATGTAGTGTAAAATTTTTAAAAATGACAAATTAGAAAAATAAACAAGTACCACCGTTTTTAGTATATCGCATTTATCGATTAAAGTAGAGCATTTGATTCTTTGATTCACGAAAATATATGGACATCACTCAAAGAACGAGGTGTAGAAAATAAATACACCTGCTTAATGTAAACTTATACAGTAATAGTAGTGCAAGAATACAATTAGAAAATAAAAGTCAATCATTCAGAGGCGTGAGAGAGAGGCGTCAGACAAAGAGTTTTGAAGTAAATTTTTAGGTCAATTGATTGGGAGCACTTAGGGATCAACATTCACAGGGATTTTTTATGGTATTTAAGATTTGCAACCATAATATAGTATTGTATGCCAAAACACCAAAGCACATAGAAAAAAAAGTAGTGAACTAGCATACAAAAGGTTAACCTTTTGTCGTTTGTTGTTTAAAGTTAAATCCAGAAAAAACGAGAATAATAACGAATGGAAATATTCGTACTTCACAAATTATAACGATTCTCACAACTCTCGCTATTCATTCGCGTGGCGAAGATAGTAAAGATATGAAATAAACAAATAAATATAAATATAGGAAATAAACAATTTGATTATATAAATTAATACATTTATCTGGGGCAGCGAATTACGCAAAACGATACAAAAGACAAAAAAGTAGAGCGAAGAACCAATGGTTGGAAGGGACATTGAAACTTAACAGTTGTATACTATCGATCCTTATGTAAAGTATCGAGACATGAGCTCTAACAACAAACATAACATCCAAACATGCCAACATTCGAATCCAAGATGGATTCGAATGTTGACATGTTGTTAGTGTTGCCTAAGTATGAAAAGACCATGTAGAGTTAAAACCTGTATCGTTAGAAACATAAAAAATCGGAGGGTCAAACGGCAATGGGCACAGCACTTGATAAGAGGAAATTCTAAATAGAGCAAAATTGTGACGCAATGGTATCCCAAAGATAGCAAAAGAAAAATAGTACCACTAAAATGTGGGTCGAATATAAGCAGTATCAATTGTTGCCTAAGAAAGATATGAGTGGAAAAGGTTGGAGGAGGACTTTGCCAACTGGCAAACAGACCTGCAAGTAATAAATAAAAAACAAATACAAGAATAGAGTAATCTTAATATATCATGGTATATTAAATATTTGTAATTGGTTTTTTATTTGTTACTCATATTATATAATAACATAATATTATTTATTCAACATTACATAGGTGGTATCATAAATTCAATTGAATGAGGTATAAAAAGACTTTATTATTCACTACTAATATAAACGAAAACGAAGAAAAAAATGATTCTTTAAAAAATATTAAAAATGTTGGTATAAAAAATTAAAATCTATCAGATCCTAAGGTTTTTTATCACTAGATATAAATATTTTTGAAAAATGTTCACTAACATAGTAGTTCCAACATCTTTAATGGTGATTGTAGTATGCTTATAATAAACTGTATATTTACAGTACTTTTTTAAAGCTTTACAAGTTTTGCATTTATGTACATTTTCTCTTATTTTTTTAAAAAGTTTAAAAGTAAGTAACCGAAGAATATTTGTTTAAATTAAATTAATAACATTAAGTCTAGTTAAATAAGGTAAGCCTGTTACTGGCCATACTATGTGTCCTATGTTAGTTAATAAGCATTACTGTATTCGCTGTTGGTTTACTAATAAAATAAAATAAAAAACAAAAAATATTATTTGCATAAAAAGGTTTTCAAATCATTTTAGCCACGACAAAGTTCCTTTTTATAATTTAATAACATCGAATTATAAAGGTAGTTAGTTTAAATATATTCAGATAATCTGGTTGTGAACTCGTAATTATAAAAAATAAAATAAATACTTGGACTTGTAAGATGGTGTTTGTAGAAGTCAGAGTTTAGTGAAGAAAAGGAATTATAAAAATGCTTCGGAAATATTCGTACTTTACAAATCATAACGATTCTCACAAATTTCGCTATTCGCTCGCATAGCGAAGTTTCGAAAACTCTTCCAAAAAAGAAAAAAAAACACCGGGAAAGTACATTAAAATATTTCAGAAACATTCAAATTAATTTAAATAACTTTCAATGTAGAAAATCATGAGAAAATCAAAATATAGAAATTCTTCTATCATGCGACAACAAAAAGTGGGCTGTGAATTCAATATACAATTGTTAATTATTTAATTCAAATATTATATACATGCACATAATATACATACTTGTCTTCTTTTTTGCATAGTCTATAACCGAAATGAATAAATTAATTTTGTGAGTGTGTGAGTGATTTGATTCAGGTTAGTGTTAAAAGTGATTTGTTTGGTATATAATACCATAGTACCAGTACATAATTACAAAAAAAAAGATAAAATGTCAATCTCTCATATAGTTTTAGTTTTGTTGTTTTTTAAATATTTTTTTTAATTGTGTATTTCAAATATTGTTAGATAGGTGTATCAAGATTATAAATTCTTCTGATGATATTATATAGAGAATATTTTTTCCCCATGTACAGGATTAATCTATAGCCATAAGAACTGCATGGAACTAAACATCGGTAAGTGTTACAGAGTAACTTATTCCCGAAAGCATATTCCTCTTAATCACATTTATCATAATATACAATATAGCATAATCCAAAAGGATAATGAAATAAAAGATGTGGGAGTTATCTTTGATAATAGATTAACATTTCGTCCTCAAATTGAGAAAACCGTCAAAAAGCGTCTAAGTTGGGCTTCGTAATTAGACACACTAAATATAAATAAACATAATCTTAAACTAAAATCTCAGTGTATGCCTTTTGATAAATAATGTGGAATAACTGTATTCAGTATGGAGACCACACTTTGCAACATATACCCTGTTCTGAACCATATGGCTGCCATCTAGTATCAATTAATGTAATCAATATGTAATACCGGTGTGAGCCGCGTGAGGCCGCGTCGGTCGCTGCCGCGCGGTTGCGACGCGTGATTTGTGATCGAGACGCCATATTTATATTGTTGTGACAGCTTGAGTGATCGTTCGCTGACTTGTTGTAATTGTAATTGTTTTACGCCTTGTTTGATGCCGATGAGATCGGTCGCGTACATAATTTGAGACTTGAGTTTATGATTGCTAATTTAAGTTAAGTGTTGGTTCCCCTTTTGATATTATCGGGAGTGTAAATTAATTGACTAACTAAATGAACTTATGTGTGTTGTAATGTGAATCATTGGACAATTGAAAACCCTGTTGCAGAAGCTTGCTGCAGATTCATCTGTCGGAGAATTGGGGCTTACGGGAAGCTAAGTATATCTCATTGCATGTGTGAAATTTATGGCCATAGGTTTTATGTAGTAATGTGATATATTAAGCCGGTCTCCAGATACGCAAGGTAATTGCATTAATTTTAAGTTTAATTTAGCTCTGCGTAATCGCAGACAAGGTTCATTCTGTTTTGTCCCCTGAGTAGGTATACCACGTTACTTCCACTGCGCAATAAATCCAGGGATAGAACTGAACATACCCTATTACAGAAACGGTTCCTGTAGCACTTGGCTACTCTGTGGGCAAAACGAAGGAACTTGTATTTTTCACGGATATGTTTGTGGCCGCGGCTTACTCGTATCTTACGTACATACGTACTTCTCACGTTGTACTAAATCTGGTTTGCATTATTTTGCCACACGTTCACAAGTTATTAATACAGGTCCTTAAGTTAATCAAAAAATAAGTTTGCAAGTCCTAGTTCGTTATCCAAGAACAACAATAACATGTATTGCGAATTCAAAAGAACCGTTCTAGTAGCCAATTCTCCATCAGCGAGGATGATAAGGATTATTAACTTATGCAGCAAATTCATTGACTTGTTCTTCGACTCCCCTAAATATTTCTAATGAACAAAATATAAAATATATAATAGTGTTCAATTCCAAAAAATCTCAAGACTTAAAATGTCTAAATTTTTTAAGTATATTATTTTTTATATAACTTACAAACGGGGTTAATTTCTGGTCTCCGGCCAAATTTTCAGATGTGGTTCAGAATCGATATTACATTAGATTTATGAAATAATAAAGTAAAAATTTAATAAATATTTTTTTTGTCCTATACCTAAAGTATTATAGTGGCGACTAACATCGATACATTAAGCATTAAGCCTTGAGGTCATTAAACTCTTCGTATGCGAAGGATTTTTGTCTTTTTTCGGACTATTTCAATGCAACAAAACAATTTTTTTTAAATTACAACTAGGCGATAAAATTTAAAACACACTCTTGAATTGACTTTTACTTACTTATTTTAAAATTTGGCCGGTGACCAAAAACTAACCCTGTATAAGTGTATAGGTAAATCATTGATTTTTACTGGTTAGTTTTGGTAAGATTTTTTATTAATTTATCTTTAATACATTTTAATGATTTTTTTCTAATGTATTAATATTTTTGTGTTCCTACTCTCCTATTCTCACAAATTTATTTTATATTTAAGTTTTTTGACATCTTACTGCATTCTGACTTTAATTTACTTTATAAAAATTTTTAGTTACTAAAATGTCACTAATTAATTAATTAATGTTTGACCAACTGTGTATAAATTTTTATTGTGCTTTTATAATTACTAAATATATAACGCTACGCTGGTAATTTATATGCCTTTGACTTATATTATATTGTATTTATTTTTTGATGTATTATGTTAAAGATTTAGGTATAAAATTAAAGTTTATGTAAAAATTAAAACATGTCCAAAAATAAATAAAAATCGGTATAGTTTCACTATTTCTCTTCCATCAGCACAAGTTTATTGTACCGTAGCCTGAATAATTATTAATTTATGTAGATTCACTGTGGACGCGCCCTAACTGTCGCATACCACTGCCTATGTCCGACTAACAAG
This sequence comes from Calycopis cecrops, assembly GCA_001625245.1. Taxonomy (NCBI): domain Eukaryota; kingdom Metazoa; phylum Arthropoda; class Insecta; order Lepidoptera; family Lycaenidae; genus Calycopis; species Calycopis cecrops. Next base: position 117,793 of record LUGF01024203.1, read on the forward strand.
ATGCCATATGGCGTTTTGTTTATAATCTGTGACTCAATATGATTTTTACGATATCCACTGAATTCGTACAATTTTAGTCTTTAATACAAAGGCCACTTGGTCTAATATATAATAGCATTATACACAGCCCTTATGTCATACTAACGTCTTTTGAAAAGAGTAGAAATTGTCTAAAACGTGGTGTTCGACTTTGTTTTGTAAGTGTGTCCAAAAGTTAGATGAAGAATAATTTAAAAAAATATAAAAAAATTTGAAATAGTTTTGACTTTGAAAAATCGTAACTTTGGTAAAAATGGATATTAGTAATGGATAAATTAGTAATAATAATTAATTAGAGCTAAATTATACAATAAAAAAAACGGAATAACGATTTGTCGATATTGCCGGTTAACTTCTATTTGGATCAAAAATACAATATTCAAATCTGATATTTCAATAGACTGTCGATGAAACAATAAACAATACAGCAGACTTATACACAAATAATCTGTTATCTGTCTATATTTAGCCAGATATGAATGAGTAGCTAATTTATCTAATTATAGACACTAGACGAAATAACTGATTTTGTATTGCGGTTGATTTTTTTGTACGGCTAGATAACTCGCTACATGTTGATTCCTCCCATGGTAAACAATATACTCTTTGGTTTTAAAACACCAAACTATCGGTAAAAAATATATTAAAATGTGTTCCGAAGTTTAAAATCATACATTAATTACTTAATATTATAAATATATAAATGTGTATGTAAGTTTGTTTGCTGGGTTCACGGCAAATCTAGTCTACCGATCACCATGAAATTGGGTACACATATTCTTAGAGGTATTAGAAAATACATAATATGATACTTCGAATTAAAAAAATATAAGGACGCGAGCGAAGCCACAGGTAAAAGCTAGTAGGTAAAACAATCAACTTTTGCATATATCACTTATATGGAATTTATTGCCAAGACGACGTTGAGCTGACACTCGAAAAGTGATAAAGAAGATGAGTACTTAAAATATATTGTATTCATCAATATTGTAGTAGGAAAAGTTAAGATTGATCAGTTTAATACCTCATCACCTCCAAAGTAAACATTTCTGTATATCATACATCAATCAATAGGTATATTGTGTCGTTAATAAAATGAGTGTGTATGAATCAATCATCAATCAGTAAGGTATTAAATCAATTTAGTTCATAAAACGAACTATGTAACAATACTGAGTCACATTATAGATATAGAATTAATGTATTTATGCTATATCAATTATTACCAACTTCTATCATTGGTATAATACATATCTAATTAATGTGCTATTGTTATGTTGTTAGTATAATGTTATTGGTTTGATTTTAACAGTAGCAATCGTGCTACGTGGCTTGTACCTACGCTGTATCTAAATAAGAGGTAATTCCATGCTACGTTGCAGAAGAATTAAGCCAGCACAATCGAGGAGGATCGCTCACACAATACCGGGGTAAAGTGACAGCTGTGCGTTTTGAACAATATGAGAGTTTCCGAAAGTCCACGGAGAGAAAAAAGTAAGGAGATTAAAATAATTTGAGAAAGACTTTGCCGATTAGATGTATCTTTAATGCAACTTTCATACTTTTTAGATGGAAGAAGACGAAGATTTTAAGGAAATGACATAAAATTGGAAAATTTTCTTAGGTCGATGTTGTCGGTGGATTGGTTTAAATTGGTAGGATATCGGTGAGAAAGCGTTCTTCGTGTCCATTGAAATAGACTTACAATCTGTTCCGTACTACTAACAGCTATTGACGGTGATGATGATGATGATTATTATAATGATTATGATGATGATGATGATGATGATGATGATGATGATGATGATGATGATGATTATGATAAGCAATCTTCTTTACAGACTCAGCTCTCTAGGTTCAACTAGTCTATAACCTGCCAGCAACAGGGCACAATCGTATAACCCATTTAAATGATATTGTTGTTACCTATGAGTGTAACAGCCCCATGCCAATCAGTTCACCTAAACATTATTCCAACTGTACCGCTGACTGTACCGAGCCAATCCCACGCCACCCTTCCCCTCATTGGTGAATTTAAAAAAGGAATTTCAATTTAATCCTCTCCCCTTCACTAAGCTGACAGACGGCTCTTCAAACTGAGCGTTGCTTTTAACAATCGAACACTTTTTTTTGTTGACGTAATACTTTTTAAATTTTTTTTTTATTTGCTAAGTATATATTTGTTATATTATATATTATTGTATTTGTTTCGCCGTTCATGACGCATTTTATTTTATCATCATCATTTTGTCAATCTGCTGAACCGTGGAAGGCAAAATAATCCCGAATCAGAAACTCGTATTAGTATAGGTAGGTACTAGTATACGGTTTGAATATAATTACTTTTTTTTTTAAACTTGCTTAAACTATTAAACTTACTCATCTCAATATTACCTATCAATTATAAATTACTTAACAGTCCATAACCAAGCATCAATGGTAACATCAGAAACTGCTATTCAAGTGTGTAACTACGAGTACTACTATCACTACATAGTATAAAACAAACTCGCTTTCCCCCGTCTGTGTGTCTGTATGCTTAGATCTTTAAAATTACGCATCCAGTTTTCATGAAGTTTTTTTTAATTTTTTTATTTTATTTTATTAGGTTCGTCAACAATTGATTACACGTCATACAGCAAATATAAAATACATACAACCTTATACAAGTCAATCGCATAACAATTACTTATAGACAAACTCAGCGTGCATATTTATAATTAAAATAGCAAAACATAATACAAAATATAATAAATTGGTCAAAATAGTCTTAAAGTTAATTAGTGAGATTATAATTTAAATAGTTAAAGATAAAAAATAAATGTCAATGAAAGTACATTAATAATAAGACATACATAATTAGGTACCTATACACCGTTGGTCGAAAAATCTTTAGTGACATTTTAAATCAAATAGTTGTGTGTTTAAGTGTAAGTGCAAGTCAAAAAATAAATGTCAAACAAAGTGAAATATGAAATAACAATACATCAGACAGATCAAAAAAAAAATCAATAAATTCAATAGTAACCAATTTAAAAAATAAATGTCAATGATAGTCAAATAATAATAAAGCAAACAGAATACAAACATACACAGTTGGTCAACAAAATAATATTAATTGGTGAGATTTTAAATTCAAATAAATTAAGATAAAAAATAAATGTCAATAAATCATAAGTCAAACAATAATAATAAAAATGAACATAAATTTAAAATTTTTAAAAAGAGAATAATGTGACTAGCAAACTTTCAGATAATTTGTTATTTTTTTTCGAAAACAGTCAGGCGAGTCGAGTCGATTAATACATAATAGAGTGATTCATGAGGACGGTTTATATGTATAATAACTCCATTTTTGAAGTCCGAAATCCACGCGGGCGAAGCTACGGGCGGAAGCTAGTTTGTTATAAATTAAAAGCATATCGTTGGGCATAGCTAATACCTATATTTTATCTTACTTATATTATTAATGCGTAATCTTAGTAAGTTTTTGTTATTCTAAAACCTATTGGACGGATTTGGATATAGTTATCCCATAGATAGGTACATATAGATAAAAATATGTTTCATCCCAAAAAATAACGGCCTCTTGAGAGGTTTTACAGGGGTGAAGCAGATGGGCGCAGCTAGTAATTAGGATCAAGGATTATTAAAAAGAAGGAATAGAGGATAAAATATTGTTAAATATATTCATGGAAATAATATGTTTTTTAATTTTGTGACAATCAAGTTCCCTACTGGAAACTTGCTACGTATTAATTTAATATTAAACTGTCAAAATAAACCCAACTGCTTAAAATATCTTAAAACGAATCTAATGAAAGCTCATACGTTCAAATCCATCAAGGCATTAAATCTGTAGCAAGGAGTATAGAAATCAACGTAAATGCTGTTGAAAAACATAACACCCCTTCTGACGTATTCGGGTAAAGCCCCATAATCTTGAAACGCTGAAGGCTCTTGTAGCAGAGACCTGTTAGTGGGGGTATATCCCCATGCATAATTAATATGCGCCCTTAAGACGTCTGAGGATTAGCCGCAACACTTAGAATTTTCTAATAACTAAGTAAATTTTCAATAATAATTAATACTAATAAATAAAAAATGCTAATAATCCTCCTCCTGTAGCAAGGGAAACATGTAGGTAAAATATAAAATTCGATAAGTACGTGTACGTGTTTTTATTTAAATTCACGAGGAATATTCTAATTTTTTTTTTATCTCAACATTCCTATTCCGTGTAGTCCACACGGAGCTTGCGCGAGGTTTGTATGTATTTAAGCCCGTTTTTTTTCTGAATAAAATACATCACCTAATACCCATTTTGCGTGAGAAAGGATAAGACAATAATTTTTTTTATAATTTAAGGGGGCAAACGAGTAATCGGAGCCATTTTCATGACTACCGACGTCTCCCTCCACGGGCCACCGGCTACTTAAACACCGCACGAAACGCGACCGCTAGGCTGTCATTTCACGCTGCTTTCGTGTAAGGTACCTATATACATGCATGCTTGCAGCGTGGCACTACATCTTACAATATATTGAAGGTTAAATTATATTTATATGGATATTTATAGCCATCTGTGTATCAAAATAGATGTTAGTGACATCAAAACTAATCGAAGACTGAGGAAATTGTATCATAACCAACGTTTCCATGACTCATGGCAAACTTCCTATGTCGGCCTTATGTTTGTATAGTCGTATGTTGGTCATACATAGTAGCAAGTCTAAAAATAAAAATACGAAACCGAAGTGATTCTTAAATATGTACATATCTTTAAAGTTGTTGCAACTGGCCTTTGATAGTGATTTTTTCTACGCAAATACAAGCAAATACTTACCCGATAACTCTCTGATTTTTCTGGATAAAAGGCCACCATATGTTAATTCACATCGATTTCAATGTATATGTATGTGCCCAAATATTTTTTCGAAAAAGGAAAAATAATGTTCTAGCATTGTGTGTGAGAGTAACAAACAAATTTATCCAACCATACATATAGGTATCGCAAATATAAAATATAAGTGAGATTATTCATTTTTAAGTTCATTTTATTTTGAATACTACTTTTAATACTATATATAAAAAAACATAATACATTAAAATGTTGTTAAATAAAAAATCGTTGTATAACGTCCACACGCTGTTACTTTGGAAATATAAATAAATAAGATTAAAATTAATAGTAATTATTGCGTATGTAAATTGTAAAAAAAAATATGTAAATGTGCCTAATTATAAAAGAACAACATAAATTATATCAAGTTCCATAAACACATTTTTTTTAAATTAATTTTATTTCTTAAAACAATATTCATGATTAATCACTTTAATTATAAAGTTATAGTTATAATTGAAAAGAGAATGGAAATCACAGCTTTAAATGAATATAATTTTTGTAATACTGCTTCGTAAAACGCCCTGTATGAGAACGCAGAAGCGTTACTATTGTATCTCGAACTGAACTACAATAATATTGTTAAATTAAGTATCTAAAGAAATGTATTTAAAACTTCAGACCAGAAACTAACAATAATTAGAAATGAGAACAATAATTAGAACATGGGATTATGGAAATCAAAAATATTAAAAAAAGATTAATACTGTCTAAGTACTATCGTAATTTGACAGTACTGATATCCATGTAGGATAAATTCTTTTGTACTAAAACAACGAACATAACTGAATTACTGAACTCTCTTAGACATTTTCTCGAATTTACAAGTGACATCGCTATCGAGAACTGTTAGTAGCCGCTGTTCTGATTTCGTTCAATCAATGCGCAAGTTAAGCTTCGGCGCAGGCGCACCAGAGGTGCCTTTGTGACCGCCATATTTTATTGCTTTTTTTCCAAACAACCTCTAAACAAAAATATCGCCATTCATGGAAGTCAGGTATAAATTTGACGTCAACGTTTTTATGTGGGGAATTTTAAACAGAGGGGCAGGCTTACAATTAAATTACCGAGAACCATTTGTGATACTTTTTATTATGACATTGTATTGAGCAATCCGTTGGTAGATGCTAAAATAGTTCTTATTTCAACTAATTCATTATGTATAAACCAAGCTCCTTAAATAAATAAAAAGTTTGTTGCTAGACGGTATCAGATCACCATAGTATTGCGCAAACTGATAATATCAGTTACAGTACTAGTTACTAATGATAGGAGAATATTGATACGGCAATATAGGTATATCTTGTACCCGTTAAATGTGTTTACTTCATATT
>LUGF01024203.1:124104-141702 GCA_001625245.1 Calycopis cecrops
GTTCGATATCTGTACATAGATCTAGTTACCTTATTATTATTAAGCTGTAAAAATAAAAGGGTGTATCCCGTTAATAATAAATAAATAAATAAATAAATATTATAGCATTGCCGAAAGGTCCTTGATTGCAATAAAGACCTACCTGATTGGGTATATAATATCAAATACTATATAGGTAAATATGTAAAAAATTTAATTCCACTGTTATGAAAATATAAAACAATACGTATTACGTATAGACATTTCATGTCCATAGATAAGAATCAATATATTATAATAGGTGACATATTTATTGGTAAAATCAAAACCAAGGCGGCAAATTCGTAACTTTTATAATATATTATGTCATATTATTTAATTTTTAAGTAAATAACAAAATTTCATGATATCTATTTAGACATTTTAATAAATTAAAAAACGTTGAAGATTTAATGAATCAAATAGTTTTTAATTTATTTATATTATTATGTTGGATCACAAAAGTTTACACTACCAAAACTTAATTAAGTCAGTAGCTTTGGTTAATTTATTTAAAGATTATCTTAATTTCCACCTTTCGCCATTTTACCAGTATAATATATTTTTAAGTAATAATAAACTTAGCTCACCGTGTAGCAGTGATGTCTCGTTCGAACGATATTTATTTAATATCTATTTAAAGCACAAATGAAAAGCGTCATAATGCGACGCTACTGTAAGAGCTTTCATCGAGAATCGAGCTTTAACCATTCAGGCATTTACCATTGTCTCTCTGTCAAAATTTTACTTGAACTGCTTTACCCTCCTTCTTGTGAATAAAAGCGCCATCTACTTATGATTAGTAATAGCGCGGAAGCTCATGAATATATTGAATAAATTCAAAATTCTTGTAAGAATACATAATTTTTATATTAATTTAGAATTAAGTTTTGTATTTAGAATTAAATTACAATTACTTACTTTGCAGTTTGAGCATAAACCATTATACGTATGTAGCTTTTAAATTTTAATAATTGAACTCTACTACCACAGCACAGCTACAGTGGTGCTGACTTATAACGTCATCTATCGCTAAATTGAATTAACACTTTAATTACTATAATTTGAACGGATGTAATCTGAATTTTTCTAACAATACCCGATTTTTACACTAATTGCGGCTAAAATCATATGCTTACTTATTATTTAAGCCAAACATTATATATCTTTTGTGTTCAACTTTGACATGAACTTGTTACAGCGCTATCTATCGCTGAATTAAGTTACTACTAATAATCTGACAGTTACATTGAATGAATTCAGAATTCTTATAAGAACGTGTATAATAAAATTAAAGTCATAGTTTTGTAAAATAGGAAAGTTAGGCAGTTATTACTACAACAAATTAACAATTTGATAATAATTACCAATAAAATAAAAATGTTGTAATATATACATTAGCGCCATCTATACATTATATAAATTTGAGATTTAGTTGACTGTCACAGATGGCGCTGCCATTGTTGACTTCTTTTAAAAATGAACGCTATCTAGCGGCATCGTGAAGAAATGATTACATATTGTGCTAGCTATATCAAGGTATTCTTTATGTGCTATCAATGGCTGTATACAGCAAGCATAAAATACTTTTAGTTCCAGCAATGCACGCCAGATGTCAGTTATTACTTTTCAGAAAATTGGTGCATATTCTATTAATTTAGTCTTCTCTACTGTGACGCTTGTATTTGGTGCAAGAAATTAACATAGAATTTTTGCCGGTAATCATAACCATTTTCGGAATTCCCTTTTTATTCAATATTTAGTAGATTATCATTAGAAATAGTTACCATTGGAACATTGCAATCGAACATGAGTGAACGGCTGAGAAAGTACCTATAAACGTCTTCTTCATTTAAAAGATATCGTAACATCATGTTAGGCCTTCCTACGCCTTTGTACCTACGATTTATCAAATGGGAGGAGGATTCGGTGACAGAGAGCAACGCATTTGCATAGCCCCTAATTGTGCGTATGTTTATGGGTGTTGTTGTATAACCTATCATCTTCATCATTATCAGTCTCTCCGTCTACATTACTGGACATATCTCTTGGAACGCCAAGACGATCGATCACCGGTCTATGTATTGTAGATAGGTAATAAGATCTAAACAGACAAAAATATTAATAAGCTCGATACTCTTGGAAAAAACCTTGTGTAACGTAGATTTAAGCCAGAGGAGGCCTGAGAGGAGCTTAAAGTGGAGCTTCATGATAATGAAGTATCTACACCATCGTCCGCTGTGCCAAATGACCTTCACACTGAACGACCTTAATATTGTTAGAGGAAGCTATGATGTGCATCGGTGGCACAATTTTTAAGGGGTAAACGAGCGATGGAAGCCAATTTCATGACTACCGACTCCCGTAGACATTCGCACGGAGGCAGCGCCGGATTAAGCTCGCGCGGGGCCCGGGGCTTGGAGGCCTGGGAGTTGAGAAGGGGGCTTTTTTTTATTGTATAGGAGAGCAAACGAGCAGCCGGGGACATTTTCAAAACTATCGACGCCCACAAACATCCGCATAGAGGTTATACCTACATCTTCTAAATAATTTGCCTTAGGACATACGAGTAGAACCAAATTAAAATGAAATTATTAAAATCACTATAATACTAATATTGATTTATTTAATATATTTTAATGATATAATTAATAAGTATATACACTTGATTCCGCAGACAAACTGTGCAAACAGTTTTGCGGGACACTACACCAAACAAAATTGTAAAAAGAATGTTTTTGATAATAATAAATAAATAAATAATAATAAATAAATAATGCGCTCCTTTCTCCTGACACCACCATGGGCCACCGGATACTTACAGACCGCAAAAACGCGACAGCACAGCTGTCACTTTACGCCGGTCTCGAGTAAGCGAGAGGTACTTCCCCGGTCGTGCCGGCCCAATTTGACTGCATGCAAGCATGCAGTGTTGCACTACCTCTTACTAAAAGTTTAAAGGTACAAAAATGGTCTTAACCCTCTAAAGCCATACGGGGCCCGGGGCTGCAGCCCCCCTAAGCCCCCACCTGGTTCCGGCGCTGCACGGAGGTTATACGAATACGTGACTCTCCATCCTCCTCCATCCTACAGGAGCCACCGGCTACTTACACAGGCGCCAACGCGAAAGCACAACTTTCACTTCACGCCGATGCAATGTCTTGTAAGCGAGATGTGCATCTCCGGTCGTACCGGCCCAGTTCACATGCACGCAGCGTGGCACTACCTCTTACTGTTCTGGCCAGACAAAATGTAAGCTGAACACTGATTTGAGAAGAAAAAGAAAGTAAATTACAAATGTCATAAAATAACCAGGTAGATTTTGTGGTGGAAGTGTAGAAAGGCGGAACCGTTCATCTTAATAGCTCATAAGGAAAAATTAACTGTCAAAATAACAGAGACGAGCAGGAAAAGGGCTCGAATATCAGACTGTGTTCTAATGTATTTTTTAATTTTGTGTACTTACCTACCTACTTGATAGCATTTAGGCATTAGGAAGTAATCCTTCAAATCGTCTACCATATCCAGTATCTATATGGTAGATTGGCCGCCTGACCAAATTATGGATGACGAAACGATGACCGAGTTTGGTCAACGCGTTCCTGCAGACTTTCCTTTAGACACCGCGGTGAAATTAACTGCGCTGTAGGTTTTTTCGCAGCTTTATGAGAGAGTTCCCTAAAATCAATAGGTGTTATAGGGTTCTGTAGTAAATGAGGAACCTCTGTCGTGTGAACACGGTTTTACTCAGAGACTATAACTATTTATAGTCTCTGAGTAAAACCGTGTTCCACCACCCCAACCCATACCAAATTACAGCTTTCTACTATTAGAAAGCTGTAATTTGGTATGGGTATGTAGATCATCATTTTATTTTTTTACTATTTATTAATCATGGTATAAAAGTGGTAGAAAAAAAAACGTAAAAAAAAAATAAAAAAAAAATTGAAATAATTATATTTTAATGTTGCTTCCATAGGTACAAATGAAATGGGGTAATTTTTTTCTTATCCAATAACCCATTGTGTGGCGTATAATACCTACATATTTGCATGCATGCATGCATTTCTGCGTTTTTAGTGCATATAATCCGATGTCTAGACTAATGATGGTATGGAGCTCTTCTAACTCGCACTTGGCCGGCTTTTTTTAAACTATATTTTACTATCAAATGGCAAACGATTTTGTTTCCTTTATAATAAGATGAAATATTGAGTGTGTGAAATGTTTGTCATCCCCGACACGAGACTCGATTACTCCTTATATTTCAATATGATTCTGAGGAGCAGGAGACTTAAGCGACATAAGCACTGTAAACTTAAATCAAATCCAACATGATTTTGAATAGCAAGAGACTTAAGCAACGTAAGCGCTGTAAACTTAAAATCAAATTAAACATAATTTTGAGAAGCAAGAATCTTAAGCGACATAAGTGCTGTAAACTTAAAACCCAATCAAACTTGATTTTGAAGAGCAAGAGACTTCAGCAACGTAAGCGCTGTAAACTTAAAGTCAAATCAAACATAATTTTGAGGAGCATTAGACTTTGGCGACGTAAGCGCTGTAAACTTAAAATCAAATTAAACATGATTTTGAAGAGCAAGAGACTTAAGCAACGTAAGTGTTGTAAACTTAAAATCAAATCAAACATAATTTTCAAGAGCAAGAAGAGACTTTAGCAACGGAAGCGCTGTAAACTTAAAATCAAATCAAACATAATTTTGAACAGCAAGATACTTTAGCAACGTAAGCGCTGTAAACTTAAAATCAAATCAAACATAATTTTGAAGAGCAAGAGACTTTAGCAACGTAAGCGCTGTAAACTTAAAATCAAATCAAACATAATTTTGAACAGTAAGAAACTTTAGCAACGTAAGCACTGTAAATTTAAAATCAAATCAAACATAATTTTGAACAGCAAGATACTTTAGCAACGTAAGCGCTGTAATCTTGAAATCAAATAAAAAAAGTAAGAGTAAAGTTGTATTTTTACTCCTCATACTTTTTTCCATTGCGCCTTAAATCGTTTCTTAAAGTAAAATCCAGAAATTAACAAGCATCATTAATAAAATCAACAGATCACATTTCGAATCGGATTGCATTTTTCAAACTCGTGTTATCATGGCCAAAACAATGTCATACACGCGACACAGTGGGTATGGGATGAAAAATGATTTGCCACGCGGACCTTTAATGTAAGGTACCACAATCGGATGGACAGGCCACTATTAATAATATTACTCATTGTTGCGACTTACGACTGTACCGATATACATCGGCATACCAATATCAGTCGCTTTGAATTGTAAAGCAAGAAATTGTAGTGACATATTGATGTTAAATTATCTTTATGGGTTCAATGCGATCCGTCAATTCACAGTAATTATGTCAGTGTTTTTTGGAGTGTTATTTATGAGTGTTTCGAAATTAAACGTTTTCGACATGAACCTGGAGGCTTTTGGCAAATTTTAGTGGGATTTTTATGAAGAACGCAGTCATTAATTGCAACGTTTTCTTTTTTATATTATTGTATGGGGCAAACGAACAGTCAGAGCTATTTTCATGACTACCGACGCCCATAGACATCCGCACAGAGACCATACAGATGCGGTGCCCTCCTTTCTTCTCCAACCTCCTTGGGCCACCGGCTACTAAGGTAAGCGAAAGGTACACTGCACGCGAGCTCGCAGTGTGGCACTACCTCTTACAGTAAACCTAGGTGTGTTAGGGATTTTGTAAGAGGTGGTTTGTAATGCCGTGGGTTAAGTTGATATAGGTAAGCTGGCATACAATACAAGTTTGATAAAAGCGAGAGGCAAGTGAAACCACTTATTTATTGTATCATTGCCAGGTTTCATAACTATAAACAGATCAATCTAAGCAATAGTTTAGTCACAGGAACTTTTTAAAGTTTTTTCTCACATCTGTACGCTGTATCGCAGCTGATCGCCGACTATGGCCGGCGAGGTCATTCACCCCATGCTCTCTGTAGCCGCCCGGTACAAAGCGTGATAACAATTTTTCGACATTCGAGTATTTTCGTATACTTGTCGTAAACTTTTTTTTTAATAGTTTCGGATTAACTGTAGGCACTTATTGCTTTCATTGAATGCCTCTCGGTCTTATCAACCATGTATATGTTTATTTAATGCAATACTTAAAATATATCTTAATTCTTAACAAACTTAAACCTAATACAATATTGTAGTTACTATAAGCTGTGTGCTGTCGATAAAAATATGAATTTTTTTTATTTATATTTTTATAAAATTTCGAATTATAACTAAGCCCATAGACTATCAAAAAAACATCTGCATAATTGTTATTCTATTGGGCTATTAGTTATTACAATAGGCCACCCGTAACACCAAACCACACTAATGATGATAGTGTCACTGCGACGGTAGCGAGATCCGGTACCGGATAGACTCTTCGCCGTGTCGTGCTAATTCAGCTGCAATGCATCATGACGCTACCTTATACAATTATCAACTGTATGTTCATCTCTTGACTATAGAAGACTAGTCGGTGGATGAACATATAATCTCTCTCAGATCGAGATAAGCGAGGCTCTTATCTCTCCCATGTAACCTGGATCAACTACTGGACGATAATCGTGTGTACCGCAGAGACCACGTTCAGGACGACTTTCTATTTTGGAAGGTTATCAAACATCGGTCGTGTTCCACCAATTCCAACGGTGGCCACTGTAGACCTTACTGAATACTCTGCCATCTGTTCCTCTGAGTAGTATGACCAGCCCACTGACCTATTTACGATATTATACTTTGCACAATATTTAGGTTACTGCTATATAATGTAAACATACAAAATACACTAAAAATATTTTGAACCTACTACCTTCTTCATTTTTAATCGTAAATACTAATAAAATATATTATTTATAACACGTTCAAGCTGCAATTTTGGCCAGCAGGTTTGATTTAAGTGATTGAACTTCTTACACTTCGATGATGACGATTTGAAGGCTTTATTACTAACTGCTTCCAAATAGGTAACAGGCACATAACAATATTAAAAAATAAAGTAGTGCTCTGTTTTACATCCGAGCCCTCTTACTGCTCATCTTTGTTATTTTGACGGTTAATTTGACAAGTCCAGAAGAGCTCCAAGTGAGTTGGCCTTTCTGCACCATTAGTTCTAGTTACGAATTTCCACCATCCAACACCTACCTAGTTACGTTATCACATTTGTCAATTCATCTTCTTCTTCCTCTCAAGTTTCTGGCCAGACAAATGTAATTAGGCTAGAACAGTGACACCGCTGCACATAGCATGCCGTAAAAAGGTCGTTCAGTGTGAAGTGTTTTGGGATAGGGCCTGGAAAGTCATAGCCTCCTCATGCGAGAAAGTAGCCCTATTAGCCAGGCGGCCTGTTAAGAGCCTCTCAATCAAAACTGACTTAAAAAAATATAGCTATGCTATGGCGTTTCGTGCGGTTTCCAGCAGTATTTGCATAATTTATGTATTGAATGGCTCCGATTGCTCATTTTCTTACGCATAAAAAAGGCAGTTGACTTAGAAGAAAGCAAACGAGTGGAGCACGGTAGCTAAGGTAAAAGATATTTTGAATTACATAACCTCATATGTGTATATTAATTTAAATAAACTTTTGATACCTACTATAAACTTTAGATAATTGCATTGAAGGTGATTAATTAACAATGGGAAATATTTGAATTGAACACCGATTTTTATTTTTACTTTTCATAGTATAAGAGGGCAAACGAGCAGTCGGAGCCATTTTCGTGACTACCGACGCCTAGAGACATCCGCACAGAGGTTATACAGTGTAGTCATCCATCCCCCGCGTTCCTACTATCTGGTGTCTTCTCCAGTTTACCTGGAGGAGTACGGGCCCCGAGGCGAATCTCATGCCCGGGCCGAGGCTCGCGAGGGGGAGCTACCCCTCGGTGATGAGGACACCTCTTTACAAGAGGTGTTTGGGTGGTCTGGGTGGGGGGGGACGGGACGGGCTATAATTGCCCTGTCGGCATGCTTATATGCTTAGATGCAGCAATATGCTGCTAAAGTAGCACTAGCGGCTACTACTGGATGTGGTGTGTAATGTGTGAGGTGTGTTGGGTGCTTGTAAGGTATGGGATGGTATGACTCTTGTCCTGCAAGCCCGACTGCTGCCTGGCTGCCCATCGGTCGCTGGTATGTCGCGAGCACAGAGTACTCTTAGGTATGCCCGTCCGTCCGGAGGTCGCGCATGCAGGTCCGTTGTCCGCCATGCAAAACATGGCAGTGGACATACGGGCCACAAACTCACCCACCGACTCCGCCCCCAAATCACGCGCAATGGTGCAATTCCGAACATATCGGCCCGCCCCTGTGATTACTCTGAGAGCTAGGTTTTGTTGCGCTTGCAAACGCTTCTTATGAGAAGGCGAGGCTAACGCGTACCAAGCGGGGGCGCTCCTACATGGGCATAATTTCCTTATTAGTAAGTAAACATGTGCCGTAAAGCAGGTATGTACCTACTACTGGTACTTACGGTGGGCAGTTACTGATCAGCTTATGTTAACATAAAAACTATTACCGGCACGACCGGAGAGGTACCTCTCGGTTACACCAGACCGGTGCGAAGTGATAGCTGTGCTGTCGCATTTCGTGCGGTGTGTAAGTAGCCGGTGGCCCATTGAGGTGGTAGGAGAGAGTAGGGCAGCGCATCTGTATGGATTCTATGCGGATGTCTAGGTAGTGGCGTAGGTAGTCATGAAAATGGGCACGATTGCACGTTTGCCCCCTACACCATAAGAAATACTATTCTAAAGATGCAATACAGAACTTTATGAATAGTTGAGTGTGTTCTATTGAATACAATTTGATGAAAATCCCGTTGGATATTTTACATACTGACAAAAAAATACCTTGAATTTTAAAACTATGCTATTTTCAAGGTTTGTTGTCCAATTGACCTAGTTCTGTTGCGATTTGCGAGTAATGCCATTTCTTCAATTTAGTGTGCCCAGGCAAGGCAAATAAATCATTTATGCTTTTTTTTCAACCGTTTTTTTATTTTTCCAGACATATACCGGTCGTAAGAGGTAGTAGCAGTTTATGTCTATTATAGCGACCTCGTGGTCAACTTAGGGAACTTTTGAGCGTTCAAACAATTTTGTCATAAATATTACTGGCAACAAATAAATATAACTCAATCATAAAAATACCCCTGATAACAACAAAGTTTCCATATCAATTCATTTATTTATATTTCCGTGGTGCATATTAGCAGGGCTACACTAGGCTGCTCTCTCTACTTCTTGGCTTTTTTAAGTCATTGCAATCTTGTACTGTCTCCCGCTTTGATTACGGAGGGAAATTTGAATTACTTCCTACTCCTCCTACTTTCTTCTGATTAAATTCGTTGCGGGTCCCAAGACAGATTTAGCTTTTCCCTCGGGCTCCCTGCGATCATATCAAAGGGTCAAGTGTGGTTGCCGCTGTCGATCCTGGCGACACAGGAGTAGCAGCGGTGGGAACGAGTGGTAGGCCGAAGCCCGTTTAAAAAAAGTAGCAGTTTGTGAAAATGCGGTCCTAACGGAGGTAGGACTATGAGAGGGACAGCTTCTAGGACATAATATTATTATGACTTTAACTGTATTTGATCTTGGTGTACGATTTCTATCGACATCGGTGGCATTTTTTCTTTCTGTAAGTATATGGTGGCAGGATGTAGGGAAGAAGCAGGAGAGAGAAAAAACTTACAAAGTCACTTACTAACAGTCACTTCAATAATTTGCCTGCAATATAATAGTCTCCAAATATAAATAAATATTCTTACTAGCCAGGTGAGCAATTCACTCATTTGAGTTAAAAAAATACAGCTCGTTTAATCGTAGATATATGTACGATACGCTCGCTGTATGATTTATAGGCACAGCCTCCGATACGGAATTCCCGCGACCTACAAACTAAGGCAACCTTCACATTTTTCGACACTCTTTTGTTGGCACGTGGTGTACGGGCGCCCCCTCAGGTTCGCCTGTCATGTCATCGCTGCCGACCATTTATCATCAGTCAATACGAACATCAAACTGGGCGTCTGGCTGGCGGTTGCAATCGATTCCAATGAAATCGAAAACGTTCGCTTCTCCTGAAATATAGTCCATCGTCATTTATATTCATCAAATATTTTCTGTTTTACCAAATAGCAAGTCTCCAGTACGCTAGCTAATTGTTAATAATATTTAATATGATGTGATTACTAATGGCATCGTGAGTTTCTTCAATAGCATCTATGAAAAAATATTTATTTCTGTATTGCATATTTTCCATAGCTAAGTCTAGAACCCAGGGATTTGCTAGGAACAGTTTACTTTTAAGGGAATTAGATTTTAATCTTAATGTCTATAGAATATTTTTTTATAAAATTATTTTGAACTAAATAAATTAAAACAATTTTATATCATCATAATTTTATTTATCATCTTTACCAATGTTTCAAATTTAATACATTTTATTGATATAATAATTTAATGATCATTGTAGCATACTTCTAGGGCTTTCGTTTCAAGTGGAATGAACAATAAAATATTTATATTTTAATTAGAAAGAATAACATAAGTAAATAAACAATAATATACAAGGATAAGTAAAAATTAAGATTGAACAGGCAACATCCTATTGCACGTTAGTTTTATACTCCATATTAGGTCTAGAACGTGTAGGTCAGCTAATTATTTGCCAGTTAGGTACAATTAGTCACGTATTTACAAACAAATAAATAAAGTAACAAACAAACCAGTCGAAACTAAAGTCATACACACAACCTGCAAGATTTTTAATAGAAATGAACATCTTTCTTAAGAATAAAATTTAACAAAATATCACAGTTGACCACGACATTTCTTAAGAAACAAAATATGTGATGACATTTCGCCTTTATGGAAGTAAATTGAGAATGGAAACAAGATAAAAATGTATACAAGCTAACTTCGTTTAAGTACATTTACAATTACAACATTAAAGATTTATAGTAGGTAAGTAATAGTTACAATATGAATTATGGTATCGTAGTTAATAAGAATTATGTACATCTACATGATATTCGCAAATTGTTCAATCGAGAACCTTCATTCACAAAGCGAAGGTGAATATTTATTTACAACTAAAATTCAGGAACATAAAACAGTTCTTCGAAAAAGTTATTCTAATTTGAATATATTAAACTTTTTCTATCCATAACTATTTACTACAGAGAAAATTCTTTATATTTACATTTTAAAGGATATCTAACTATTCACAAATGAGCTACAAACCAGTTGTAAAATCCACATCAATCTCACAAGTTTCTAAATCAAAACAAGTTATTCAAATCTGATGTATGCACATGGCGTTTTGAATTTTTGCATACTGCAAAATGTACTTTATCCCTGTACAGTTCCGAATTTGTTATTAAATGATGTCAATATTATTTCAATTCGTTATTTCATATAGTTAATATGTAATCATTTGCACATTTTTGATACATTCCAATAATAAGATTCTAACAAGTATCTATATTCCTATTTTAGGCTCTACTAGTAATTATATTTTACACTAGTTTTGTTAATTTGTTTTTATCCTATAATTTATAATTATTATGAAGATCAAACAATATCTTATGACTAGGTAAAATTGTAAGTATATCAATTTTACAATGTTTCATTTCGAAGATTAATTTCGAGAATGCAGTGTTGTCAATTCAGAAATGAATCAACAAGTACACAGTAGGTACACTTTTATTTTATTACTGAATCAAAAATCAGTCTCCAGTCTGCAAGAAAAATCGAAATCGCTATATTACAAATTATTTTTCTTAAATTACCACTAATCTTGTTTCTTCTAATTTGTTCTTCTTGGGCTCTTCCAGCACAATCACTATAATCTTTAACATCACTGAATGTCACAACAATAATTTCAACAAATTAGTCTATATGGGGGAAATTTTTCAAACAGCGAATAACTGATCCAGTCTTGTTGCTGTAGCACTACTTCAAGAAATTGATGTAGTACTACATACAACCCTGTCTTCCAGGCGACTGATTGTTTAATAAATCAGTTATCCACTATTTGAAAAATTCCACTGATCCTATGCTGACAGATGCGCAAATTGGCTAGGGTGTAGGTCAAATTGGTATGGGTGGCCGTATGGATTCATATGATAAGGAACGATATTCATGGAAGCCATCTTGTGTTCCTTCTTCCATTTCATGCGACGATTCTGGAACCATATCTTGATTTGGCGTTCGGTGAGACACAAGGCGTGAGCGATCTCGATGCGTCTCCTTCGAGTCAGATACCGATTGAAATGGAACTCTTTCTCAAGTTCCAGGGTCTGGTAGCGGGTGTACGATGTTCTCTGGCGTTTCGTCTCTCCGTTTGCATTCACCGTACCTGAAACATTAATAAATTCAATTAAAGTGATTGCGTAAATTTTAATGAAGCAACGTATCAGTTTATTACACATTATACTGGTTGCAAAACATGGTCCGCTAATATTTAGATCTGAATCCCCGTTTGAGCGCCAATGAATAGTTGGCTCGATCGACTTCGTGCCTTGCCACGCTTGCCCGATTGTGATGTACTGCTTGCGGCAATGCGCACGAATCAAAACGAGATTTCAGTTAAGAGTTTTTGAACGTGGTACAATTTATAATAACATTAATTTATCATCCCGCGAGGAACATTTATATAAATGAAAAACTTTAAACGATTTTATGTTTTAGTGACGGGATTATATTTTTAACGGGATCCTTGATGATGATATATACGTGTTTATGTTAAAATGTAACGATTGACGGTTGTGAGAACTATCGTTGAACCTGTGACGGGTTGCATGCCGCACCTGTCACGGCATGTCGTCGGTGCAGCCCACCACTCGCTCGGCTTGGACGGCCGCCAGTCGGGCCGTGATCGATACGCGGCCTGTCTCGCCTGTGTCTTCTAAATTAAACTGTGTCATTTGTTATATTTCTTTAAGTAGCCCCACGCTAATGAATCGCTTTCGTAATGCTCGCGATTAACGGTGTTTGTTAACCATAATTTCAACACTATTATTTGTGAGAGCACCATTAATAAACCATTAGTGTACGGTTTCAATTGAAATTATTAATACTTAAGAGGATCAATTGATACATAAAAGAAACACGAAGGTAATGAATACAGCAGTAAGGTTTAATGCTATCCCTTATTCCGCATGAGATGTCAGGCCCGCGTCGATATAGATGTTTAAAAACTATAAATATTCGATGTCTTCCGAACTGCAACAAGTGACAGAGCGGCAAAAACCCTACGATTGAAATGTTAGTGACAGAGAGATGCACAAACAACTGACTGACAGTATTATTTTACCATAATCCTTGTAAAGATACGAAACGTATGAACACAATACCCGGGTATATGAATTTCAATGCGGATTCACGAATAGTTATTTTGATGAAACGCTTACATTATGGCCCTAATTTGAATTAGATATTATTAGGAAGTGCAGATGACTATAAATGGATTAAAAAACTTCAGAACAGGTATAGGCGATACTTCACCGGTGACAAGAGAGCTGTCTGTTACATTATTTTGCAATAAATCAAGCCTCTCTGTATCGGTATGTGGAAATAAAGGTGTGTTTATACTGTTTTTCGTTTAAATGTGTAGTTTATTTTTTATTTAAGATATTGTAAAGGTATTTATTTACAAAACAATTGTATTCTAAATAAGTTATGTTATAACCTATATCGTTAACAATTTTAAAACTATATCACAAACTAATTGTGTCCCGTGGTTTCACGTAAAATCTGTGCCAAGGGAATTATATTTTCGGCATAAAATGCAATTTTTATGTTATTCCAAATGATACATTTTTATTAGAGTGAAATCAGTTGTGTAGTTTTTGCGTGATAGATTAACAAACACATACTAATAAGCTTTCTAATTTACAATACCTACTAGTAGAATTTTAAGAGCTAAACTTTGAGAAAGTTATCGTATGAACACCTATACGGGTTATAGTAAAATTAGTTATAGTTAGTATACACCTATATCAAAAGGTATGGGGAAAGTAGTACTGCTTCTGGTAAGACGTCTAGGTAGATATGCTGTTGCGTTTGATTTGACAAACGAGGGTCTTAATTCAAATCCGATTATTTGTTGTACCTATAGGTAAGCTTAAACAATGGATATGAGATCAGTCTAATGCTACAAATTCACACCCAGGAACCATGAGTTGTGCCATTGTTGCTTTTAATGGATTGTAAAAGTCCTCGTGCTTCATTCGTGAGGGAAGGCAACGCAAAATTTAAAAAAAATAAAAAATAACGCAACTTTTTTTTTGACGCAGGGAAAATGCATTTAAGCACCGTCCAAGCGGCTCTGGGTGATCCGGAACGGTGTGTCGGACTCGACACGGGGCCGCTACCGACTAAAAACCACTGCTAGAGCCTTCAGCCGCTGTGTTGGAGTGCCCCGGATCTATCAGCAACAGGGCACTCCAGCGACTGGCCGGTCACAGGTAAAGGACCGGTCTTCATCACGAAAGGGGGCCTCCTGCTATTAAAACGACCCCCACGAAGTCGTAGCCTTGTAGGGTCAGGTACCCATCCTGGAACCCCGGTGAAATTGGTTTAGGGTAGGAGGCGTTGTTGTGTTGTTGCGCCTCCTGCGAACTCCTACCCTACCTCTACCGAGTGGATTTTCGCCAGCTGTTTCCTATCGGACACGCTCCGCCATCTCCGTGACATCACGTCCTCACAAAATAAGACCGTGGCCGCCCAGGATTCGTCATTCTCGAGCATAGAATGAATAATCCTCGGCAGCGAGAGGTCCTCAATCTGGAATACTGTTTGCAGGTCTTCACGTTGCAGCGGCCACGTAGGACACACTTCAAGAGTATGTTGGGCCGTGTCCTCTGCTGTGTCACAAGCGTGGCAGAGCGGATCAGGCTCCCTCAGACCTCTCCGAAAAAGGTACTCACCGAAGCAGCCATGCCCAGTGAGTACTTGAGTCAGGCGGAAGGTCAGAGGCTTTCGCTTCCGACGCATCCAGCACTCCAGAACAGGGCACAGGGCGCTGATTGTGCGTACAGCGTAACGAAACTGCGCTATGTCCTCATCCCACCTCCGCATGAGAGTCTCTTGCCCTCGCCGGCGGACACGCTGTATTTCGTCAGGCGATAGACGCTGTCCCAATGCACGCTTCTCCGTCACGAAGATGTGTACTTCTGACAGTACCTCCGCCTCAAGCTCCCATGGTGGATCGCCAGCTAATGCACTAGCCACACCCCACGCCACCGTGCGGTACCCTTGTATTACCCTCACCGCGATGACCCGCTGCGCTTTTCGCAGCTGGGCCTTATTACGCGCGGTGAGGGCGTCTATCCATACGGGGGCACCCTATGTTGCCATACTTCGGCATATGCCAGAGTATAGCTTTCTGCACGCGTTGCTTGTTCCTCCTATATTAGGAAGAAGTCGACCTAGTGACCCTGCCACCCTTACAACCTTCGCCGCAATTACACGAAAATGTGACGAAAAAGTCCATCCTCCATCAAGGATAAGCCCGAGATAGCGCATTTGAGGGCTCATCGGAGTAACCGCCTCTCCTACGAGGAGGTGTGCACCTAGCGGTGGGCCCTTTTTCACGCGTCTTTATTTAATATCGTGTATAATAGAAACTCCCGTATTAACAGATCATATTTTAATTTATGAGTATTATCTAATATCTAGTACCCGAAGGAACGCAGAATCTACTATATTTTTTATCGGATAAGAGGTAAAGGTGCAGTTTGGTGACTACCGACGCCCCTAATTATTCATGTAGACGAAGACGTGCTCCTCCCCATTTCCCCTATATGGGCCCTTGAAAAGTCACACACCGCACGAAACTCTACAGATAAACATAGACAAGAACTTTACTGCTATTCGCTGTTGCTGTTTATTGTGGAGTAGATACCAGCAGTTCAGTTCATTAAAAGAAAACTCCTGAAGGCAGATAAAACAAAGAGCTACCGAGAAAATAGTCCCTTATTTCCTTCACATATTACGGGCCACGGCGCGGGCGGTATGCTACCGCTACTTGCTAAATTTTGCCACTTTAAACATACCTGTTGGTTTGTTTGCGCTTTTTGTGACTGCCGAAATTTCTTGTAAAAACTGCCTTACATTTTTGTCGGAGCTTACTGATTACTATGCTTTATTAGTTATTTGTTTTTTAACCTTTACATGCTTACCATTAGTTCGGATAGACGGCCAGGCAAAAACAACGATTGAGTTCTTTAAGAATTAAGAAATTTTATTTAAGAATTAAGAAGAATTAAGAAGTTATACTTCCTGCAAGTATGGACCCTCCAAAAATATTAAAAAATAAATAATATCAATGAAGTATAAAACGGTTATTCTGTTTTTGAAGCGCAGAAAATTCTAGGTCACAAGCCATTAATATTCCGTCTGCTTGAGTCTAGACATATTGCATGGTCGAATTTTAAACGAATGACATCGATTTACCTATGGATGAGCGCTAAAATTTGAAAATTAAAGTAGTCTGTCTGGTGACGAAAAAATCTAGTCATTTGAATACTTTAAAATGGCATAGGAACATCTTTTTTGTCTAAATTTAGACTTAAAATATTTTCTAATATTGCAATCATTTTCATCACGACAAATGTGATTTTTAAATAGGCTTATCCTTTTGGTGACTATCGTAGTAAACGGTGACGGTCCAATTCACTCTGACACTATCTCTTATGAAGTCGTTTTTCAACTAGGTGGATGGTCAACCAACATTTCGTAATCCCAAGTGGAGCTCCAGTCTAGAACCATCTGTTCCCCCGTGACCAGTCCATTGCCACTCCAGCGATTTAAGAATTGTTGGGTGGATGTTAACATCCACAAAATTCAAGATTATATTCCATAGTCATATCGATGTTCTTCCAATATTTCGACTTTTGCCTGTACCAACTTTTGCTGCATAGGCGCATTTTCAACCAGCATAATATCCACGTTTATTTGCTATTTCTTTAGTCTGTCGTAGCTAACAGTTATAATACTACAACAAAAGAATGCTATGGGCACTGTAATAATAAAAAAAATAACTATTATATTTCGTATCTCGTGTATCTTTCTATCAACGTGGATACTTAATAACCGGCTCTGGATATGCTAACATAAAAATGTTTGGCGATAAAACATCAAAGTGGGAATGACTAATGACATCAAGATGAAAACAGAATACGTACAATAAAAGTGTCATGAATATTTTGTTATAATTGTGCTATATTCTACGATCGTTTGCTAGATACTGGCATTGAGAGAGAAATAGAAATAATAAAAATGTCCCATATTAAATAGAGTAGAACAGATGGAGAAATAAATATGAGCACTTTGTGTGATCCTAAAATTGCCATTGTTACATTGCACTAGAATGTGGCTGGCTCGACAGGGAAATGTCGGTATCAGCGAAGTGATAGTTTTACTCTGTGTTTCTATAAATTTGCACGGATGCCTACGATTGGTTGTGAAACCACGACGACGTCTCTTATATAAACGAGACAAATATGTAGACTTTATAGTCTACACTAGCT
>LUGF01024203.1:141818-171535 GCA_001625245.1 Calycopis cecrops
CAAGTTTCATCGAAATCGAACCGTTAGTTTTCACGTGATGCCTGAACATACAGACAGACCGACAGACAGACAGACAGGCAGACAGATAGACAGACAGACAAATTTTTTTTTAATCGCATATTTGGGTTTGGTATCGATCCAGTAACACCCCCTCCTATTTATTTTTTCAATATTTTCAATGTACAGAATTGACCCTTCTACAGATTTATTAAATAGTATAGATATAGATATAGATATTTGTCTCGTGGGGACTGTGTCCCGCTGAAATGAGCGTTGTGCCAGTACGTGACTGACCTTGGCTGTCTGTAAGTAAGAGCATAAGTGCACATACTATTTCCTAATTCTCAAATTCCAATGTGACGCCAGCGGGATACGACGACGAGAAATTAGTCGCAGGAACGATGGCTTAACATGCTCTCCGTGACACGAGTGTGTAAGACCACTAACTTTCCGACTGCGTACTGTTTATAGAAATTGAAAAATTGATAAATACTTATCAGTCGCAACCAGAAACACAAAACAGGACTTCAGGGTCTGTGGCGATGACTTTACATACATTACTAGATTACAAGGCAATACATTTTACTTTTAGGTTTTTTTGAGTATAATGCTTGTGTCTAACCCGTTTCCAAATTATTTCCGCCACTCCTGTACCTGTACTGTTTTAGCTCATTCGATATTCAGCAAAAATTGAAGAATACACCTGAAAATTATACACTTTTATATATACTACCGTATAATGCGGGTCGGTTGCTACGGAATCTAAGCCTCAGATTATGTTTAACATCTGCCCATTACAAGTAGTCGGTGCATCGTCAAGCAGGTCATCTTACAATATTGAATACAGACGGGCACATTAATCATGGATGCCGGATGAATTTTTAGATCCAGACTGAATTTTGAGCTAAGATCTATCCCTAGGTTTCTTCGAATTTGTTTTTGTCTAGCGTCATGATTTCTTTGTTTTACATACGTATCATCCTTTATAGGTGCTGGGAATAACAGATTTTACATATTCGGCATATTTTTTTTAAGAATACAATAAAATACAATAACATATTATTTACTTGCCAAAAAGTTTAAATTAAGTCCGAAAACAAAATTTTCTTTTTTCCCATCTCTAGGGTTGTAGGTAAGGGTGGTAAGGTTACGTTAGCGTCCTTCGTACGGGTTAAGAGTAGCTCAATAGAGGGTTAGGCTAACCGTCGCCAACGGGAAAGTGGACAATGACTAACTATGACATGACTATCCTTCTATGCAATTATCGTAAAAATAAGTACCTACCTAGCATGATAATAATTTAAGTAAAGGTTAAGAATTTATATCGCGGTAATTTTATCAGTTAAAAACAACAGTAATTACTTATATGTGTCGTCCACTTATCATGAGTCTACCTTAAACGCTACTCGCGGCGCTTCGTGCTTTAAGTTTATTCTGAGCTTTTTGTTAGATAAGATAGTTGATATCTTAGAGCGCAATACGGAGCTTACAACTTTTATGGAGCTTTTGTGGTAAAAGCGCACGTCCAGTGTATACTTAAGTTTGATATGAATCTTTAGTATTGAATAAAATTGCTTTTCATACGAAGCAAAATGATTTAATAATATTGTATTATTATTGATTTTATACTATAAATATACTATTTTAGACGACCCCAATCTGTAATAAAATCAGTGCTATAATTGACTGCTAAATCACTAATATTATAAATGTCAAACTTTGTATTTCGTTGTTATTATTTCAAGCAAAAACTACTCAAAGGATTTGGATGCAATCTGGTACGTAGCTACAAGTTGTCGCTGTTTTTTTATACAATCAACACCAAATAAGCAAAGATTCTGTTAGTACTTATCTATTTTAATAATATAAAGCTGAAGTTTGTTTGTTTGGATGAACGCGCTTTGAACCTTTAGGACTACGAGTCCGAATTGAAAAGTTCTGTCGGCGTAAGATAGTACGTTTATCAAGCAAGGCCTTAGGCTACATTCCATTACACGGTGAAGAACGCGGGTTATGCGGGTGGTTGCTAGTATGAAACATACGTAAATGTACATTCATTTTGTTGCTACTCGATATAACCGAGTGACATCATCAGCCACCCGCGAATTCATGTTTAATAACAGCAAACGTCATACCGGAGACAGCCAACGACGTAGACACCTGGAAGTGTCACATGAAGTACTGCAAAAAACAAAGATATAGCCGTGACGTAATACCGTTCCGACAATGACTGGACTTGGCTCAAAAACAACACGTTTTTCATGTATATTCAGCAGTTCAGCAGAGTAAGCATGATAGATAATGGAAAATTACAATTGTCCACACCACAGGAGCTTGTTAAGCCTTGGACTGGCTCAGACGGCCTTCAACTCCTGCACTCACAAGTACCTAAGCTTCTTTTTGATTTAAATTGTTAAGATTCTAAATTTAATTTTAAAAAGTAGTATTAAATAATGAACTGGTTTTGTAAAATGACTCATTTGAATTCGAGTTTGCTAAGGGGAAACAGATTGCAAAGATAAATAAATATACGTGCATTCAGATTAAAAATGCTGGGATAATATTACCTATGTACTCACAAATAAATTATAAGGCACATATAAGGCGGATATTTCTTCTACATATTTTATGTTGCACATTATTTGACAACTATCTATCAACTAGGTATCTATGGTAATTGACTGAAAATGTAAAATAAAAGGGCACTATCCCTAATCCTCAGTGAACTTATGAGACTAGGACATACATAGGACATAAATATTTTTTTTTCTTTTTAATAAATATAGAAACAAAAATGAAACCACATTTTTTTATTTATTCAGTAATAAGCAGTTTAAAAGTATGTTGCTGCAAATATTATTGCGGCTCATCTAGTTACATATCTTTTTGAAGTACTTATTGTTTGGCGTGTTGCCGACAAATATTAACACGGCTTTGACAAAAATGAGTGAGTTTGTTTTAAAGAGCACTACATAGATCAAACGTATTGCCAACGCAAGATATTGACACGTCGAGCGGATAATTGGCAATCTCCATTGCTTATGATTTCATTTTGCTGTCATAGTGATTTTCCCAGTTTAAAATACTCATATGTGTTACTGACTTCATATGTGAGTATCTATTACTCAAATGACTATTAATTGAGCAACATTTAATTTAAATTCATCAGATTCGCTGCCGGCTGTATTTTTTTCTAGTTAATATTTAATCATGAACTATATGAAAGACGAAACATTTAATATCATCGACTCGCCCCATTAGATGAACGCAAAAAATAACACTGAAATGTAAACCAAAGTTATGAATATTGAAAAAATAAAACACCATTTTACTATCATGAACTAGGGCATCTTGATAAGACTTGGTTCATGAGAATTTTCCACTGCCTACAAAGTTAGAAGATATCGAAGTTTTTACTTGTATATTGCCTCATGCGATAGTAGCTTTAAAAAAGTACATTACATTTTATTTTAATTAAATGCGATAAAAAATTGTGGCTATTGATATAAGACTCGCATTATAAATACATACTTAAATAACATTGTACTGTAGAATAAGGTTCTTCTATCGAACTCGCCTATACTATAAACTACTTAAACTTAATATAAAATGGCAGCAGATCGAATCAACAGAACCTATGCAACTTAAAATTGATAATAAAATCAAATTGGACCTTCGCATAAAGGTATTTTCAATGGACGGTTAAGGTTTGTTTTCATAAACCATAAGAAATTGAAACAAAAGAAGAATTTGTTTCGGCCGATAAGGAACTGAAAATGCGAACAAAATGTCATCGTCATGAATTCACGTATTACGATTTACGACGACAACTATTGGCGTCGTTGTTTGATGCAACTTTTTTCTGGCATGCAATAGAAACACGCGAAGATAATTTTTTTTTATGGTATAGGAGGGCAAACGAGCAGTCGCGGCCAGTTTCATGACTAACGACGCCCGTGGACATCCGTATAGAGGCTATATAGATGCGCTGCCCTCCTTTCTCCTGTCACCTCTATGGGCCACCGGCTACTTACACACCGCACGAAACGCGACAGCACACCTGTCGCACTTTATGCCGATAATATATCATAAGCTCCAACTAATTCGATGTATTTGTTCAGATGACGTCACATTAATAACGAAATGTAAGCAAAAACATGGTTGTCCATATTATTTCCTTGTTATATTAATTAGTCACGACACAGATATTAAGGACACTAATGCCGTTTACATATTTACATAACCAATAATAAATCTGCGCAGGCGCAGACGGCGCCGTTGATAAATTCTTATTAGATCTTTTTGATGGTCTATTTCGAAACTACGGGTACAGATTTAATCTCAAATTGTACTCGACCAGACTATACATACTTGTGTGCATTTAGTATTTACTAATTACATTTCTTGTAGGTACTTTGATTTTGAGCAGGTAGAGTTCACAAAATTAAGGTGCAATGAATTATTAAGAAGTTTGCCCCTATTAAGTATGAGTCGAGTTAGTTAATTAATACGCATTATTGTATAAAATTAATTTTTTGTTGTCAATTGCAGACTAATCAGGATCTAAACACCGACCAAGTGCGAGTTGGACTCAGTTACCAAGAGTTCAGAACTTACCAACGAGAGTTATGTATTGAGTAATGTATATTTGCATATATAGTCCTTGTCTTCCATTTTCTCAATTGCTGCTAAGTACAATTTTGCGAAGATTTTCATGTAGGTTAGGTAGGTACATAACTACTTACATGATTATCTTGTCAACGCTGAATAAATGTATTATTTTACGAGCTTCTGCCCGCGGCTTCGCCCGCGTGGATTTCGGACTTCAAAAATGATTCAAAATTTTAACTTAATATGCTATTCTGATATGAAAGCTAAATTACTGTAAAGTTTCATGAAAATCCGTTCAGTAGTTTTTGCGTGAAAGAGTAACAAACATCCTTACAAACTTTCGCATTTATAATATTAGTTTATTATTTATAAGATTAATTTTGCAATATCAGCAAATCTATGATTATCAAACTTCTCTATGCGACCGATATTGAAAAATACATTGTAAACATAATGCAAAATAGCTTCCTAAATTGCCTGTGCACAATTACTGTGAACCTCGCGGAGTTGTAATAAAAAATGTACATCACACAGTAAATGATGCCATAAATTAAAGTTAATAACACACGCCCAGCTCACATCATGTGCCGATAGCTAATTGAATATTAATTTTATATTAAACCTGATCCGAGCTATGTTCAATAGTAGTTCACGTCGTGAGAAGCAGGGCCGGACTCTGTGGATGTTTTGATTTAAAAATTATCCAAAAAAAATCTGTATAAAAATCATATAGGTAGTATTACGGTTCAGTACCTCAAAATATAAAACCTTACAGGATCACTTGGTAGTCCGTCGGTTTGTCAGTCCGTCTGCTCAGACCTTTTTTCAGGAACGCGTGAAAAGATTAATCTGAATTTACGTTAAATAGTATCTAGGTCTGCAAGCTCTTGAAGTATTAATCGCATTCGAAGTTCCTTATTTTATATAGTAAGTAGACATAGTTTTAGAAATAGCACCTAACCCATTTGCGTTGCGGTTACCGATATTTTTACTTAATTGTATATTAATTTGTATGTAAAAAAAGTGCAGAGCGAATGTTGCAAGGCGCAGCTCTGGCGGCAACCATTACAAACACCTTCCGTTGGCCGTAATTTATGAGTTTTATCTCGAGCACAGCCGCGGTCACTGAGCACAAACAAACGACATCTCCGACAATAAGACAAATCGACCGATTACGAACACTACCTGCCCGTGGTGGTCCGTTTCATGCAAATCTTAACGTTCTCTTCATTTTACCCATTACAGAGAGTAAAAGTATTGTGTAAAACACATTAATACACTTATCACATTGACAATGGCTAAAGAAAGCCTTTTCAATTCGCAAATGCGCACAAAAAATCTATACAAACCGAGTTCGGTGCAAGAACAATCGCTGTTTCGCAACATTTGTTAATTTTCGCACACTATACGTTGATTTATAGTTTTTACACAAAAAAAAATCTTTTCGTTGCTCCATACAAACGACATGTTGTTTTTAAAAATACCACTTGCGGTGAATTTGTAGCAAAACGAATGGGAAGAAAGTAAAAACTTTTGAGAAATGTTAATTTCATGGTGTTTTCTAATTGTTTATAGATAATGGAGAGTTACTTAAGAATAAGTATCATGACATTGAGGAATGCTTGTGTAATGCGTACACATCTGAGGTGACGTCAGAATAGGCGTATAAATACATTAGGAGACACAATTCTACTTTTCGCTTCACAGCGCAGAGAACAATATGATTTTGAATCACTGTCACTCTCATCATCAATGATATATTCAATTAGTCTTTAAAACAAATATCAATTCCAAATCAAGAATGCTCCTTAACAATCTAAATTAGGCCAACATTATAGATTAGGTATTAAAAACAACACCTCAGCTGATGGGGTCATCTTTATATAGGACTTGACCGATTTTGACGAATTTTTTTGTGTGTTGAAGGGATTTGAGAATGGTTTACATTCACAAATCAGCTGCGGGCGAAGCTGCGGGTGGAAGTTAGTATTATATAATTTCTATCTGTTAACTAAAATATGAAATGTGATCTAATAAATATTTGCAACAATACGTCACGATTTCTAGTATCGAATGATACAATATTTCCGTTGCCGACTCAGCTTGATGCATGTTCAAACATAAACCAATAGAACAATACACCCACCATAAATCCCAACTCTAATTATGTATTTGGACACGTTTAAAAAACAACATTGCATATATCAATATCAGGCATTAATTTACGACTAGATAAAGGCCACTACACGGCAACCGGGGTTCCGTCGAAAGAAATCTCCATACAAAACATTACTCGTCAGTGCTGAGCGATTTATGCGACGGCCCGCGGCCTGTGTGCAGTACACGCTTATTGTATATTATTGTAGTGACACCGACTAATTCGTTGGCCGACTGATGGGCCAACTGCGGGGAAAGAGATAGTTCATGTTGCTTAGTATATTAACTCGTGATCCGTTGCGGGATTGTTTACGTGTTGCGGCAAAAAAGAAGCTATGTAGCCCGCGATGGATTGATACAATGCTGTCAAAAATCTAGATGTGTGTATCATCGGTATTAAGACGTTTCTATTTGTAAAGGGACGCAATGGTTACTAATATGTTTTTCAAACTAAAATCTATCAAGTATTTTTTTTTCCGATAAGGTTTGTTTGGACATAATGCCCAACAATTTTCAAATAATTGACAATTCTGGTAGCTAACAAGAACATTGTGGCTTTAGATACCACCACGAAATTAGTAGGACAATTTGGCTAATTAATGACATACATATTAACTAAGAAACAGAAAAAATCAGATTATGACTAATGCTTATGCAAAAATAGCTGATGTTTAACTGGGTCTTAATAGATACAGGTTAGTAGAATTAGATTTATCTGAATTAAACTGTGAAATGGACAGAAAATTATTAAGATGCAATTAGTACCTACCAACGCTGACGCCTTGGTATTATTCTAATCCTAATGTCAAACCATTTTATCAACAAAAGACAAGCAAACAAGAGAAGTTCTTAGAACAATGCACCCTGAAATCCATTTGACCGTGAATAATAATGACAATAATCGTAGTGTGATTGGACGAATTAAGAGCTTTCTTGCGGCATTACAATATAGAGCCGTTAAATGATTCAAGATATAAATATTGGTATTACTGCGAATCGCGTGAAATCTACAGGGACTTTGCGTCTTAGCAAGTGGATTTATTTAATCCGAAGTGTTCCGTTGGTATCAACGCGCACTCCCTGTCAGCATCTGACGGCGCACCCGTGCATCTCTTCAATTCATAAGACACAAGTAACACGGAGAAATGCCCCTGTCAATGAGCCAATAAAACGATTTTGAATTTAAATATGGAATTTCGTGGTATACCGATTATTTTTGGAGGCAAATTTTGTTTTTATTAACCATATCTAATGTGTCATATAGCCAACAAATTTGTAGGCGAAGAAAACTCAATGGCGTAAGCCATGATACCCATTCGTCACAATTCTTAGATGTAATTTTTTGTCATCGTTATTTTTTCACGATATCGCAAAAGAAACTTCTACTCTCGTTGTAGAATTTTTCCGAAATCCGTTTTTAGCCACTCTATTTATATATCTTAAATACTCTTATACATATCTTAAATACCTAAATAATAAAAAGGTTTATGCTAGTAGATATTTTTCGTACAGCATCGCATCGTAGTAGAATAAAATTTGAATGATAGATGGCAGAAGAAATGAAATTTGAATAGCAGACGGCATATGCAAACATCCTCAATTTTTTGTCGATAATTTTAAGGAAAAATTGTCGAAATCTTTTTGCTTTCAAGTTAGCGTTCAAAAGTGATGGTGGTATTACAATTATCGATAAGTGGGACCTTAAATGGTAATGTGGAATTATCCATAACAAGCTAAGAGGAAAGATAAATGGTATACGTTCATTGTGACCATCATATTATATAGTACCTAAGTAAAATGTACGTTCATTTAAAATTAACTTAATATTATTTATTTATTTATTTGGAGAACATACAGAAACAATTACATGCTAAGTCACAATATTAAGTTACTAATCTATAATTCACAATTGTTTCCTTGGAGTCTCACTAAGAACATATATTGTTTTTAAGATTTCAAAATGAGAGCAATGTAACAGAAATTATTATTGTCTACATGCATAATTTCTTTACTTTGTTTTTATAGACATGTCGGGAGCACGAAAACATATCAATTTCATTAAAGTAACAGTTGTTTTGGACACACATTCTGTGAAGTGGCGCACGTTGACCAATGTTTGTCCTAGTCTTTTCTATGTGGAAGAGATCTTTAGAGCGAGTTTTTTGGATGGTGTTCGAAAATAAAGGTCTGCAAGTAGTTGTGGTGTACTTACTTCAGCTATGCAAATATTCCTGAGAGTGATTGCATCAGTTACTAAACGTCTGTCGGTGAGGGAAATCATACCGTACCGGTCCAATAGTTCGTTGTAAGGACATCTCGGGGAACGCTGACGAAAGTTAAGAATACGCAAGAACTTTTTCTGTATCATTTCTAGGCGTGTTTTGTGAATATTATAGTAAGGGTTCCAAATATAATATGCTATAAGTAGTCATTGCCAAAACCATACAATGCCCAGTTGACATTTGATTAGAAATTACATGAATACCTAGAACAAGCTGGAAGAAACACAGACAACAAACAAAACATTGTTGGAAATTGACAAAAGAAATTAAGTTAGACTCTTATGTATATGCAGTTATTGTGTACCTACGGCACTGTCTTTTAGGTTTACAAATATACCTATTAATTGTAGATGTAAAATAAACAGCCTACCAATAGGAATACCTATTATTTCTAGTAGTAATATATATAGTTAAATCTATACAAAAGTCTACTAGTTACCTATAAAATAAAGAAAATTTTCTCAAAAAACTTGTTTATTTACAAGTACGTTATGTAAGAAAATTGTTCACTTTCTTACATAATGTAATAAAAAAGCGAATTCATTTTCAGCCCACCATTTACAATCTAATATATACCTTACACCCAGGACTAAGAGTATAATATTGAATGAGACGTTATATTAATAGTTTTTATAAAATTTGGGCGCAGTCGGCGGCGAGGCCCGATGCGGCTTGATATCGTCGCTCGAGACATTTCAAAACAAACCGATCTCGCCGCCCGTCACTATTTGGACGCGTGTTTCTTCGCGGATTTGAAATTTGTTTGATTATATTTTGACTAGCTAAATCGGTATATAAACTAGCTAGCGTTTCAACGCGGCTTCTCATATTGGGAATTTTTAGTGTTCATTAAATTTATACAAAGAGGAACAATAATTTGATGGAACGATATTTCTTTCCATTATTTACGAGTATAAGATGTGATAATGCTATCACATGTTGAATAGTTCATTTTATGACAACCGCCTTATACAATTATGCACTTTAATTGACGTTTCGATGATTTAACTTTTATTAGCAGATGTCCAGAAAAGTTAATGTCATATCTAACATTCATTATTTTACCTAGCACTTCTGTTTGTAGCGTTTATTACAGTCTTATATTATATTAGGACTATAATATAAATACATGTAAGTAAGTGTATCTATCCAAAATAGAAAATCGAAAAAAAAAAGATTATAGCCGTTCCCTGCTGCACGTAGGCCTTCCCCATAGAGTGCTAACCATCCCGACCTTGGGCAGCTCACATCCATCAGCAGTCTGCCGGCTTTCTGAATTCTAAGTCTATCTAAATGTATCTATATAAGATCTTAATTGACCTATGAGTTTACATAATTATGTTGTACCTACCTACTACTAACCTATTATTGATATGAATGTGGTGCATAGTAGCCGGGCTTCACCTGACTGCTCTCTCTACTTCTTCGCTTATTTAAGTCACTCCAATCTTGTACTGTCTCCCGCTTTGAATAGGGAGGGAAATCGGAATTACTTCCTACTCCTCCTACTTTCTTCTGACTAAATTCGTTGCGGGTCCCAAGAGAGATTTAGCTTTTCCCTCGGGCTCCCTGCGATCATATCAAAGGGTCAAGTGTGGTAGCCGATGTCGATCATTACGACACGAGTAGAAGAGATGAGAACGAGTGGTGGGCCAAAGCCCGAATAACCTAATAATGAAACATAGAAACCGGTCGTAAATGTAAAACAAAGTCAATATACATTGAAATTTGTATAAATATGTTACCTATTTTTTCACGTTAATAAAATGAATTTTCATCAAGAATTTACAAAACACTTTTAACTTTTTTTTTATGGTATAGGGGGGCAAACGAGCAGTTGTAGCCATTTTGATGACTACCGACGCCCATAGACATCTGCATAAAGACTATACAGATGCGCTGCCCCCCTTTCTCCTCCCATCTCCATGCGCCACCGGCTACTTACACACCGCACGAAACGCGACAGCACAGCTGTCTTCACGCCGGTCTCGTGTAAGCTGCTATACTGCTATAACATCATTTGTATGATTTTTATCACTCGAATAATGCAACTCTTGATGTTGTCAAGTATACACAAGAGCTTTCAGTTAATGGTATCTTCACAGTTTCTGGTTGTGCGGATATTTATTAGGTCGCGCATCATCAATACACTTAGGTGTTTCCATTCGATGCTAAAGAAGTTTTTTTGTAAGCTGTTGTTAGTCTAGTTATGTAGATGATGACTGATGACTATAAGTTAATAAGGTAGGTACCTAGTATTCGAATCTTGTTCTATATATTAGTCATGACACTTTCGTTCATTATACTATTTAAAAAATTGTAAGAAATCATTAACATCTTTGTTTTTGATAAAATAAAATAATAAGCAAATTAACAACGACAAAAATGTGTAATGGTATTGTTTAAAAATATATTTTACCGTAGTAAAGTGAATATTCAAATATGCTAATATAAAATAAAAGAAACGAAACAAATATTACTAAAAAAGATAAATTAAGACTTCAACAGGGGGTTAGATATAGGTACATTAGAGATTTAAGAGTAGCTTAGCATTATGATTTGGCAAAACAAATAGCTAATAATAAAGTGTTTTTAATCAGGAACTTATATTGAGAACGTTGTAAAACTTAATTCATATAGTAAAACAATTATTAGAATTATGTAAATTTACATATGCCTATTATGATAATATAGGTATGTATTTTCATTCCCTTTAGGCTTTAACAGTCCACTCTAGAAGGTTCTAGGCTACACACACGTAAGTTTCTATAATGGTGTTTAATTATGCTTATTTGTATGTAAATTTGATGTTTTATTTTACAGGAGCTCTCAAAGGCATGAATTTGTATACATTTGCAGATATAGAGGCGCGCGTCGCTCCGCCCAGTCATGCTGATAATAATGAACCAATTACAAAATGACAACCAACAGCGGCCACTTTTAATTGGCTCGCCATTCGCTATGCATTGATCCGAAGTGTAACGTCGGCGTATGCAACCATATGCAAATTGTACGGCCGTCCTTCGCGAGGATTATTTAAATATGCATATCGCTCGTGAGGCTTAAATACTTTTGGTATATTAAAACTGTTCGTTTATATTTTAAGCCTCGTTCGTTCGAAAGGTTAATTCGGTGCTTGCTTTTTTTGGTTGTATACTTTCGAAATCTGCCTATACATGTACTTGGTTCTATTTTTAAACTCCGATATTCTCCTTATGTCCTTATTTTATAAAACGCATCGCCATCATAATATAATTAATACGGGCATTTTTGATGAAATGAAATGAACGCCACTAGTTAGTATCGATTGCACACAGGTGGCAAAAACAGCGCAAGCATGAATTTAGTATCCGTAGGTAGGCCTACCTACCCATTTTGAGGAGACAGGTTGTTGTTTAGTGTATTTAAATTTTAAAAAGTATTAGGTATATGTAAATAAATTGTATTGAAATTACTTAAAACTTTCAAAAGAATAAGCTTAAAGCTCCCAAGTCAAAAACACTAGGTACCTACTAGCTTTTAAACTTATCCTTGCACTTTTTTTTCAAACCAGAACTTTTGCAATGGAAGCGATGAGAAGCCCAATACAGCTTCATCGAATTGCTATGAGGGCTCGTCGGGCGACAAGACTAGGCGGTGTCGAAAGAGAGACCAGCACTCTGCCGCAGATGGGAAACATGCATGAGAAAGTTTGCAATAGCTAATTTAACTATCAATTTCACGGCCCGATATTCTTGCACTGTTGTGGAGAATTAGACTGGCTCCCTGTGAATTGTGATCATATCAAAGGGTCAAGTGTGGTTGCCGCTGTCGATCCTGGCGACACAGGAGTAGCAGCGGTGGGAACGAGTGGTGGCCCAAAGCCCGATTTAAAAAAAAAATATTATTATTATACACCATATTAAATTATTTTTTCAACACATCTGCTTATTCAATATACTCTAGCTGTCACTATTAATAAATCGATGTATTTGCGTTTTAATTGCGTATTGTTTATTACGCTTTAAAAGGGGAGAGGGAGTAACAATATTTTTCCACATCACCATTAATATCTGTCGGTTCGTTTTGTGCTCGTACTTCGATTTTCGCCCAACTTCGCTTCAATTATTGTAGGCTAAGTAACGTGGCCTTTATGTGTAACATATTGAAATACTTATAGATTATAAATTTGTATTTTGATAGTTTTATATAATAAGAAATCATTGTTGGATGTAGGAAATATTATGTGGAGTAATATTACACGCAGTGAGATTTAAAAACCAAAATCTCACTGCGTGTAATATTTTTTTTGTCTATTGCACGTCAAATTAATTATCATTTATGTGCCTAAATTAAGCCTTACTTACTAAAATATAGAAACACGCTTTAATTACTGACTTAATAGCCAGTATTAGCAAACCTTTGTATTGTCCAGTCTGAGACAGGGCCTGATAAATATCTATGTCTCTAAGATGTTTTTAACGATATGTTTCTACAAAATTTTTCGTTCATTATCCATTATATGACCAGCTGTTTGTTAAAGATGCTTAGTTAAAACATTACTTATTATCTGATAGCTTCGTTGCCTTTAGCATGTTATAAATATATTATAATATCACAATAACATACCTACCAAATAAGCTATATTTTAATTTATTAGTTTATTTATAAAAGAAATCTATTACAAAAGAGTTTTCCATTACGATAGTATTGCTCGTGTTGCTGAATCTAAAGTAATATTGTATTGATCAGACGTTCAAGAATTAATGAAGTGGCCACGTCTACCCCTGTCACATGTCGGCTCCTGTCCTAACTTTCTGACTATCGGTGACCTTCCATAGGAATGTCTATAGTGTACGTGTATGTATTTCTTAAAGCTTGCGGCCTTAGAATATACTGTTATGTTACTGCTATTTTTTTTTCATATACCTAAAGGGTGTTGACTGTTTAAAAAGGCAGTTGATATGATCGCGATTGTGAATATTGTTCTAAAGTTTTTGTAACAATTTGCATAAAGCTAAAAGTTGAAAGGCAAGAAGACAATAATAACAATTATACTGGAGGAACAATCTATTGGACTAATTTGCCTCACAACAGCAATAACCTTATGATATTATTACGTAATTTATTGACAGATCGTGAGCATCCATTGTTCTTATACATAACCAAGTCATAATATATATTAAACATAATTACAAGGAAACTTGTTAATTGTTCATTGGAGATGGAATGAAATATTATGTACATATGAACAGTTCAACTAAAATAATTTCCATTTACTTACTGAAAAATAGGTAAGGAGTTTTATAAATTACCTATACCTCTACACTTATATTATTATACTGTTTACAACAAATAAAGAGTTAAATCTCATTTTCGACAATATTCCCCACTCACCCTTAGGTATTCAGTATCTTCGAAAATAATTTACACGTCACGATAATAAACATATCTGCCCATGTACCTATAGGTACGTGTACCTACTACATATTTGAAGGTAGTTATTACCATAATATATTAAAATGAACTTATATTAATAATGTATTCATATTAGCTTCATGACTTGATTCCTAAAGCCTAGCATCCATACCTATAAAGACTAAATTAAAAAAAAACTTCGAATTTTATCAAAGCAACATTATTTATTTAACGAACGTTCCCAATGAGTCCGGCACTCTTCCCCGTCTGGTGGATTCCGGCTGATCGCGGTGGCGTCTCTAAAGTCGTCTTCAGACTATTTAAATTCCAGTACGGTTCGTTGCTTCGCTGGTTTATACGGTGCCGTTAATTTTAGACAAATTGAACTGGCTGTATTGATTTTTCACGCTTTTCTCTTAGTTATTCGTACCTAGACGTGGCTAAAAATTGTCATATTATGGTTTAATTTAATTGAGTATATTTTGTAGAAGACGAATGGTGGACGACCTCTTTCGTGGTGGATTAAATGGCGTAGTTAAGGTAGACGAGAGCCTGAGGATGCAAAAGCCTTGTGATTGTGACCTAAAGCGCTGGAGGACGGCAATGAGCCTCGATCTGATGATGATGGTGATTATTTACATCAGTAGAAGAAAATTATATTATTGGACAGTCATCAAACAAGCAATCGGAGCCTTCTGGCATAGGACATCCCACTGGTGAAATATAAAATCAATGCAATTTGAAGATTTATCACTGAAATGAAATAAAAATTAAAGTGATTAGTGTTCTTCGGAACATTTCGTGGCAGGCAAAAGCTGGTGGATGATGATGATTATGATGACAGTGGTAAATTTCAATATTTTTTTCCAACCCGTAATCAATATAATCAATATTCTTGATGACATATTTTCATCATCGAATTTGCATAATCTATGAATCTTAATGTCACACATAAATCTTACAACTTTTTTCGTGAAAATATACGCAATTAAAAGACAGTTGTCTATATATTAACTGTTTCTATGTCTAGATTTTACACTAATGTTCAAACTTTTTTTTCATAAAATAAATAAATATAATTATAGTTTTTTAAAATATATATTGACGGTTAGGCAGCTAAAGGATTAAACTTAAGTTTAAGGTCGTCAAAACGAAGAAGCTAAAACGAGCAGTAGGTAACGAGTAAATATCTTTAACAACTACCTACTACTAATATTCGTACAATCATATTATTATATCTCTACATTTGAAATCGTCCAACGTGTTTCATTATAATGGTTCTAAATTTGAATCTTGGCTACGAAATGGTTGATCAAAAGAAAGGTATCTTAGAATAGTTAATTAAATTTATAAATTAATATCGTCAACTGCGCGGCCGCTGAGTGCTGACAGATGTTTTGACAGCCATAATATTAATTGTGACGTTAGAATGTCGTTAGGGCATCACCTAGAAAGCTCTTCCGCTTCCACGTCATTAATAAAATGAGCAATAGTCGAAATATACATCAATGGCATAATCGATACAGAAACAATTATAACCGCATCCATCAAAATTCTCAACGCAGCTTTACTGAAAGGTGTTCCAACACAACAGTTGAATTAGAACTTTATAACTATAGTACTAAAGTCGAAAACAGATAATCGTATCAACCGTTATAGGAAATATGAAAAATCAATCTTACTCCGTTACGTTATGACATACATTACCTGTTCCGAGGTTAAGTAAGGTGCATGTATCAAATAACATTAACATTCTTATCTCTGGTCTGTCACACAGCGAGAACGTCAAACTTGGAAGTGAGGAACGCATTGTAATTAATAGTCGATGATACGCCAGGACCGTAAACAAAAGCGGTGATAAATGGATTATAGGCTGATACTAGATAATAGGTGGTAAATGGTTTCGTAAGCGGTCAATACTCGCGTGTGTTGTGGTAGAGTAACGAGAGTTGAGGTAAAAGAACTATTACATTATTAACTACTATTCTTTGTATTCTAAATATCACCGTATTCTCAAAAGTAGGTTTCTGCAAAAGATCGTTACACAAGTACCTAATGACATCTTCGTCTTTGTTGCTCGGACTGATCTAAACTAAGTGGCTTTTGCATTAAGTAATAACATGTTTATGTAAAAGCTACTTAAAATTAGTTCCTACCGGAAAGAAAAAGAGCCGATCAACTATCTAAGTGCAAATTGGTTTCTTTACCAATAGGCGATACAAGATTTTTTTTTTCAGTTAATTGGTATTAGTTAGTTTATCGTTTTCCGGATTTTGCGTTCGTTAGTACTGCTGCTACTGTATTCAATTTGCCTATAAAAACTACATAATATATTTTTATTGCGTTAATTTATAAATATGATTTTTCCCTTCAAGCGATACCTTTTACTCGACATGAATTTCACCTTAATCCTGTTACTTCTGTAAAAAAGGTCTCGATCGTCAGACAGACGGACAGCAAAGTGATCTTATAGGGGTTTCATTTTTGAGGCATGGAACCCTAAACATAAATGAAATGACTGTAGTAGTATAATATCATTTATACGAAAGTACAACAATGTAAGAAACCCCATTTTGGATATGCTAAATAACCCCTAAATGATACACTAACAGACTGATGACATATTGTTTGTGAGATACTTAGTGACGTTAAAGCGTGACTCGTGTAATATTACAGTATGTCGATTTAACAGTTA
This sequence comes from Calycopis cecrops, assembly GCA_001625245.1. Classification (NCBI taxonomy): domain Eukaryota; kingdom Metazoa; phylum Arthropoda; class Insecta; order Lepidoptera; family Lycaenidae; genus Calycopis; species Calycopis cecrops. Next base: position 158,961 of record LUGF01024203.1, read on the forward strand.
TCGATAACGTACGACCATCAATTACATCACTATGATATACGTGCGAACTGGGTTAATATTATCTTTAATCGATTGTTTTGTCTTTTCGTTTTCACCGCACTAAAGAGGGCAATTTTAGCTGAGTGAAACTGGAATGCTGTAAGCTTTCGTTGTAATATACTATAAGATGTTTGAATCATCTGGATAGTGGGAGTCATAGGGTTGCCAAAACCACTGCTGGGTTTGACTATGATTGGGCTATGAATACACAGCAATATTTATGTACTAATATTATATAGCTGCTTATCTAATATACCTATTATAAAATTCTAGTGTCACAGTAAGCAATTTCTCCAAAACATTGTGTAACAGGTATCATGTTTTTATTCCTACATTTTCAGGGAATCAATAATCAAGAATATTGTAAACTAAATCGTTGGGCTCAATTTAGTTTATAAAATTTGGGAACAACGGTAGAAAGACTCGCGGGTTTATTTGTTACGCTAGACTTTCTGCTTTTTTTTTTCGTCGACGTTTTCATGGAGATGAACATAATTATATAAAACCAAGTACATAATATTAGTAAACTGATTAGTGATGTTAGTTACCTACTTTTTAGTAAAGTATTCAGTTCAAGATCTAATATAGCTTAACTTCTTAAATTCTAATAGTGGAAATCTAAAATCTAATATACAAGAAGTTCCAAATCCCTATCACTGATTTGACAAATAGTTTTGCTATCCCCTTGAGAATATGTTACGACACAAAGTTCGCCTTAGGCCCATAACTTTTCAATTCATAAAAACGATCCACTAAATCATTTAAGAGTATACAAACAAAAGCAAATTTAGGATCCATAACGATTTAAATAACGGATGCCTATAATTTAATACTTTACGTATTCCATATTAAAAAATCATTTAGCAGACTATAAAGATTATACTAATTAGATATATGACGATGTTTTTTATTATTTCCAAGAAATTTATTATGTGCTACTAAATTGTATTTATTGCTTATACCTAAGGTCGTAAGTTGTGGCGGGACGGCCTCAACACGTGTGGCTCCGAAATCAAATTAAAATCATGTTTGATAAGATCGAGTGGCGGTTATGGAAATTTATGACTATATTACCTGCGCCGGCGCATCGCGACCGACAAAAACCAGGCCCGGACTACGCAATTATTTATGAGGTCTCGCGAATGATTATAGTTTACGACCGTTTGACTTAATACGCCTCTGGCAAAACGAAACACCGAAATTTTGAAGCTTCAACTTTTGCGGAATGATGTCATTTCATTTACTTTGCTTGCTTGTTATTAGTAGTAGTTGTTTTATTCAGTATATGCGAAGAAACTGGCAGTCGGAGCCTAGCCGGAGATGGTTGTCACGCAGATGCGCTGCCTTCCCTTTCTTCGTCCCCTCCAAAGGGCTACACCACTTTACAGATCTTATCTTTCCGAACTAACGTTACAAAAACAACCGTTATTAGTAAAGGAAGGACAATATTTTTTAATTAATCTGCACATCCGTTTTGTTTCTGAATACCAAGTAAGGTTCTAATGGTAGTTGTTTCCTCTGGTTACATCGTGCTGTAATTGATTTCATATTTGATCAAATCATCGAATAAGTGGAGTTTTTATAGGCATCACCGCGGCTTCTGCATTTATACTTTTACTAAATACCTATACCTGGACGTAGGTACTAGATACTATCGTCAGTTGTTGCGGTCTTAATTCAAAATATCCCTATATATATAAGATGTAAAATCTTAAATATGCTGTATTGGAGGAAGATTTCTTACAAGTGGTTGATTACACTACAATACTTGTACTGCGCTTGGAGGAACGTTTTACAACGGACACGTGAATCAAGGGTAGGTATGTATGACACATAACAGCCGACTTCATGTCTAAAAATATTGATTCGATGTTGCCTTCATCGAGTCAAAGAGGTCAAGACTATCATTTGGGCTTGCTTTGCTCGCCAATGTACAGCGACCGTCTTTTGTTTTTTTCTGTAAGCATTTTCCTAATTTCTCAACCACGAAACCTATCAAATTTACAAACAAAAATAAATCTTCCAGAAGCTCCAGATAGTTAAATATTTGAGACAAATCTGTGTTACACAATAAAAACCCGTATATTTAGGTAGAATGCAAGAACACAAAAATGTGTTTGACCGCAAAAGACACAGAAATAAATCAGAGACATGACAATTTAAAGTGGTTAACCCACTAACTGTGACCATTTTAGATACTTTGATCAGATCATGTCGAAGCCGAACCTGTTGCGCTTTATATAAGCCTATTTGAATCCTATTCATTAGCATTAAAGTTTAATTTGTCTTACACCGTCGGCCTTCTAGTGGGTGTTTGTTCTACGGTCCTTAGACTCGGTGTGGAGATTTATGTTTTTATTTAAGAATTAATGATATAGTGTGAGTAATCGCCGTTATGCTAATTTGATATAGTCTGTGCCGGGAATTCGAAAATTGTATATTTCTAAATAATTATCTATAAGATCCCATTAGCTTGCTGATTATATGTTATCATATGAGCAGATATGGCTTTAATGCTTATGTTGCGGTAAAAGTAGAAAATATCCAGTCTAAGCATATTATATCCGTTATCAATCAATAGTATCATCGCGTTCGTATAATTGATGTAATGGTTGAGATTTGACTTTCAATGTGTAATTGTTCACAGTGCTCTTAATTCCATGCTGTGAGTTCCACTTTAATTATTAATTATGGCGTGTATTCTTTATTACTAAAATACTGTGTCCGTTTCAGTCCTTTGCTTTGGAAAGTCAATGTGTGTGAAATTTCTAATTTTTATTTAAAATGTGATATTGTTGACACACAAGGGTTGCTCATTTTTCTATATGATTAAAAGCTTCAAATGTAACCAATTTAATATGTCATAAAAAATATATAAATATGATGTAACAATTTTACGAATCTATAATAAATATGTTGTGTGATTTGGGATCAATGTAAATATAGTGAAATAAAACATGGTCACAGATTGCGTTGCTCAGGAATATAATAACTGCATAAAGCTCCTCCCTAAAATATTAATTCAAAGCGTGTAGCTAAGCAAATATTACGATTTGGGGTTTAAAAAGTTTTCCTTATTGCAATTTAATAGACACAATTTTTTTGTACAAGATATATGTCGGTAACGGCCATAATAAAATTATTGCTAAATCTACTTAACATATTTAATAAAGTCAATTATAATTCGCCAATGTTCAATACACCTGGCGCCGGGCACCCCATAATACGGGCTCTACTTTACGATCTGTTAAAAGACCAACTTCGCTGCCCAAATTAACACGAAATAAAAACGAATTCGATCCTCGTAAAAAATGAGCAGAGGTACAAGATAAAAGCTTAAAAAAGGTCCACGTCAAAACATTTGATTGTATTAATATTTATAGGCGTTGGATCGCCGCAGGAAAGTCGGTTTGGAGAAGTGGAAAAAAAAATGTTTATCAGCCCGTTTAGCTTTTGAGAAAACCGCGAATCTTTTGTGAAACGTTATTTATTGCACCGAAACAATTGCACTGCTACCATTATATCAAAATATGACAAAATAATTGCATTGACATCTTTCTCATTGATGAAGACCTCAACTTGAATGCAGTCTATTTTTACTGAATAAAAGTTTGTAAAAACACATTTTATAACGTTTGATATGTTTTTTTGTTATCGATACAAATGTTTACTTATGTGGTGTTTTTTAAATATTATTTCCCAGACTAGGATAAAAGTCACTAGCGATAAAAATATTCTTTAAGCTAAAAACCTATAAATTAAATAATAGTAAGGTATGCGTTTTTATTCTTATTAGTTATTTCGTGGTAATTAATAAGACGTTTATCAAATTTTTTTTTTTTACTTAGGAGTCTGAGTTTACTTTCAAAGATCGAGGCGATTAACTGATAATAGACAGGTTAGATGCTATTCTAAATAAACATCTGAAAGGAAGCCGTCATTTTTGTTTTTTTTCGACTCAAGTCTCAAATTCTTGATACAGTACCCAAAACCAGTACTGAGAGACAAAATAGGAATTTTCATACAACCTCTACAATAATAATTTTACTCAAATAATAGGAGTTGATGTAATTAAAAACAAAACAGTAAAGATGTATTGTTAAAAAACCTATAACACAGGTTCTTTCGCCTCTATTCGTTCCATAAATATAAACCCTATAAAGCTGAATATTATGGTCAAATATGGTACATAAAATTTTCAAGAGTTAACTACACTTAAATTATTCGAGCAAAATAATATTTATTTTCTTTCAGAGATGCGAACAGGCCTTTTGATAATCTGATGGTAATACAGACTTAATAATTTACAATTAGGTGGAAAAAAATCTGTGCTGGCAATAATATAATTGTAATATTGTTGATTCATGAATTCACATTCATGTTTATTCATATTCAGTCCAAATTCTATCAATCTTTTTCAAATAAAATGCACTGTATTACAGAAAACATTTCAACAAAAAGCCAAATTACAAGCAAGTGCAATGCTAGTTATCATTTTGATACGCGTAATAAATATCTACAATTCGCACTGATGTATTAATATAGAACATTATTTAGATTCGCACGTCGCTAAGCTCGTCATAAAATTTAGTGTTCTGACCTTTGCTTGCACATACTCTGTTATGCAGCCAACTGCCACGAATTCTTGCAGCCAGGCCTGTTCCGGCAAATATACTTTATCAATGTAGCAGATCTTAATATATGAGTGGCTGGGAGGCGGCGGCATTCATCTTTCAGGGTGTTTTGTTAAAAATATATCAATACGAAATTAAGCAAAGAGGTAAATTGCAACACGAATTAAGTCGGCCAAATTAATGATATTCGATACCAAAATGAAATCACAGGAAGCACTTTAAAGCAGTTTAATGTAAAGTCTGATTTTGATTAATTTCGGTTCTGTCGATTTAAGAAAAAGTATTTTTATTTTATTTCAGTCCATGCGACATCGTGTGGTGGACAGCTCAAGTATTTGGAATGTGGATTAATGACATAATCGTGTACAGTTTTAAAATGTGCTTTAAAGTGATCCTATTAATACATTGCCTCCAATCGCATCCTTGTAACAAAGGATGATATGCTCTTTCGCTACCTCATCACGCGGTCGTAGAGGGATAGGTACAGATGACCATAACGGCGGTGAAGATCAAGCGAACTATCATGAAGATACAGTTAATCATAGCCACCGAGGTGTTTAGATGTCCACGCTACAACATATTATTAGCCGTGATATAATGAACGTCACAATATTTCACTACGAAATGTAAGTAACATCTGAAGATATAATTTAATAGTGTTCTTGGCTGAATTTCCTATTCCTATGGGACACCAGACCAATATGACCAGATGAAATGAAAAGCGGGTGTTCTACGAAGTCAGAAATTTAGTGTGGGTAAAGATGTTTTATAACTTGAAAGTCCAAATAATAGAATATTTAGCTTTTTCTAAACCATTAACGGGATAAATTTATCCCATCTGCGGACAAGAGTGGTGTCTGTCCTTCCAACATACCGTCGACCTTAGACGTGTCTTTTAGTATCGATGAAGCTGGGTTTTAAGCAAATACATTGTCAAAAAAAAAGTCCCATGTTAGACACACCTCTACAACTGTGGGATAGAGGCGGAAGAATAACTTGATCATTAACTGGTGGAACCAAATTAGTAGTCAATCTATCTTCGAAATATCTAGGCCTAGCAACTACAATTGAGTGATAACTAAAAATTCTACATGCCCTCAAAATAAATAATGAAAGATGCATCTTAAAGTAGCATCTGGAATTTATAAAAAACTTACATTATTGTTTTCATTTAGCTTGTATAAAAGCTATACACGCTGAACATATTAAGATACATGACGGCAATTATATGTATTAATAGCTCACTTTCCAAGAAATCGTCACCTTGACTATTTAAAACCTGTAGTCTGTACACTTTTATTTCGTAAAGAGTTTAAGTCATTAATAGTGAAGAAGTTTATCATCTGCATCTTGGTCCAGAGCTCGATGATTAAACTAGAAAAAGATTTATGAATGTAGATGCAGTAGTCAGTGGCAACAACGTAGGTACAAATATACGTTTCAAGTATTTTCAGCTTTAGATATTTACAAAATTTGAAAATTTACTACATGTACATCGACTTAACAGATAATGTGCCTACGTATTTCTTCTATTTTGAAATAGCATCAACATATGCCATTATTTATTTAGAAGAAAGTTCTTACGCTAGTTATCCTAAATCTGATAGGCTTGATAAAATCATAATAATATAATGATGACCTAAGCTTCTTTTTTTGAAATTGGTAGGATGGTTGAAAAACTAATTTTCTTTTCATGTACCTAACTATAATTATGAACAGCATAATGTAGATATTTTATTTCTTTTACTTTACTGATCTTTATAACTATTGATTACCCACATCTATGACTTTTAAATAACGGATCTTCGTAGATAATATACGTCACCAATTAAATTATATTTCTTTGATATTTACTGTTCCTTTGCCTTAAGCGCGGCAAATATCAACCCAAAGTCGAAAGACAACTTTCATTTGTAATTAAAATAAGCTTCATGTTTCATATACGTGTGGTGTGTTTGAGTAATGGTGTAGGATGCCTATGCTAATTCCCAGTGCAAAATATTACCGCGGCGTACACAGCGCAACATGTTAGTATTTTTATGTTATTACAATCGGCCGTATGTCTCTGACAAATGTTGCTTACTGTACAACAAGCGAGAGCCTTATAGGGAACTTAATCAGTGTCTGAGCGGCGACATGGCTTATTGAAATGAAATTAAAACACTAAAGGCGTTCATTATAATGTGCTTGGTTATAATTGAATAAGCTGTATGTACACATTGTATTCAAAATAATACGCCGTGTGGTGCCATGGAGTATTGGCTATGTAGTGTTAGTCATACTTCTGCGAAACGCTATGTACAAGTAGGTATTTCTAAATGCCAACTAGAATATGGGTAGGTATATTTTAAGCTTAGAAATTCAAATATATTTAAATCATGCAATTAATATTTAAAACTTTGGTATAATTACGTTTCTTAATCTTTTAAATCCATTTGAAGGTCACCTGGGCCATATTTTTTTTTAAATATTCTTATAATTTATTTATCTACAGATAAAAAACTTTAAGCTTAATTTATTTCTTCTTACTTCAAGTTATTAGACATTGGTTTGTTGATTTTTGATTAGTATACATGTACAAGCGGCCAAACGAGCAGTTGCTTTTAGTGGCTGCTGACGCCCATAGACATCCACACAATAATTGTTACGCAGATATGTTACGGTCCTTCGCTCCTTCCCATGAAGTCGCGCTCAGGAAATTCCCAAATTACTCGAAACACATCTGCATGACTGTGAATTTGCGACGGCATCTTGTGAGAGAGTGGTATCTCCTCGGTTCTGCAGACCCGATCCCGCCACAAGACACCTCTTGTAACCTAGATAGATGATATTATGGAGGTAGCATATAGACCCTTAACCTTTTTTATTTTGACTACGAAAAATGTAATCAGGAACACTTAAGTATAGCCATCAGCTTTCTCAGATAAGCCAAAAATATCTTAATTTTGATTTAATCCAAGATTTAATGTAACTCATCAAACGGGCTATAATTAAATATTTAAAATATAGACAGAAAAGGATATTTTTAGTTGGATTTACATTTTCAAAGAAATATATATTTCTCACCTATACATACAGTTATACCTAATGATATTGATTTGTATTTGACCGTACATGCGAACAAAACCGCGGAATACACCTAGTAAATTCACTTACATTCGCAACCTATTATACTACACAGCTTCTGATCATAATCTTAACTGAGGACGATCAATCATACGTTAAAATGATAAATTATGTCAAACGAATATTAATGGTGATATAATTGAAAATATTTACGCTATTGTATGCTAATACACAGGAGCCTTATCTTGTTTGCGATCTACAGATTATGAGCAAAAATATAATTTGATACGAATCCTTAAGGCTGTATTTGTGTTATATTGTTTATTTGTTATTATTATAATGCTTGAGTTTGTGTGTTTTAGACTATCAAAAGTTCAATAGTTATTGTAAACGCGAGGTTTTCCTACTGCTGTTGTCGCCAATGGATATTGTGTGTATTTAACGAATATGTGTAAAATTAATAAAAGTATTTTTCATATTTTATGTTTACCCAATTTAAATAAACACACATAATATTTTTTTAAATGATTATTCAGTAATTATAAAACCAAGATAACTTTTAATTTTCCTTCAATAAATAATTTTATTTTGAACTATTCGATGATTGCCTTAACTTTTCCGTTTGATGATTATTTCAACCAATATTCAGATAGATAAGAAATGCAGCTGTCGTTTTCAATTTCAATTTCAATTCCATGGTTGCCTGGAAGAAATCACTATAGTAATAAGGCCGCCATTGTGTATATTAGTTAATTTTTTTACGATGTTACTTTTTTTTCTGTATTCTGTAATAGGCACAATAAAGTATATTTCATTCATTAATTTCATTCACACTATAAAATCGTTAATTTATGTCTACCCCGGAGATAGGAGACTTGCGTGAAGATGTGGAGTAGTTTAATTCATGACAATACCTAACAGTAATCACAAGTCCGTAATTAATGCTAGAAACATCCTTTCATTATAATTATATCCTCTTACATACCTACATATAAGTGTAGTCGCATCGTGAAGGTTGACCTTATGAAAATAAAAGCAAATTACATGTTTTATTAAAGAGTGTGCGTCCAAGCGTCGTGAACTACAAATTATTTAAAGGTAAGCCGTATGAAAAATAACGGCTTCCCCCTTATATTTTATGGCCGCTAAAGTTCCCATCAATTATTAAAGTTCGAAACTCTTGAGGGAGTATCGAAAGAGGTAACCGGAATTCTCGATACTCGCAGTTATATTATTTCGTTTGCTGCACGTATACAATCGTAATTATAATGCAATAGCCATTTAAAAACATAATATATACATTTGTTAGTGTAGCTTTTAAGTACAGCAATATCTCGAGGCACACTACCCCGACTTACGTGAATCCGTAGCCACGCGGTTTTTAAAGTACAGAAAGAAAGAAAGAAAGAAAACTTTTTATTCAAAATAGAATTACAAGAGTTACTTTTTGAACGTCAACAATTAAATCTACCACCGGTTCAACCCTAGCCCTGTCCTGAGAAGAGCCGGCGAAACAAACTCAGCGGGCCTCATGTTCTGATCAGTTGTAAAATTCAAAAATGTAAAAATACAAGTACATTTGCATATGATATAATACAATACAATTCATGAATGTACAATAATTATGGTACAGAAACAGCCTGGGAGGAGGGCACTAATCCCTCTCTACATATATAAAATCAAAGTTTACAATGAAAATATTCAGTTCCAATTGAAAAGTTAATATTTTCTTGTATATAAATGTATACCCCGACTTACGCGAATTCGACTTAGGTACGTGATTACCTACAGCCCGGTTTCTCCCACCATACATAATATTATAGAAAAGATCAGAAAAAAGGAAGTATTTTCGTTATGTAAACATGACTATGTATCATAAACATTTGCGATACAAAAGGAAGTTGCAAATTTTTCGCAAAGTCATTGCCGCCATTCCGAACCCGACAGCCAACCACGCAGCGGGCGCTCAACTAATCCCTCGCCTCCAATTTATTTATTCATTTTGTATACAAGTTTTAGAGTTATTTATTTTTAACCCTTTGCGATTATTACAGCGTGAGTGGTCAGTCCGACCAGGCGGGGACTAGCTTGTGGTTATTTGATCTTATCTATTTCGTACTTCACATAATTCTATAAGTAGGGCTTAAGTAGCCTCGGATAGATTTCTACTGAATACGATTTATCTTGTAATATTATACCTACAAACTTAAGTGAATTTATTTGATAATAATTTTACTAGTTTCATTTAATAGATTTTTTTATTTTTATATTAATCATTTTGAATAGTTAAAATATGCTTTACTTACATGTTTCTCAAATGTATACTATTTGTTTTGAAAACATTTTTAATTTTGGGAATTGTCTTGTTGAGAATGGTTAGCAGAATCTTAATGTGTTAAAGTAATTAAATTTACACATACTTATTTGCCGCATTTTAAATTCGGATTTGTTTTATTTCGTTCTGTGCAAAATACCCTTGTCAATCGAGGTGTAATTTAGGTATACCGTACTAGCTGTAGTAGTTGCTGTCATACATGCTGACAATTTAACAGGACATAGGATAGGATTGCCTGGTTTGATCAAGAATCCGAGCAAATCAGTCAGTTTCCGGAATTTCCTATCACGCACATAAAAATCGGGCTTCCGAAGTGCGAGATAACTTGAACTATGCTGAGACCTTGTAGATATCTATCAAAAAGTGTCTTGAGAATGAACTGAATACATTGGTTTTTCCAAATCGAATGCAGGAATAAAAGATTTTTTTGACTTCGAATATAAGAAAAATAAGGATTGTAATGTGCATGAATAGGTACGAGTATGCAGCTGCTGAGATTGGTCGTATTAATACGACATAGAAATCGGGCTTCCGAAGTGCGAGATAACTAGAACTATGCTGAAACCTTGTAGATATTTAACAAATAGGTGTCTCAAGAATGAACCAAATACATTGGTTTTTCCAAATCGAATACAGGAAAAAGATTTTTTACTTTGAATATAAGGAAAATAAGGATTGTAATGTGCATGAATAGGTACGAGTATGCAGCTGCTGACATTGTTTAGACATGTTCCAAGCCGTGACGATAAATGAATTCAAAAAATATACTAAGGCAAGTATTCAAAACCAGTACAATTTCTAAAAAAACATTTAAAAAGTATTAGTTTTATGAGTCAATGCTGCATTTAAGCTAAAACGGCACAACCGTAGCGCTTTGTGCAGATTGTGAAGTTCGTTGGCTCATTGGCTGTATGGAATAAAATAGGGCAAGGAAACCAGTCCTTTATAGGCTTGGTTAGTGACCAAAAGGCTCTGACTACTGTCTTAGGGCTAGTCCAATAAGCTATGAGAGTAATATAAAATTTTTATTGTATATAGATAGTATCTACTTCTAATGCTACTAAGGAAAGCTATTCACCTATACCTTGTACGAGGTGGTATGGACTTACCTATTGCTAATTTAGTTAGTATCTTTGTTCACATGATACGTCTCAAAGTAAAAGCTATGCTGAGTGTTCGATAGCCTTTCTAGGAGTCTAGCCTACCCTAGTCTAGCCTAGGAGTAAGGAGACATAACAATTATTATAATATGTCTATGGGCGTCGTTACTCATCAAAGGACTCGTATCCCTCTTAACCTATAAAAACATACTAAAGCGGTGCGGTAAATGCTAGCGAATTACCACGAATACTTTTTACATTTACAGTCGGTTAATGAGCTGATCATACTACTGAATATATTATAATAAAAACACCCTTTGCAGTTTGCTATAATTAATTTCAAACACCTAACATACCTATAAATTAATTCTTATTATTGTTTCCTTAAATGCCAGCGTTAAAAGCATTATAAATCATAATATAATATGCTATCAGTGAACCAGTATTAAAATTTAAGTGCTAAGCAATATACCAGTTACTTGATGACTAGATATAGTTTATTACTGTAATTGCCTATTAATATCATAATATTTGCCTTAACATTTGACTTTATGGTGTACCTATGTTGTAAGGATTTAGCTAATTCTTGTTTCTCACGCGAAGTATAAGGATTTACGATTTTGTGCCTCATATCCTTGGCATTTAGATTTTTTTTCAGATTTGCTGTGTTGTGTTAAATATCGGTCGTGTCAATGAATGGGTGAAAACATAATTACACTACGAACTTAAGGTACGTTCATTTTATTTACAGCTCGTACGCAAAACAGCACTGGCATATTGCTCTTTGGATTTAGACAAACGTATTGTTAATAAATGTGAAGAGGGCCTAGGTCATAAGTAATCATCGATATCGCTACTAGAATGCGACCTGTAATACCTCATACCTCATACCATCTGCTCTTTTATTTATGAATGTCGGCCATCTTTGTATTTCAATTTCAAAAATATTGTATTTCAAAAAAAAAAAAATAATGTTGGTAAATTTTGCCAAAGTAACAACTAACATAATATTAGTTTTCCTGCTAATACTGGTCTTTCTGTGGATAAATAGATTGATAAGTATTTATTATACTTTGACGCGAAAATTTCTACAATGAAGTTGCATATATTTGATAATTTTAGAAATTAGATTCATTACCTAGGACACTTTTTATTCTAAATATGTTGGAATTAATTTCTAGAAAACAAAACCACGAAAAAAACATAATATCTCTCATCAATTTTTTTGCTCCTTCAAAAAATTGTTCTCAAAATAATAGGAATATAAAAAAGAGTCACACAAAATTTTGTCTTTACATAAAACTAAGCCACATACCAAATTCTTGAATGTTTCAATTGTTTCAAATGTGTATAATATGTAATGTAGGTACATACATGTAGATTTGGCCAAAAAAAATCTCA